>CM037788.1:27685124-27701954 GCA_021229015.1 Solen grandis | reverse complement strand
ATTTCCAAGATTTTTCATCACACTCACTCAGCCCTCACCGCGTGGGTTCGAATCCCGGCAGGGTCATTCGGATTTCCATGAGAGGAAGCCTTCCAGCTGGCTTGTGGTAGATCGGTGGTTCTACCGGATGCCTCCGTGCATTCGGGGTCTTCCTCCACCCGTAATTAGCTGGACGTCGCTATTTGACTGAAATACTGTCGAAGCGACGGTAAACTCAAATAGTCAAATAGCCAATAGTCAAGATTTTCATAGCTGCTTAAGCAAAAGCGATATCTATGTATGTGTGATTATTTTGACCTGTCATGTATTGACCGCATCCTACAGTATGTAGGCATTAGAATTGCTTTTCTTAGTGAAAATACAACCAGATATTACATGTCTCTGAGACAAACACGTACATTCTCGGCATCTATAAAAACTAGTTTACCTGAATTATTGATAAATTTAACTACAAATGCTTACCTGTGCATTTACGAGTTGCTCATAAAGATGCTCATTGGAACATACTTAATACAGAGGGCTGCATGTGATTTATCTTTTATCACTAAACAGCATAAATATGTTTTACATGTGTAAGTTTCATATAATGTCTGATCCTTCACAGCCATCCAGTGCTCTGATTATTCTCAATGACAGAAAAAATATGGGCTGTACCGTCTTTGTCACAGGGGTTTTAAGGGGAACCATGTTCTTTGCATATAACGTTTTCTTGCTGTAACTACATGTATAGACGCGAATGTATTAAATGAACATTCCGGAAAAGGGAAAACATACTAGTAGTTTAGTTGCAAAGCAACATAGCACATAGTTGCAAAGCAACAAAAATTAATTATGTTGAATAAGCCTACACCGGAAAATTTTGTTTCCATTAGACAGCCCTTGGCCTGGTGTAAATAGTGCAGAAAATCAGATATGTCCCCTGAAGAAAATGTCAATCCTTCACAGACATCTAACCATAGGGTTAATTTTGACCATGACTCTGAATATGACTTGACTTGACTATTTGAGTTTACCGTCGCTTCGACAATATTTCAGTCATATAGCGACGTCCAGCTAATTACAGATGGAGGAAGACCCTGAATGCACGGAGACATCCGGGTTAGAACCACCGACCTACCGCAAGCCAGCTGGAAGGCTTCCTCACATGTCTGAATATGAGCTGTCATATATGTAGAATACCGATAAGTCATGATCAGGGGCTCAGTACAGGTCTCCATTGAAAGTGGTAGACCCAGATCACTATATTAATGTACAAGGTAATCTGGAGCAGGCCGCTTTAAAGATGGTGGCTTAATTACCCTTGGATTCCTTAAATAAGGCTGAAATGGGAGTTAAAGGCCCCACAATTAGGGGAAGAAATTTTCCCATCTTTATCCAAGTTGGTTTCAACGGCCTGCACTACTCAGTTTGTCACAAATAAGATAATACAGGGGTATAAAATTCCACAGAATTGAGGAAATTGGGCATCCAATGGTCAGTGCTGAGACTTTTGAAAGATTGGACAAACGAGTCTAGGAGGAAGACCGAAATTTTCGAAGCATTCAGAAACTGGTTGCCTTGGCTATGATGCCAGTGATTAAACTTGTTACGTTACTTAAAGCGCAGATTAGACAGAATGCGGAGGCCAAAAAGTTATCAGTGACTGGGCAAGTTCAGTATAATGTATCCTTGAGATGGAGCTATATGATCAGGCCCCACCTCGAGAAGAGATATGCAACCTCTGCAATATCAATACCCCGATCAAAGAGCATTTGTTGGGGAATGATATTGCTGTTGGATTGGAAAGTGTGGCACAGGGTTTCGCATTAATGAATTTCTAACCCATTACCGAGTTTTCGGAAAAAGTGGGTACCGTTGTAACATGAGCCTGACACCCTACGGGAGGTCCTACCGATATAGAGGTAGAAAATCCCAGCCCTATCAGTCCAGCCAGCAGTCCAGCGAGACCGGGCAAAAGCAGCTAGTGTGACCACTACCACAAGGCCAAGTACGCTTGACAGGTAATATCCCCACTAGTGTTGGTCGTATCAAAGATAGCATTGATGAATGGCGTCAGTTGACAACCAAATAAATGGGTATTACATGTTGTTAGTGATTACAAAATTGAATTTGTTTAAAAAAAAAAAACTCCTTAGTTTGTAAGCAAAATCAAATCAGTTTTTCCAAACAGCATAAGCCATTGGTTAAAAAATGTTCAGACTTTATTACAAAAAAAAAATAGTTTTTATCCTTGTGATTATGAGACAGGCAAATATCAAATATATTTCTTGTTTCAAAGCCGAATGGCAAATTTAGACAGTTATAAACTTAAAGAGGCTTACAATTTTGTGAATCAATTTAAGCAGGAAAGTTTTGTGCTATAGCTGATACAAGAGAATAACAAGTACAAAAGTGCTGCCTGAGGCAGCACATTGAAATAAGCACGGCAAAAAGAAAAATTGTCTGATAAAATGTATGTGGGTTAACAAATAAACATTTTTTTACATAACTTTTATTTAGATGTAAACTTGTTAACATAAGTATATATATTTAATTACATAATAGAAAACTAGTTCCAAGACTTGAGTGAATCTTACAATGAAGAAGACACACAATATGTTTAAATATGAAAACAAAGGCCTAATATACATATTTAGAGGACAAAAAAAGTTCCGATTGTTATCAAGAAGGTGAGAAAAATGTGTAGCCAGACCAGGACTGAAACCCGAGCCACTTACAAAAGTCTCCCACCGATAACGGTTACATATTCCCTGCAAATTTGGAAATTGTTGCAGAATTTACAGAGATAAAATTGATAATGTTCCTGATAAACAAAAAGGAACTATATGCATAGGAGATACTATAATGATCGCTTGTTTGGTGCAAAAATAACCAAGTGAGAAAAATGTACAGCCAGACCAAGACTTCAGCCTGGGACCCTAAAGGGTGATAGTCTACTGGCTAAGTTACTGGACTGCTTACAACATTCTCTGACGATAAGTGTTACTTATTGGCACTACATAAGTTAATTTACAGAACGAAATGGTTGATGATTGGAAGGTTTTATAAAATTTTACAGTGGTAAAAGATTAAACATTGTATAAAAGAAAATCTTACTTTTTTATATTTTTTCAAGAAGTAATTTTAATATACAGCATGAAAAAATAGAAATGCATAAAAAAAATTGTTTTCAAGATGCTTCAGGTATATTATATCCATTTTAGTATCACATTTATAAAATACATTTTTTAAGTATGTGATAAATATTTGAAATGAAAAATATCACAAGTTCAAATAATGAGAAATATATTGTTTTAGTGAACTAAAACAGTAAAACTACCCTTCAACAACAGCTGTCCGTAAACAACACGCTCGACTATGTGACCTCTGTTGGAAAATGGCGGACGTGCTTTTTTACTGAGTGGATAAAAGTGATAAAATAATGGATTTAAAATCGGAAATCGATAAATTTTGGATCAATTTGAATATATTGAGTTAGCCAGTAGTTGTGAGATAAATGTGAACTTATTATATGCCGAGAAAACGAAGAAAACGAAGGAATCTCCGGACAATGGTCAGTTGGTGGTGAAACGGACAAAGGATCCAAAAGGCGGGATGAACGGAAAATCGAATACCGCTACAAGGAGGGGGGCCAGAAGTTCAGTGTGGTATAAATTATACAGTCAGATATTTAGCACTCCTCAAAACCAAATCAATACCAGACTTTAAATAATAATTTGTCAAATAGTGTCTCCTATTATGAATCAACAAGGTCAATACATGGCCATGATGTCCGCGTCCTCTGTGTTATGTAATAATGGCCAACAGCAAAACATACAGTCTTACTCGAGCAATACACAAACAGACATGTTCTCAATTATTTTGCAAAGACTGGACGTATTGGACAGTAAACTGAAAAACTTGACTCCATCCAATCCACGGTGAACAAATTGTCCGTGCAAGTCCAGGATAGCGGTCAAAAGATCAGCGTCATAGAATCTCGGCTAAGCGACCTAGAAAAAAGTCGAACTTTCGACACAAGTATGCTCGATAGCATCAATCAGAAACAAAAAGAGCTGGATACGTTATTCGCCCAGATAAAGCAAGAAGAAAATGAGAGAAAAAAGAAAGAAGCACAACTACAGGAAGATATCATAGATTTAAAGAGCAGGAGTATGAGAGACAATTTATTATTTTTCAATTTACCTGAAGAGAAAGATGAACAATGCAAAGACAATATATCAAATTTTATTGAAGAGAAGCTGAAAATAGAAAATGCGAAAACAAACATCAGAATTCATAGAGCCCATCGAGTGGGCTCATTTCGACATGGGAAAATCCGACCGATCGTGGACGAAATTCGCGTATGACCCCGATAAAGAACAAGTGCGGAAGGCGGCGCGGCTCCTGAAAGTACAGCGTTTGGTATCAGTGAGCAGTTTCCCAGGGAGGTTATGGAGAGGCGGAAGCGACTCATTCCCATCATGCAACAGGCTAGATTGGACGGCAAGAGGCGTTTTAGGGTGGATAAGCTCTACATCCAAAATGAACTGTATAGGGATACCTAGGACAACTGTGAGGGTGGTATGAAGTGCTTGCACTGGAACGTTGAGGGATGACTGCAGAGAAAAGGTCTTCGGACGAATTTGTAAATTTATTAAAGAGTATGATATCATTGGATTATCAGAAACGTGGACGAATAAAAACTCAGTGATTGATTTGCAGGGTATAGTAACCCCATTCACTTCTATAGGGCCTTTAAACACAGACGTGCAAAACGGTCAAGTGGGGGTATAATAATATATATTAAAGACTCTATTAGAAAGGGGGTAAAGTTAGAAAAAAATGAAATTGATTGTATATATTTGGTTGAAATTGTTAAAATCGTTTTGGAAAAACTGATGAGGATATGTATCTATGTTTTACAGATGCTGCACCTGAAAACTCACCTAGTCACAATGTGTATAACGTAGACCTTTTTAATAGTATAGACGACGATTTAAGTTATTTTAATAATAGGGGAAACATTTATAGTAGGGGATTTAAATGCACGTATCGGTGAAAAAGTTTGATTATATTGTTAATAATAATAATACTTACAATAATATAGGCGATGATGACGATGATATGATGATGATGATGATGATGATTTATACCCAATCTTAACAAGAAAATCACGTGACAAAACATATAACCGCTTCGGCGAATATCTATTTGATCTGTGTCGGGCAGCGAATGTAAGAATTGTGATCGGAAGATTACATGACGATAAAGATGTTGGTAATTTTACATGTTTTACATATAATGGTGAAAGTATTGTAGATTACTTACACATGAAATGAATTTTGACTATATATGTACGTTTAATATACATGAATTTAATAATTTTTCTAACCACGCTGATCATTTACACTTAAAACAAATACGATTTATACTAATAATTTTCAAAAAACGAGCGTATTTTATAAATGGAATGCTGATTTTAAAGACATATTTTTGAGATATATAAATGATAGTATAGATATGTTAGAAAATGAATTAATTGCTGGTATAAATGATGGTGTCGAAATAGACGCATTAGTCAATTCATTCACACTTTTTTAAATGAAAAAGAAATATTTTGAGAAAAAAAGGAGTAATAATAATGTAATTTTCTTGATATGATGGGAATAGACACAATTGGTACGACGATGAATGTAGAATCAAAATGAAATGGTTCAACAAGCAATGCAAAATTATAACTGGGAGAAAAGTGATGAAAAAAGAAAGGAGTTTTTGCATAAAAAACGAGATTATAAATATTGTTGTAGAAAGAAAAAAAACGTGAGTTTTATTACCAATTTAATAGAAATTTAAATAATATGAGACGTAAAAATCCTCGGCAATTTTGGAATTATTTTAAGCATAAGAAACATACTAATATTAGCAACACGATATCTTTATCTGAATTCCAGCATCATTTTCAAGATATTTTTATCATCTCCTCAGAGGAAAAAGAAGATCCTGAGGTGTTAGAATTCTTAAACAATTTTGATAATAGTCAGAAGGATACATCGTTTCCTGAATTAGATAGACCAATCACGTTTGAAGAAATCAAGCTCGCGACAGAAAATTAGGGACCAATAAGTCCTGTTCATTAGACTGCATTATATATGAGTATTTTAAGGAGGGGGTTGACATACTTGGTAAATCGCTTGTTTTATTATTCAATCATATTTTACACACACAACAGTTTCCACGTGCATGGTCTAACGGGGTACTGGTACCATATATAAGAAAGGTGACCCTTCGGATCCGTGTAATTATAGAGGCATAGCGATTACTAGTTGTTTTTCCAAGCTGTTTACAGTTGTTTTAAAATGAAAGGTTAAAGAAGTGGTCAGTGAATAATGATAAACTTTTACATGCGCAGTTTGTTTTAAAGAGAAACTCAGTACAGTGGACGGCATATTCGTATTACATAATGTAATAAAATCGCAATTTAATAAGAAAAATAATTTGTATACATGTTTTATAGATTTCAAACGAGCATATGATTATATAAACCGAAATTGTCTATGGTATAAGTTGATTGAACATGGCATTGATGGAAAACTTTTTTCTGTAATTAGGTCAATGTATAATGATGTCAAATTAGCTGTAAAACATATGGAAACGCTTTTCGGATTTTTTACAGAGCGAAATCGGCTTGTTCCAGGGAGAGATTACGTCACCTATAATGTTTTCTCTTTTCATTAATGATATCGAAAATTGTTTGAAAGAAAATAATAATGCCGGGGTGTTAATAGACCAATTGTCGATTTATTTATTATTATTTGCTGATGATGCTGTTATTTGTTCAGAAACAGCTCAAGGATTACAAGAGTTATTAAATCTATTGAAGATATATTGCGACAAATGGAATCTAACGGTGAATGTTGAGAAAACAAAAATAATGACTTTTAAACAAGGGGGGAAGTTAAAAACGGGGTGAAAAAATGGTTGTATGGAGGTCAGGATATTGAAATTGTAAATTCGTTCAACTATCTCGGTATTGTCTATCGAGTGGAGGTTCTTTTGTTCTGCCACAAATACAATAAGGGGTAAAGCTTTAAGGGCAATGCATTCATTATTAAATATCATTAGAGGGAAAAATATTCCAGTAGACACATTGTTTAATATTTTTGACTCGTACGTTTTATCCATCTCAATTACGGTTGTGAAGTCTGGGGAGATATTAAAGCAGAAAATTTAGAAATTGTTCATAACTTTTTTTGTAAGAGACTTATAAATGTAAAAAAAATCAACCAATACCCTAGCATTATTCAGAACTGGGAAGATTTCCTCTTTATATTACACGGTATTTACGTATGGTTTCAGTATTGGTTAAAATTATATGGAAAAAAAGGGGAGATAATATTATTTTAAAGACGGTAAGAGATAATCAATGACAAGAAATAATATTAGGAAATTTTGAGAATTGGTAAAAAAAAATGAATATTTTACAAAAACGCCGGGGTTTCATGAGATTTGGTTATTTCCAGAATCAGTAGATGTTGACATGTTTATACCTATTTTAAAGACACGTTTAAAAGATATATATATTACGACTTGGAGAAATAATATGTCATTTTGTTCATCGTTGTATTTTGTTATAGAGAATATAAAACTGTGTATGAATGCTCTGAATATCTGTTGCTGCTAAGTAATTGTACTCTTAGAAATACTATAGCACAAATCCGACTTTCTTCACATAAATTAAGTATTGAAAACAGGTTAGACACTCAATTATTGTTAGAAGCCAACGTAAATGTACTCTGTGTAACTTAAATGAAATATAAGATTAGTTTCATTTTATACTTAAATGCCCATTATATATATATTTAATAATACAGTTTATCCCTAAATATTATTACAACATGCACAAAATATATTAAAATTCTTTAATCTCATCAATACAAGAAAAAAAGCACTTTTGGTAAAAACTAGCAAAGTTTTGTATAAAAGTTTTAAAATTCAATCAGAGACGGTATTCCTTCATGTTAATTGATCCACTCTCACAACTTTATATCACTTCAGTATGGTCAATATGTTATAATGATAAATATATATGATATACATCGGTTCAGTAGCCATTTTCCTGCATGTGTATGTTATTTGTATATATGTGTTTTGTATGACGATGAGCGATTGTATGCTTAAGTCAATAAAATTATGTTCTGTTCTTCTGTTCTGTTCTTCTTTGATTGCTTGTCAATAAAAATAAATATTGCAGTTTAATGAGATTAAATTATTGCTACAAATATCCACTACGGAATAATTAATTGGTACTTGTCGGCGTTTGTGTTGAGAACACTAATTAAAGGTACGTGAAGATATAAAAGTGTGAATAAATCAAAGGAATGTGCTAAACCTAGATATAATTCAAGATAAAAAAATTCGATTGGCACTTACAAGGTTTAGGAACATTATCTCACAGTGTATCAATAGAGACAGGGAGACATACTAACCTAGAAACAAATGAAAGAATATGTCCTATCTGCAACCTTTTAACTTTTTTTCAAGTAGAATTGGAATATCATTTTCTTCTTGTCTGTCCAAGATACAGAGAACTTAGACGCTCTTTTTTCCAACCATATTTCTGTCATTGGGCAACCATAAATAAATATTAACTAAAGCTCCAAGTCGGTAAAAACCTTAAATTGCCTTGAAATAAATATATATATATATATATATATATATATATATATATATATCGCTAATCAGTTAAGACAAACTTACCTGTAATCTATTGTTGCACAATGTATATTAATAAAACACCTTTGTAACTCTCGACAGATAAAAGATATCCACATATAATTATGCATCATAATGCCAACATTAACACCGATGGCGATCATCTAGTCAGCGGAGCAAATCGAACGTAGCAGACTCGAGTGCATAAAAGGTTTAATTAAACATGAAAAAATCTTTGATAACCAGTTCGGCTTTCAGAAAGGAAAGTCAACAGTAGGTTGTATTTTCATTCTAAATTTTTTTATTGCTAAAACTCTATATCTCGTAAAGAAATTGTATTGCGCTTTCATTGACTTCGAGAAGTGTTTCGATAAACTGCAATTAGATTTAATAACGATATTTCTTTCATTTTTAGTTCAAATACCGATCCTAGCTCTACTCTTCTATATTTATATTTTGTGAATGACATCTTGGAAAATATCAACTCTGAAACAGATGGTCTTTTCACACTTGATGATATTTAATTTATATATTTACTTTTGCAGATGATGCGGTGCTTTTTGCACACACTCCTGAAGCCTTACAGTCATTACTAAACGACCTTTGTGATTACTACAATACATGGAACTTAAAATTAAATACCAATAAAACCAAAGTTATGATATTTGAACTAGGACGTTCCACTTCACACGATTTTTACATAAACGATACAATTTTAGAGATTGTAACATCCTTTAAATATCTTGGAATACACTTATTAAAAAATGGCCACTTCTTAAGATCCCAAAATAAATTAGCCCACCACTCTTTGTTTGCTCTACATAACTTATTCATTGTATTTAACCTATTAGATTTGTCTATAAATGAAAAAAAGCAGACTATTTGACACCCTCGTAAGCCCAATTCTAAATTATGGCGCGGAAGAAACGGGTATATATCTACCAAAAAACATAGAAACTGTTCATTGTAAATTTTTAAGAAAAGTTCTTAACGTTAAAAAATCAACAAATGTCGATTTGCCTTTACGAAGAACTCGGACGGTTCCCAATAAAAATACAAAGGCGAATTATCATGTTTAAGTATTGGATAAAAATTCTTAATTCCACGGAAGATAACTTAATTACTTCTATGTATAACTGTCTGAAGGCTGATGCTGATAGAAGCATTTCTTACAACGGTAAAAACTGTGCCTATCATATAAAAGTATTTCTCCCAGAAATTGGACTAGGTAATTTATGGATTAATCAAGACATTGAAAACATTGATTTGAATGTTATAAAAACTAGAATTATTGAAATATATATTAAGCAAACTTGGTACGAGAATATTAATAACTCTCCCAGACTTACCTCTTATAGAATATACAAGCATAATTTCGAGATGGAAAAGTATCTTAAATCAATTAATATTGTTAAATATAGGAATGTTTTGTCAAAATTTAGACCCTCATCTCATAATCTATCTATCGAAAAAGGTCGACATGAAGGAGTACCAAGAGAAAATAGGACATGTATACACTGTAACATGAATAAAATCGAAAACGAATATCATTTTTTATCAATATGTCCTAAATATTATGACCTTAGGAAAACATTTTAAAGTCATATTTTTTGTCATTGGCCTACACTTAAAAAATTCAAAATTTCTAATGGAAACAAAAAATCAAAATATTTGTATTTTGCCTTTGTAGAAAGATATCGTATTCAAAACGCATAATGTGCTATTATCATTTCTGGAGTTTTATTGTACAGTACGAAACATATTTTATACAGATTCCTCTTTGTAAACGGACCTAAAATGAGAATGTATATTACATATATAAATACATGTGTCATTTCCACTTGTCTTACACTTTGCAATTGTTATACCATGTTGTTGGCTATAAATGCTTATTGTGCTATTTAATACCAAATAAAAGATTATGTTATGTTATGCATAGTGAATATTATAAGGTATTTTTGTGAAATATTTGAACTGAAATGTAGGGGAAACACTTTAATATTCTTGTCAGGCCAAAAGCAGACTTCAAATTCAAGCAGAACTAAAAAAAAAAGAAGCGAAAAGCAATATTCCCTTTGTCTGCAGATGAACTACACCTGTGTAATTCTCCAGGTAGGAACCCCTACGGCCAAACACAGGTAAACAACAGTAGTGTGTTTGACCCCGGCACTGGCTATCCGAATGGTTTGTTTACATAGGACACTCACATAATGAACATGACTTCACCTGTTAGCAATTTTTCCAAACCGTTTTTTGAGGTTTAACCCTTCATCACAAATGATGCAACAAACTCAAGCCCCGCCTCCAACTTGGGCTACTATGTTAATGGGACGTTAAAGCCTTAAAATTGTCAACTGAAAAAAGTTGGAAGATAGTTGATTCGATAAACTATAAAGTCACAGCAATGGAAACCCGCATGAAAACGTTGGAGGACAAGGTAAACGACGTCGAAACATCATGCTCATTCATCAATTGCGAGAATGATAAGTATATATGAGACAAAAGGTCAAGTCAAGAAACTCGACACCTCCTTTAAAAAACTGAGTTAAATTCGTCATGCATGGAAAAACAGCAATATGAAATGGCCAATAAACTTGTTGATCTGGAAGCACGCTCAATGAGGGAAAACTTGATTTTCTAGAATTTAATTCCGAAGATTGCGAAGCGTTGGTGAAAGACGTTATTTCCAATCAAATGGATCTGAATGGCAGCGCGATAACAATCGACAGGGTGCATCGTCTTGGATCCAATCGGCTAAGAGCCAAGAGGTATAGTTGTGAAATTTCACTACTACAGTGAACGGAAGAGAGTGCGTCAAAGTCATATGACAGCGATATCAAAAATACTCCAAGATGCTAAATTGGGTGTCGGCATACAGCGCCCCCAAGGCCGCAAGGGGAGAGCAGGAGAGCGTTCTATGAGACGATCCGAGAACAGGAGAGCGTTCTATGAGACGATCCGAGAACATAAGAGCCTTGGGAAGACGGTCGAGTAAACGGGTTTCAAGCTATTTGTGAACGGGAACCTCTACAAGGTCTGCTGTGACGGCAAGGTGATCGATCCCCGCCATACATGAAGCCATCAGCGCAATAGAGATGTCAGGAAGAACAATTATATATACTGTCCTGGAACATTAATGGACTGAGTCGAAAAATCAATGATCCCGATTTCTTGATATAATACGAGAATATGATGTTGTTTTATTGCAAGATACTTGGTTTAAACAAAAACGCACATATTAATTTAAATATACAGGGTTACGACAATGAAACATTTATTCGGTAATAAATCTGCTAATACAACTAAAGGTCGCTAAAGCGGCGGCATATCAATATATTTCAAAGATTGTCTTAGAGGCAGAATTCTATTTGTTAATTAAATCAAGCTGGAATTATGTGGATTAAGTTATCAAAAGAAACTATTTAATTTTAATGAAGATGTATTTATTTGTAATGCATATGTTATTCTAGTAATTCATCTTTGATCAATAATCAGGATTTTGATTTTTTGATGAAATTGAATCCGGCATAGAAAAATATAAATCCCTCGGTTAATATTAATTACAGGTGATATGAAAGCAAAGTCATCTACATTATGTGATATTCTAGATTTTGACAGGTATTTGTTTGCCAAAATGACAGGTCTGACCTAGATTCTAACATTATACCCCGAGCCAATACTGATCACGTGACAGATGCGCACGGGCGGCGGCACTCTCTTACACATCGGCTTAACATTACATTCACCTCTGTGGTGGGCTCAGAAAGTAGTTCCAAATATATGACGTCATCCAGACCGTTGTTCAATTTTAATTTGAAGGAGACTAGGTAGGCCCCTTTAACTGTGAAATATATACAAATAGCACCACTTATCCTGATTGAAATGGTCATTAAAATTACAAATATGAAAATAAAAGCTGGATTTAAATTACGATATCCGGCTGAACCTGTAATTATTTACATTTGCAGACGAGCGTTTGCGGATTGTTCCCATCGGAGACATTAAGGCAAAAAAAATAGTTCCGATTAATAACAATTAAAATTAATATTTTACATACGTTTTATGATTATTCAATAAGTATTTATTTAATGTTTCTATACTTTAGATCCGTAAAATACACTTAAATCCGTGTTAAATGATTGCTTTCTGTTTTGACAAGATTCTTGTCATTGAGCCCATTGCAGAGATGTGAGGAACTCTGCAGGGAGATTGTGGCGGCGGTTGATTGAGATGTGTAAAACTACCGGTCTCTGTGTAGGTAACGGCCGTCTGCATAACGATATACATGGAGATTATACATTTCATTCTAGAAATGGATCAAACACAGTTGATTATTTATTGTTAAGTAATGAAACATTAATCATATATCACACTTTCAAATAAATGACATTACTGAGTTTTCAGACCACTGTGGATTATCTTTCTCTATAGAAAGGAATTCACACACTACAGACGATTTACCTTCCGATTTTATACAGAGACTACATACATTAAATGGAATGACTCCAATTAGATGATTATAAAAATAGATTAAATAATGATGATGAAGTTTATCAGAATTATGAACAGAAGTAAATATGGCAGATACTAAAAAGAGAGGAAAAAAAATAAGTATAAAAAACAGCAAAAGTGTTGATAGCCGAAACAGCAAAAAATAACCCTTAACAGTTTTGGTCCAATGTTAAAGCGTCAGTATCGGAGAAATATAACCTCAAACGGTTCTGTAACAGTCGAGGACTTGCACGACTACTTTAAAGGCCTGTTGGATCAAGTCATGATGATTACAACAGATAAAGATTAAAAAAAAATGAACAGCAATATGATGATTTCTTAGACCATGAAATTACACTTGATGAATTAAAAAATGCAATTTACTCTCAAAATAACAACAAAAGTAGCGGAATTGATGATTTGGCTGCTGAAATATATAAACATTATTTTGAGAAAACATCAATTTTGTTCTTTGTTTATTTAACAGATTTTTTTTTTTAATGAATATCCGAAGTCATTGGAGAAGGATTATTTCACCTATCTTTAAGAGGGGTAATTGTAATGAAGCAAAAATTAGAGGTGTAACTCTTATAAATGTGTTAGCAAAAATATATTCACAAGTTTTAATGAATAGGCTTACAAAATGGTCAGTTCAGAACAAAATAATGTTAGATAATCAGTTTGGCTTCCAGAAAGGAAAGTCAACTACTGACTGCATATTTTTATTACATTCTATCATTGCTAAAACCTTACATTCAAAACAAAAGTTGTATTGCGCATTCATAGATTTTGAAAAAATGTTTTGATCGTATAAATAGATCTGACCTGTGGCAAAAACTACTAAATTATAAAATCAGTTCAAAATTTGTAAATGCGGTTAAATCTATGTATCGAACAGTGTCCGTTTTAATGGTAAAACATCTGATTTCTTTAATTCATATATTGGCTTAAAGCAAGGGGATCCTAGTTCAAGTTTGATGTTTCTCCTTTTTGTAAATGACATCATAGACAATATTAACACTGATATAGACAATTTATTTACCATAAATGAAATAAAGATTTTTATTTTTATTTTTGCCGATGGTGCTGTATTATTTGCACATTCACCGGAAGCCTTGCAATCTATTTTGAACGATCTAGAAAATTATTGTAATTCATGGGGCCTATCCATTAAACACTAATAAAACGAAAGTAAGGATATTCGAACGTGGACGTGGTACTGAATGTCAGCTGATACTTAATAAAATACAGTTAGAAGTTGTAACTCTTTTAAATACCTTGGTATCTAAAAATGGGTCTTGGTACAGAACACACATTCGAGTTGCAAAACATTCTGAACACGCGCTTCATAATCTCTTTGTCGTTTTTCATCAGCTAGAGCTAACAACCGCAAATAAAAAAAGACTATTTGATAGTTTAGTTGGTTCTATACTAAATTATAATGCAGCTATATGGGAATACCACGATGCTAAATCTGTAGAATTAATTCATTGCAAATATTTACGAAAAGTCTTATGTGTAAAAAAAAATCAACGAACTTATCCGGGTTATATGGGGCGACACCCAATGGAAATATCTAGGGAATTAATCATGATAAAATATTGGCTTAAAATATTAGAGTCAAATAACTCTTTGAAGTTTATATCAAATATTTACAAAATGTTAGTAGATGATGCTAATAATCGTATAACATACAGTGGTTTAAATTGGGCTTATCATATTAAAAAATGTTAGAAAATATTGGATTTGGGAATTTAAATAATACATAACTTAGATAAGTCATTCTATTATACTATTAAACAAAGAATATTAGATGTATTTAAACATTCATGGTATAGTGACATAAATAACACAAGAAGACTTTCTTCTTACTGTCTACATAAAAGTGAATTTAATATGGAAAAATACTTCAATTTCAATATTGATACTAAATATCTGATAACGATGGTTAAATTTAGATTATATTCAAATAATTTAATGATAGAAACTGGTAGATATAATAACATTGGAACACAACAACGCATCTGTCAACAATGTAATATGAGAATGGTGAAGATCAATACCACTTTTTACTTGCTTGTCCTGCGTATAGAAATCTAAGAAAAAAGTTTTTCAAACCTTATTATTGTAAATGGCCTAACATGCAAAAATTCATATCTTTAATGTCTTCCGATTCATATAACACAATTTTCAATTTATCTAAATATATATTTTTTGCATTTAAAAGAAGAAATAATTAATAAATATATTTGTTCCAATTTTTTGTAATTGATATTGTAACCCTAGCATTGTAATGCTATTTGTTCTTCTATGGAAAATTACTTGTTCTGTTGCACCACTTTACATATTTGTTTGTATGCTACAGATATTGTAAATATTTAATACCAATAAACTATATGTTATGTTATAACTGTTCATTAATGGGCACGCGTTCGGTGCGGGTTCACACCAGCTGATCGACCACTAATTTAAATTAGGACTCCTTTGAAGTAGGATTACCCCCTTTTAAGGTGACCGCTGACCACATATGACAAGTTTTCTCTCCCTCGCATATATTTCCCAGAGTTAAAATCGTAATAATGCATGTTGTCGGATGATATTCAGAGTGGACATATTAAGTATGTGTTGGAGTCGTATTATATTAGGAAACTGGGATAGGCGTTGCGTGGTTAGTATGTCTAACCTTCCGTGTCTATATATATTTATTAAAAATAAATGTAAGAAATTCTTATTATATAAATAACCTTTCTATTTCGTTACAGACACAAGTACACACTCACACATTTGATTTGATCACACTTAAAATAAAAATCGTCTTGCCTTAAACACGTTCCTTGAATCAAATTTATTTGATTGTTCATACGTTCGTAACCATTCATTCATAATGTCACGTTGCCTTAATCAATTTATCTGATTGTTCACACGTTCGTAACCATTCATATATAATGGGTCCGTTTATATGGGGCCGTATTGACCAGGGATGTGAAAACCTTTAATGTAACTCCGTGTTTGACCAATCTTCTCACCCAATTGGGACCGTGTTGACCAATATGGCACCGTTTCAACTTGGGTCCGTATTTACTTGGGTCCGTTTTGACTGGCTACCAATCAAAACTATATGTTTGTCTAAACGTAATTCACCCTCCTTTAACATACTGTTTATGATTTTCATGTGACGTGAAATTAAAAATAAGTTATTATTAGGATCGTGGCTATATGTATAATATTCATCATTTTAAAAATATTGGGTCCAGATCCGCCGCATTCAGCGTAAATTTACAATATTTCAATTGCATAAAAATAACAAAATTATACATTTTAAGCTCATTCACTCTCCTTCAACATGGTATTTTTACTTTTTTTAATGTTATGTGAAATAAAGAAAATAAGTTACGGATGAGTCTGTAATACATACGTATTTGTCCTTCTATGTCGGATCCGCCGATTACACTGGCCTTTTCGTTAGGTCACATTCGGAACACTCGCCCGACCACCGACGGATAAGCGAGTAGTTACGATTGCGTAGGTCATACACCTTGTTATCTCCCCTTATGAAAAACCAGATTTTTAAATACTAAACTATTTTACCAGGTAAGTTTCTGGTCTTGGTAGATCGTTTGGCAAATTTCCGTTAGTTTGTCTCCG
>CM037788.1:27674613-27685024 GCA_021229015.1 Solen grandis | reverse complement strand
CCGACAGCAGAGTGAAAAAATTTAATAGTTTATCATTTAATACAAAAACTAACACATTGCACCTGTACTTTTAATGCACCTGTACTTTGAATGTATAATTCAGTGTTTTCCTCCCTCTCTCTCTTTCTCTCTCTCTCTCTCTCTCTCTCTCTCTCTCTCTCTCTCTAATAGTTTTGAACCAAAGCACTGTTAAAATATAGTATGCGTTGTTTTGGTTTGCCAAATAATTAATGTAAATAACAAGACAGCAACTTCAAGATGTGATTTGTGTTTTCATACCATTTGACCCTACCTTGCAAACAAGAGGGCCATGATGGCCCTAGTTAGCTCACCTGAGGACCCCAATCTTTAAAGCCAAGACTGAACCAAAAATGTGGCCACTAGGTATTCACAGGAGTTTTCATGGATTTGACTCAGTGACCCTCATTTTTAACCCAGCATGACCCAGTTTCCAACTCATCCAACACATTATGCAGACTATATTCTGACCAATTTTTGTGAAGGCAAGGCTATAAATGTGGCTTCTTGGTTGTTCACAAGATTTTTCAAGAATATGACCTAGTGACCTACTTTTTGGACCCCAAGTGACCCAGTTTCAAACTCATCCAAGCTTTCATGCAGAGAAGAACTTTTGACCATTTATATTATGTTCTGTCAAGATTGGATCAAAACTGAAACTTCTAGAGAGTTCCCTAACAAATTGTTAACAACAGATGCCAGACGACAAAAGACAATCAGTGAAGCTCACCATGAGCACATTGTGCTCAGGTGAGTTAAAATCAAACAACAACAAAAATATTTTTAGAAATCTGCTGAATTTAAAATCAATTTTGTATTCTTTCGTGAGATGGAAATTAAGAAATTGAAATCCTGTTCAAAAACTGTGTTAGTTGATCATCTACTCCCCTCCTCTCCTAACATTAATTTGAGCCAAGTAAACAGCTGATCTACTGATTTTTTTTTTTATGAATATCCTGAACTTATTATCAGACAAAGAAAAATGTTGTACACAGGTGCACTGCATTTACAGAGGTGCATACCATTAAAACAGTTCAACTGTCTATACAAACAATATATTAACCCTTTATCTCATGAATAATCATACATGTACAAAGGACTTGACGAATATCAATTTATTTAACTTTAAACAATAGATTTTTCGTAGCTGCACTATGTGGAATCTATCTATAGAAATCATTGTATGAGAAAACAGAGGTGTCTGTTCCAGGAGCTGTCATATCTAGATTCGGTCTGTGTGCATGTCTACAGACATGAGGTCAAGGATTAACATATGATAATGACTGGGACAAGCAAGAGTACCACAAACACATGTCAGTATTTTATTGATGATGTTCAAGATTATGTAATAAAACATTTTCTATGATAATGTTTCGATCATTACATGATGTTACTTCTCTATTTCTTTATTTAGAAATCTGCATAAGAAATTTATAATTTAGTTTCAACTTATTCACATATTACAAGTTAATCCCCAAAGGTGTGGAAAGGCACGTGCCAATGACTTGTACCACCATAGGACTTATTAATTGCTTGATTAACCCTTTCCCTTATACAGACTCATTTTGACACACTCAATAGGTATCACATAAAGCCTGATCTGCAGAAAACCACAGTTAAACCTTACCAAATTTATTTACAAAATCCTCATTTCCAGACCACTGAGGAGCAGCGAACAGCATAAAACCTGATCAGCCTGCGAGTTACTCGCAGGCTGATCTGGTTTTATGCTGTTCGCATAGGTTTTTTCATGGTGTCCTCTATGAGGGAAAGGGTTAAATGCCACAGGCCAGGTGTCAGCCATGTTGTCTATTTATAAACTGGCCTGTCACTGATTGTGGCTATTCTCTGGGTTCACTTCAATAATTTCCTTGCTCAGTTATGGTTCTCTGATTGGTTTATTTATGTTGATGATTTTAATGTTTTTATGAAAGAGAGATGAATTTTAGGGAGGAGAAAGTAGAGACAAGGAAGGAGGGGGTTGTTGCAAGGAAGTGATGGATATAGAAATGGTTAGGGATAGGGGGAAGAATGGAGAGATATTGGGAAGTGCTATGTGCAAATTGCAAAATTAAGTAATAAGAAGTAGGTCTATGGCATGCTTAACAGGTTAATGTGTAGAAATATACTACATTACCCAATTTATCCCTTTCCCTCATATAGACTCATTTTGACGCACTCAATAGGTACCACATAAAGCCTGATCTGCAGAAAACCACAGTTAAACCTTACCAAATTTAATTGTAAAATCCTATTTTCCAGACCACTGAGAGCAGCGAACAGCATAAAACCTGATCAGCCTGCAAGTTACTCGCAGGCTGATCTGGTTTTATGCTGTTCGCATAGGTCTTTTCATGGTTTCCTCTATGAGGGAAAGGGTTAAACACACCCAGGGGCTAAGCAATTTTCTGTTGCTAAGAACAGTAAGATATATTGTGTTCACACAAGGACTAAAGGTTAGGTTTACTTTTTTGGTTTGAACAAGGACTGGATATATTTTCGTTTACATAGGTTTTACTATCTAAAATCAGTGACATTAATTAGGCTACCATCACTTAAGGCAGGAGTTATGGTCCTTAATTATAGTATGATTTATTCACAGACCTTGTTAAATGGTATCTTGTAATTGAATCAACACAATTCAGTGGGTAAGAATGCATTAATTTAGTGATATACTTTAAGAGATAATGTTTTGAAGTCTAAAGCATGAAAAAAAATATTTTTCAACATGATCAATATATAATTAATACAAAAGTTAATGGACAGTCAAGCACTTCTTTCTTTCAATCTTTTTTCTGTCATATCAAAAACTGCAAGTTGTACATGCTAGTAAAAACATCTTCTTATTCATTTTTTTTTATTTTTTGAATAAAATATCAAAAGTTTATACTTGGAAAATGAAAACCCTGAAACTCTTAAATTGTAACCAAGAAATACACATCTATAACGAAACATAACAAATGCAAAAGCTCAGTGGTAAGAGTGTCAGCTTTGAGATTGAGAAGTCTAGGGTTTGAATCCCAGCCAGGGATTTTCCTCCAGGACCATATCACAACAAGACATAAAATTGGTACTAGATCTGATGCATCCTTGCCTGCACTCGAAAATTGGGGTTGCTATGGGAACTCAAAAATATTCCGTATGGTTCTACCTAGGAAAATTGTCACCCTTTTATTAGTGGGTACACAATGGACAAGTAAAAGAAGCAATGGATTTTCGTAAAATGAGTTATGCCCCAAAGTATTGCTCTGGACTCCCTTGTAAAATCCTCAATACCAAAACCCTTTAGGTGCAGCGAAACAGCAAAAAAACCTGATCAGGGCTGCGGTTACTCGCGGCTGATCTGGTTTTATGCTGTTCGCTGGTCTTTTCATGGTATCCCCTATGAGGGAAAGGGTTAATCAACCATGACATATTTGGTTAGTAAAACTTCATACTCAGAATCTTAATCATGCAGGCATTTCATGGATCAGTGGCAGAGGGGCAGCGCGTTGGTGACAGTACGGACCAATGAAATGCGCAGGAATTTTGGAAGTTTGCTTAAATTCTACCATGTTGAGCTTTCATAAGCACTCTACCACACAAAAAAGGGTTACACGATAGAAGAAGAAGTTTTCCTGTTTAATAAACTTACA
The DNA here is from genome assembly GCA_021229015.1 of Solen grandis. NCBI lineage: Eukaryota > Metazoa > Mollusca > Bivalvia > Adapedonta > Solenidae > Solen > Solen grandis. The sequence goes on along the minus strand of CM037788.1, from coordinate 27,681,371 downwards.
CACACAAACATTTCCCGAAGGCCCAAACTGCGCCCCTTAGATTTAATTAGGAAATGCAACATAAATAAAATATATAGGGAAAAGAAACTGTTCACTACAATTAATGCTATCAAATTCACATTGATACCCCCAAAAAATTTCTTTTATAAAAAAATTTTTTCCTAAAAGTAACATTTAATTTCATTACGAGTTAAAATATTAAGTCATCAAATTTTTGTGGTCTAACTCCGACCCCTAGGTATATTGGACCCTGGTTTTATGAGTTGTTAGGCCCTGGAGAGGGAAAACGTTTGATCTAAACTGTTCTCGTTTTCAAAGGCCTTTGACAAAGGGCCCACATACGTTGTTGCCAAAAATCGACCACTATGGTGTACAAGGAAATACTTGACTGGGTAAAAAACTTTCTAAAGTAATCGAACACAGGGGAGTCACGTTGATGGAGCGAGTCCCGAACCTGCACTGTCTTAGCGGTGTTCTCAAGGTAGTGACTTGGTCCGACACTATTTCTCGCCTTCTTCAACGACCTTTCCACAACAAGTTAAATCCAGGACAAGGCTCTTTGCAGGTGATTGTGGTTATCTACCGGGCCATAAGAACGAGGGGTTGATGCATCACCCGCAAGTGCCTATCAAACCTGGCCAAAGGGGAAAAGCAAAGATGGGGGTTATGTCTTTTCATCCAGATAAAGTGTAGCATATTGAGGGTCCTTAGAAAGAGGACTCCTTTTGTGTTTGACTACACTCTTATAGGGACATCCCTGACCCTGGGGATTGTGTGAAATACCTTGGGTCCAATCAGCAAAACCTTTCATGGAACACCCAAAATTGACAGACAAACCAAGAGGGGGAAAGTACAAGGGATTCAATCGCGATACTTTAGGGTCTGCAACGAAGATTCAAAGGCTCGACCCTACACAGCTCTGGTCGCGACCGACTTTGATTTACTGTTCCACTTTTTTGGAACCCAACTTTATGTGGCCAGAAGAGGAAGTTAGAGATGGTCCCGAGGAGGGCCTTTGCACGGTTCGTCCTCCAATAGAATAATTAATAAAAAACCAGAGTGTCACCTCTGTTTTGGATCATCTGCATTGGAAAAGCCTGGAAGTCCTCGAAGAAGTTTCAAGGCCCCCAGCTCACCATGCTCTTCAAGTTCGCTAAACAATTTAGTCGACATTCCAGCCCATTTATACCTCTCTACTTCTACGGCCGTTCCGGGCCCTTCTATAATAAGAGTACATACAGCCACCTACATCGAACTACTAATCGTTAAATTTTCGTTTTTTCCCTGAACATTTTAAGAAAATGGGAATAACCTACCATCACAGTAGTAGTTTCCCCTGGTTTTGGTTTTCCTTCAAACAGGGGGTTGTCGACACTGACCTTCTTTTTGCAGTCCCAGACCAGTACAAGTAATTTCTAGTGTTTCATATGGCTTTTTTATCGGCAGGGGGCCACCGAAACCGGAAGGAGGCTTAGGTTAATGTGATGAAAACGTGCCTGGAGCGACACTTTTCTATTTCTGTCTTTTACTATCCCACTTTTCCTACCTTTCCTATTCCCCTTTCTTTTCTTTATCCTTGTGACCCTAATCACCGTTGTATAATAAAAAAATGTGACTGAAGAAACGTACATATAGAAGTAGATGAGATGTAGGTGGACATCACGCGTTGCAAATTGTACACATGATTTTTCATTTTAAATATGAAAAACCACAAGCGATGGAATTTCCGAGATACTTTTATTTTAAAAATTTGAGAGAGTAAAAGGCCCATTCTGCATGGAAATCATTTGTATTAAGAAAAAAAAAAAAAAATAGTGGAAGCCATAAAAAATTTTGATTATATCTGTTTGAATCAAAATTTTTACCAAAAATCACCTGAATTTATTTACGAAGAACATGGTAAAAAAAAAATCAAAACAGTTGCTTACCCCTTTGATAAATCTAGCGAGACTACAATAAAAAAAAAAAAGGAAGGTTTTACGGTGTTAAGACAGGGGTGCAGTTATGACCTCCGACGTTGTATTCAATATGAAATCCCAGAACTTCTCATAACTCATAAGAAAAATATGCAGCCTGACCGGGACTCAAACCCGGGGCCTTTTGCTTACAGGGCGAATGCTCTACCGATAAAGCTACCCGGCCACTTTTATATGATTCTCCCTTATTGTAAGTTAAAGGTTACTGTGACATTATCCCCCTCCATTTTAGAATTTGTCCTGATTCTAGGGAGTTACAGGGTAAATATAACCACGTGCAGGTGCTAAGGCATACTAGCACTGATGCCACCTCCCCCCGTTGGGCGCCAAATGTCACAGTGTGAGAAAAATAGCAGCACTGACGGGACTCGAACCCGGGGGCCTTCGCTTACAGGGCGAATGCTCTACCGACTGAGCTACCCGGCCACTTACATTGATTCTCCCCTATTGTGAGTTAAAGGTACTGTGCTTAAAAAAGATAAATCCCCGCGATTTGGTTTCCCCAATATGCGTTGCATTTGTGTTTGCTCCAAAAAAAACCCCCCGTTTTGACCAAAAACGGCAATATTTAAAAAACCGTCTCTGTCTGTTGGTTCTTTTTCCATTTAAATTTTTTTGTGTTTCTTCTAGAGTTAGTTCTGAAAATACAATAATTGATCCTTACCCCCCCCTTTTAATTGAATCTTTGTCCCCTCCCCACAAACGGATCCATCCTTTTTTGAGTGTCCAAAAATAAATTTGGAAAATTTGTGGTGCCTCCCTGAGTGACCAAGACTTGGAAATCCGAGTTTACGTAGCCAACGAGTAATCCGATCGAACCGACGGCTCACAAAGCTACCGATGGCTATGCAACGATTCACAGAGCAAGCCTGTTGTCATTGTTTGGGTTATTCTCGATTTACAGTGTGTACTTTACAGCTTTTTTGTCGGAAGAGAATGATCGGTGACTGTTTAAACAAATTGCTGAATGTGTCGATGCGCATGTCAATGTGAAGGTTAACTTTCTCAGTCCTCAAAAAAGAGTCTCGCCGATTCTTACTAAGGTAGTTTAAGCGGAAGTGCAGGGCACAGTATAGAATTTATATAAAAGTAAATAGCATCTGTTGAATGATTTAAATAGAAATTAAAAAAATTTCAGAATGATTAAGTTTGCAAAAAGAAAAAAAAAGAGTAAAATTGTAATGATATTTTTGCGACAATTTTTTTTCCCAACGAAAACGAAACACCTTTTCATTATCTCACAGGGTAGTGCTTAACCGAAGTCTATAGACCCTACCCGTTTCCTATAAAATGTTTATTGTGATATAGCCTAAATGACATTTTTAAGTTTGTGTCAAAAATTTTATTTCCAATTTGTTTCACTAATGATATTCAAGCAAGGTGGGTTTTTAAACATGGATTTGTTATGATTTTTTTTTTGTCAGCTGTGTCCCGTAAAGTCGGAGGTCCTAGCTGCGCCCTGTAAACTCCCACCTTCCTTTTTTTATCATTTTTTTTAGCAAATTTAAACACTAGGGTAAGCGACCTGAGATAATTTTTACTATGTTTTGTAAATAAATCGAATGAATTTTGAACAAAATTTTGATTCAAAAATGATAAATATTGCAACTTTATCTCGCATCATCTTTTATGTGTTTTTTCTTCAACAAAATCATTCCACGCAGATGGCCTTTTCAACACAAATTTTAAAAATAAAAGTATCTCGGAAATCCATCTGCTGTGTGTTACATATGCAACAAAACTGGCCGGCTCGGAAATTAAACCCGGTCCGCAGCTTGATAGCACAGTGCTCTAACCACTGAGCCAAAGATCGACTCTTTGACGCAGTTGTTAAAAGTTTGTATGTACCCGTGCGAGCATCGTACACATATTTATAAAGGGGATTTTTTTGTGTAAAAATTTGGCAACTGCTTGATGTCAGGGGGGGTGTTTTTGAAAAAACCCAAAATGAGGCATAAATTTGACTTGAAAAGTTTTTAAAAGGTTATTTTTGGGGTGAATAATTTTTAAAAAAAATTAATTGATAAAATTTTTTTGGACGTGAACCGTTTCTATTCTATGTCTTTTATTTATGTTGCTTCCAAAAAAATTTCTTTTAGGGGGGGAAGTTTGGGCACCGGGTTTAAATTGCAGTGGTTAAAATTAATGTCAAGCAGCTTTAAATTTGAATGTCATGTAGAAAGAAGGGGGCGGTTAAAAAAATTTTTTATTTTTTTTTGTATGATCTTTTAAAACTTAAAAAATTATTTTTGTTGTTTGGGGGGTTTTGGATTTTGGTATTTTTGCGGGGAAAAAACCATGATCAAAGAAGGGACCCCGTCCCCTCTTATTATGTGACCAAAAAAAAAAAAAAGGACTTTTTGGTAAAAAAGCATGCCTGTCCCCAAAAAACCCTTCGGATCCATAAATCTGATTACCCTTTCTTTTTATTTTTTTGGATATTTTTGGGGTTAATAGTTATTTTTTAAAAAAAAGCGCCCCATGGTCAGTGGATAAAAAGGGTTTTTGTGGGTTCAAACCGTGAGGAAGGATTTTAAAGCCTTTTCCCCAGGACAAAGTAGGAAAAAACCAAAATAACCATTTAGATGGAATAGTATTTTTTTAAAAAATTTGTATGGGTTTGTTTCTCACTTTTTTTGGATAGGTTTTTAAAAAAGGCCTTGTTTGTTTTTTTTTTGGGGTTTAACGTCCCCGACGATTTCGCCCTTTTTGGGACTTGATTGTCTACTTGGACGTATGTGCTGCCAAACTGCGTATACGCCGGGAATGGGGGATGATACAAACCCGTCTTTTTACCGGGACACCAGGCAACCCCCCCTTTAAAATACGTTATATGTGAGCCCCCAAGCGGGGGCATTTGCGCCCCTTTTTTTTCCCCGGGCTTTTAAAAAGGCCCCGGTAATCAAATTTTTTTTGCCAGCCCCCCCCTTTTAAAAATTTAACCCTTTTTTTAATTTTGCCCTTTTTTTTTCTGTTCTTTAAATTTTTTTTTTTTAAATGTCTGTTCTCTTAAAACTTTGGAATGTTTTAAAAATCTTAGTAAGTTCTAAAGCTAGGGAATTTAAAATACCTAATGTGTTTGGGTCAATACCTTAATATGTCTCATGTGTTTTTAGTTTTTTTTTTTGGTCAAAAAAATTTTAGAGAAAAGGAGGGGGGCATTCCCCCCTGCCCGGAATTTTTTTTTTCCCCCCCCCCCCCCCACCCCCTGTTTATGACAGTTTGAATACCTTTTTGTGTGCATGGACTCACTGTTGCAGTGTCATTTTTAAAAAATTATTTTTTTAAATTTTAAAAAAATTCAAAAAAATTTATTATTGTTCATTTTTGCTTTTTAAAAATTTTATAAATAAAATTTCATTAAAAACACTACATTTTTAAAAAGTTTGAAAATTTGGCCCTTGGCCCCACTTTTTCCCTTTTCTCCTATGGGCCCAGACCCTTTCCCCCCAAAGTTGAAAAAAAAAAACACTGTTTCATACTTTTAAAAACCCCCCGCTTTGACTTTGAAATTTTTCCCCTTAAATTTTTCATTGATAAAAAATGCGGGGCGCTTCCCCTTCTTATGTAGACAAAAAAAAACATTGTGTAGGCCAATCAGAGCGTAGCTCCCCCCCTTTTGGGTTTAACCCATTATTATTTTTTGCGAGTTCTTGGGGTTTAAATTTCCCTGGGTAAAAGTGTCAGACATGAGGGTTTTTCAGGGTTTAAGTATTGACAGTTTTCTCTCAAAATGTTTAATCCACATAAACTCTCTTGGGTTTTTTCCGTTAATTTTCGGGTTTGCCCCCCCCTGGTGACAATGCGACTTGGCTCCCTGTTCGACTGTTTAAAAAAAGCCACTACTTTTACCCTGTTCTTAGCATGTGGGCCCCTGAGTTATTTTGATCACCTTTTGTCCGTTTTTTCCCCGGGGGCAAAAATTTTTTTTTAAACAACAAAACCTAAACCCCCTGGGCTAAAAATTTTATGAAAATTGCCTGTGATGTTCCTTGCATAAAGCTTACTAAAAAATTCAAATGGTTCCAGTTGTTGCTTTTGGTAAGGAAAACTAAATAAAAATTTTATTTTTAAAGTGAAAAATTTTTAAAAAAAAAATTTTTACAAAACCGCAAAAGGCCCGAAATTAGTATTTTTGGGGTGTGGCATTGTCTTATGAAAACCCTTTTCCCAAATTTGTTCAAAACATGGCCTTGGGGTCAAAATTTTGGGGGCCCCAGGGGTCACTTTTTACATAGAATTACATTTGGGAAAAATAGAAAAATCTTTCCTCAGAAACCACAAGGCCTAGAGTTTAGGTATTTGACCCCTTTTTTGAAAATTGGCCCCGACCCAGGGGTCTTTTAATTAGCTCACCTGAGTACAAAAAAGTCATGGTGAGCTTTTGTGATTCCCTTTTTCCAGCGTCTGTCAAACTGTGCATTGTCCGGTGCAACAATTTCTTTTAAACAACAAATTTTTCCTAAACTCTGAATGGATTTTTTTCCAAAAATTCACAGGAATCATTTCCCTTTTGATGCCCTCAAGATCGTTCAAAACATTTTGTTGGCTAAAAATGTAGGTCACAGAAGTAAAAAAAGATTTTAATCAAAACGCCAAAGGCATGATAAGACTGTTGGGGGGTTGGTCGTGGTGAGAACAAGAGCGCTAGATTGTTACCAAATAGGTATTTGTTGGATTCTTATCGTTTATAAATGTGGCCGTACAGTTTTTTTAGGTTTGGGGGAAAAAAGAAACAAGGGAAAAAAAAGTTGTTTTTTTTTTTTATTAAACTTTAGAACC
>CM037788.1:27624513-27674513 GCA_021229015.1 Solen grandis | reverse complement strand
CTCCGTAATCATTTCCATTGCTCCATATATGTATATATAATCTCAAATTAATAACTCTAAGTTTATTCGCATGTCATTGTCTTAAGATTAATGTGTATATATAATTAAACAGTTATAGATGGTTTAAAAGTAGTTTTATGGCATTTAATACTGCTATTCTGAAAATAAAATTTCCATTGCTAGGTAATAGTTTCATTGCGTCCATTGCTCCATAAACTTTCATTGCGTGTTTTAGGCCTACCACTTCAAAACATTGGGTCACGTGATCTTCCATTCCACTAAATTATGACCGCTTTTTTCCACTGTTCTAGCTTTTGCGTGGCTATTGATGTTATGAGAAGACAGAAATGCAACGTAATATAACAGAAATGCAACGAAATATATCATTATCGAGCGAAACGCTGCTGAACTACTTTGGGTTAATTACGTACTTATGCAAAGCACTATTTTTCTTGATTGCATGTGCGGATCTACATGTACTCCAGTTGGGTTAAATCTTTGTTTTGTTAACGACGCAGGTATTTTGTTCACGCTGAAAATGGTTGTATTCAGCTTGAGGAATTTGTAAAAGAAGAGTGGACACACAAACTTTACACATTAAAAGAGTTTCTAAATGTCATTTAAACGTCGTTGCAACACATCTGTGAAACACACTCCACTAGCTTTCGTTAGCTCAGCTTGCATTGTATGGATCCGTACAAAGCGCGGAGTGCTACAGTTAAAAATGTTGTGGAAAATATGCAAATCAGAAAGGCCTGATTTCGAATTCCAGCATAAGACTGGCGGCCAGCCGCCAGTCTAAAAACCAGACAACTAATCCTCACAGTCCTCACTGAAAATGATTTTTCTTTGTGTTCGCAACTTTTATTTCATTAAAATCGACTAAATTTAATTAATAAAAATATTTCAAGAAAAAACACAGGAATTTGAACCATGTCAATATCACAACGTCCTTAACAAACACATACACAGAAGAGGTTACTGTAGTATCAGTATTGTTCGCGCTGGTCTAATTTTCGCGATGTTTGCGCAATGGGCCTTCCGCGAATTTAGGACCACGCGATATTAAGTCTGTATAATCAAAGAATATATATGGTATTTTTTTGTTTGACGCCGATTTTGACAACTAAATTTAGTGCGTTGTTTTATAATCAGTACCATCTTAGATCAATAAAACCAACAGTTTCCCAAGGGGTTTTATACTCGTGTACTATTTGAGACTAATATCAAATCAATAATCTGCGTTATTCCTTTGAAAATAAGATTTTTTTTGTCTATTTTAACTTGCCTTTTACCGGTGTTGAACCGGTGCATGAAATTTACGCTTGCGTAATGTTTACTCTTTTTTGCCGAGAAGATTAGGAAAGTGGTCCAAAATAAATACAGATTTCGAACAAACATTACTTCTAACTGTATGGTTGCAGATCGTGTGTACTGACATGTCCCCACCTTCTAGGTTGACAGTTTGTTTATACAACAATCAAGGTGAGACCTGTAAAACAAAAAGGTCCCGGAGAATAGTTTGTCTGATCGCCGGAAGTGCTGCAGTCGATAACAGAAAAAAGGCCATCTTTCGGCAGTTTGGCCCCAGCAATTAGGAGACAGTTCTAATTAACAACTTACCAGTAACCCTTACCAGTAACCCACCCCTATGACGTCACTTACCTGGCGGAAGGGTAGCGCGAACATATCAGTCGGTAATTAATTAGCATGCGATATCCGGGGCACCAAATCAGTCATTCAGAACGAAATGGATATTTTTTTTATTTATTCATATTTATTTTTTGTACTTTTTTTTTTTTTTTTTGAAATGGGGAAATGCGCGAATTTAGCACCGCGCGAAAGGGTCTTTAGAGAGGGTAGCGCGAAATTAAGACTGCGCGAAAATAACTGATACTACAGTACTTGGTGATTTCTATGGAAAAACTAGGGAGCGGTTCAAATTTTTACATACTTTCATCAAGAGAAACCTTCCCTTTCACCTGCAACAGTGCGACAAATCTTGTGATAATAATTGAAAAACAATATTCTCAAAAGTCTCATTCATTTCATTCATTAAAGTTATCTTTTTATCATTGAACAAGGTATGAAACTCCATTTGTAAACTGTTAAATGATACAAGTCAATGCTTATTAACCATAGGATTTTAAATTGAAACAGTGCCTAAACGCAAAGGTTAAATGTCATTTCAGACACCGGCTAATCTCCCTTGATCTTGTTACGTTACAAAATAAATTGTCTGCAAAGAAAATACAATCGATAAAACAGGAGATAGACAGGGGAAAGGATAAACTCTCGTATGTGCCAGCATATAACTAACATTAGAAGAAATGAAGAATAACAGATTATAAAACCATAATTGGCAGAGTGGGATTGATTATATATCTCCCCAATTGCAATCATGATAATTATTATGGATGAGACAAAAATGGTGAGACCCTTTAGAAAAAATTTCATCCTGCCCCTACATATATGTATTTATGGTCTAATCTGACTCATCTTGGTCATGTGTATGAATCAGTTTACAAAACACATTGAGGTACACAAGAAAAACTGCAAAGAACTAATTTTAATGAAATGTATTAATAAAGATATGGGTTTCTACGTATTATGACAGTAAACTGTCAGTTTAAGATTTAAGGAATGAAATTGAAAATGACAATCCAGTACTTTTATATGGGTTTCACTAAATATTATTAACATTTTTTTCAAATGTAATTTATAATAACCGTAACAAAAAGTATACATAGTTTTGGCATCAAAATATTTGAATTTATAGCTAGTTTACTTGCCAGAGACAGACTGACACATTTTTTTCCGGACCGACAAAATATCAGGTGCTGTCAGACCTAATACTGAACTTTTTTTGCAACTTTCATGATGTCTGCAATATGGGGTTCCTTCTAAATTGTGATTTACAGAAGGGAAGAAAGAGGGATGACAAAATTGCCAACTGAAATGTCATTTATGGGACTTTTTTTCCATAAAATGACATTGCTTTTAAAATCAATTGATTTCATAATGAAAATTAAGTACTTTTAGACCAGTGAGTATTTCCTATCCTGTCCCTTCATGTCCTGCCCTGAAGTATACCCCACCTGTCCCTTCACTTCACATCCTGTCCCCTCATGTCCTGCCCTGAACTATACCCCACCTGTCCCTTCACTTCACGTCCTGTCCCCTCATGTCCTGCCCTGAACTATATCCCACCTGTCCCTTCACTTCACGTCCTGTCCCCTCATGTCCTGCCCTGAAGTATACCCCACCTGTCCCTTCACTTCACGTCCTGTCCCCTCATGTCCTGCCCTGAAGTATACCCCACCTGTCCCTTCACTTCACATCCTGTCCCCTTATGTCCTGCCCTAAACTATACCCCACCTGTCCCTTCACTTCACGTCCTGTCCCCTCATGTCCTGCCCTGAACTATACCCCACCTGTCCCTTCACTTCACGTCCTGTCCCCTTATGTCCTGCCCTGAAGTATACCCAGGGATTTACACTACTTTTGATTTTCAGGGGTCCACTGGACTCAGGATCCTTAAAAACAGGGGTCCATCATTAATTTCAGGGGGTCCAAGCTATTTAACCTCACCAAAATATACTACTCAAAATTTGCTAAGGATCACTAGCTATTTTCCAGAAGAGTTATAAGTCTTGCGACTTTGAGGGCATGGAATGTTAAAGTAAATTTTAAAACTTTTTTTTTTCTGCGCAGATGTGTTGTTACTATACCAAAGCCATTATCTTTAACTAAAAGTATGTATTCCAGATCCTTAAAATTGAGAAATTTATTAAATTTAATAAGTGCAAATTTTGAGAATTCACATTAAAATTTGACTAGGTGGATAACAGACATTCTTGTTTTCTTTCAGTATCATTTCAAGCATCCTTAACAAGTATTCCTTGTAGAAAACAAAAATATCTGGATATTCAAAATTCTGTTATACACCGTCTGCAACTGAATCACATAATCATTGAGTTCACTAACAGTATTTTCAACGCTTTGATCGTGATCAGCTTTAATAGCGGTTGCGAAATTTGAACGCATATTTAAGACTTGTAAGCTGTTCATGTAGACATCAGTGTCTTGATGACGAATTAATAAGGAGTTTTGAAAGTTTATGCAACCCTCTGTAAAGGGATTTGATGAGCTTTTCGCCGAAATGCAGGTATTACAATACGTACATGCCTTCGTCACGGAACTGTAGCCATTTAAATTTTTCAAGCCATATACTGAAATTTCTGCTCACGTTTTGATTTTGAGGAAGATTGTAACTGTAATCAGGGTGACCAGTTGACAATAAATTTTCATGTTTCTCGTCATCGCGATCTTTTCTTTTGCCCCATAAACTTCTTAAGTCAGTTTGTGTTTGCCATGCTTAACTTTGATAAGACATGTGAGCGGAAGCGTTCAATGATTGGACGCTAATTTTAAAAGGCACAGTGATTGGCTTGTAAATTTAACTAGTTAAATATAGCGTTGGAAATTCCAAGAGATTTACGAAGACATTTGATAATGAATTGGCACAGATATTCTGGACAATTCGTGCGTACACATGGACGCAGACTTTATTTTTCGGTGCGTAGTCTGTGATTCATGCGTATATGGACGCAGGATCCTGCGTCCGGTAAATCCCTGATACCCCACCTGTCCCTTCACTTCACATCCTGTCCCCTCATGTCCTGCCCTGAACTATACCCCACCTGTCCCTTCACTTCACGTCCTGTCCCCTCATGTCCTGCCCTAAACTATACCCCACCTGTCCCTTCACTTCACATCCTGTCCCCTCATGTCCTGCCCTGAAGTATACCCCACCTGTCCCTTCACTTCACATCCTGTCCCCTTATGTCCTGCCCTGAACTATACCCCACCTGTCCCTTCACTTCACATCCTGTCCCTTCATGTCCTGCCCTGAAGTATACCCCACCTGTCCCTTCACTTCACATCCTGTCCCTTATGTCCTGCCCTGAAGTATACCCCACCTGTCCCTTCACTTCACATCCTGTCCCCTTATGTCCTGCCCTGAAGTATACCCCACCTGTCCCTTCACTTCACGTCCTGTATCTTCACGTCCTGTCCCTTCATGTCCTGCCCTAAACTATACCCCACCTGTCCCTTCACTTCACGTCCTGTCCCCTCATGTCCTGCCCTGAAGTATACCCCACCTGTCCCTTCACTTCACGTCCTGTCCCCTAATGTCCTGCCCTGAAGTATACCCCACCTGTCCCCTTATGTCCTGCCCTAAACTATACCACACCTGTCCCTTCACTTCACGTCCTGTCCCCTCATGTCCTGCCCTGAAGTATACCCCACCTGTCCCCTTATGTCCTGCTCTAAACTATACCCCACCTGTCCCTTCACTTCACGTCCTGTCCCCTTATGTCCTGCCCTAAACTATACCCCACCTGTCCCTTCACTTAACATCCTGTCCCCTTATGTCCTGCCCTAAACTATACCCCACCTGTCCCTTCACTTCACATCCTGTCCCCTCATGTCCTGCCCTGAAGGATACCCCACTTGTCCCTTCACTTCACGTCCTGTCCTGAACTATACCCCACCTGTCCCTTCACTTCACATCCTGTCCCCTCATGTCCTGCCCTGAACTATACCCCACCTGTCCCTTCACTTCACATCCTGTCCCCTCATGTCCTGCCCTGAACTATACCCCACCTGTCCCTTCACTTCACATCCTGTCCCCTCATCTGCCCTAAACTATATCCCACCTGTCCCTTCACTTCACATCCTGACCCCTCATGTCCTGCCCTGAACTATACCCCACCTGTCCCTTCACTTTACATCCTGTCCCCTCACGTCCTGCCCTAAACTATACCCCACCTGTCCCTTCACTTCACATCCTGTCCCCTTATGTCCTGCCCTAAACTATACCCCACCTGTCCCTTCACTTCACATCCTGTCCCCTCATGTCCTGCCCTAAACTATACCCCACCTGTCCCTTCACTTCACGTCCTGTCCCCTTATGTCCTGCCCTGAACTATACCCCACCTGTTCCTTTACTTCACGTCCTGTCCCCTTATGTCCTGCCCTGAACTATACCCCACCTGTCCCTTTACTTCACGTCCTGTCCCCTTATGTCCTGCCCTGAACTATACCCCACCTGTCCCTTCACTTCACGTCCTGTCCCCTCATGTCCTGCCCTAAACTATACCCCACCTGTCCCTTCACTTCACGTCCTGTCCCCTCATGTCCTGCCCTAAACTATACCCACCTGTCCCTTCACTTCACGTCCTGTCCCCTCATGTCCTGCCCTGAAGTATACCCCACCTGTCCCTTCACGTCCTGTCCCCTCATGTCCTGCCCTGAACTATACCCCACCTGTCCCTTCACGTCCTGTCCCTTCATGTCCTGCCCTAAACCATATTCCACCTGTCCCTTCACTAAAGTCCTGTCCCCTCATGTCCTGCCCTAAACTATACCCCACCTGTCCCTTCACTTCACGTCCTGTCCCCTTATGTCCTGCCTAAACTATACCCCACCTGTCCCTTCACTTCACGTCCTGTCCCCTTATGTCCTGCCCTAAACTATACCCCACCTGTCCCTTCACTTCACGTCCTGTCTCCTTATGTCCTGCCCTAAACTATACCCCACCTGTCCCTTCACTTCACGTCCTGTCCCCTTATGTCCTGCCCTAAACTATACCCCACCTGTCCCTTCACTTCACATCCTGTCCCCTTATGTCCTGCCCTAAACTATACCCCACCTGTCCCTTCACTTCACATCCTGTCCCCTTATGTCCTGCCCTAAACTATACCCCACCTGTCCCTTCACTTCACGTCCTGTCCCCTCATGTCATGATATTATTCATACATGCACACCTGGGGTGATTGGCATGACCACTGTGGCATGTGCCGTGTCAACTTCGATAAAGGTGATAATCCAATTACCGAAAGCATGCCGCAAGGTGAAATACTGTACACGCGTCAACTGTCACGTGGCACACTTATGATCAGTAACTCCATAGAGGCATCACGTGGCATTATTGAAGATACTGATAATTCACTTTGATTCGCCAAAACTTCAATAATTTTACGTCAAATCTGTTCATTAAATATGACATTTATAATAAAACACTTTTGATATAGCTTTTGTCTGTATTTTGACTGTCATGTTAGGCCTACTATATACCATTTTATTTATACTGAGGTAGACATCGTTAGTTAAGAAACGAGGCTCTGAAACATGTTATGTTTGTTTTACCAATTATACGATTAATTGAAACTTCAAATCCAAACGGAATAACAACAAAACACAAAATGGGCGGATATATAATGATTTGTTCGTTGCCTTGACCAAAGCCTTTTCATCGTCAGATCCGATAACCAATTTAGAGTGAGGCACGTCGTGTAGTTTGAGTTTCAGTTGAAAAAGGAAATGAGAAAATGATTTGAAATCGCTGTTGTCGTGTATAAATATGGGACCAAGGAAGATAGAAGGTTGACCTGTTCGTTGATGAGTGACCGTTTGTTGCTTATAACATGTAACCATAACGTGCACCTTAATCATGTTGTTGAGGAATATACAATATCCATGCATTAACATTTATCATTCTGTCCATACACATTTTTTTTTTTTACTATAAATCTATAATTCAAAAACAATGAAAAAATAAAAATATCTATTTTTATCACAGCATACGTTGAATTGTATAAACTAATAACCTTCTACGGTCATCGTTAAGGTAGTATTTGGTAGCGGATTTTAATTTCACCCCGCGGAGAACTTGCTGTGTGTGTGTGTGTCACAGCAGGTGCTAATTGATAGCCGTCAAGGAACACTTTGATTAACTTGGTTTAACATAAAAAGAACCACATAATTATGTTTCTTTACCCCAATGCTGTTAGACAATATAAGTTGGCATAACATCTTAAGTACAAACTTTTTTTTTTTTCAATAGGTGTGTGTGTGTTTTAACAAGAATTTGTTAAAACGCCACTTAATTACGTCTTAATCTTTCTTAATGATTCTTTAATTTAGAAATCACGCACTCATTACTTGCGTTAAATTCTTCGCTGTTAATTGGTGGTAATCAAAGACCGCATAGTTGCAAGGTATTCTTTTAGCTCTGCAAACTGTAAATTTTAATTGTGTAATCTGATTTAAAATAAAAAGGTGGCGGTGACTCAAAAGCGATTTGGGATTTACATTATTTATACATTGAAAGTATATTTTGGTTAGGAATAAAATGGCCTTTATAAGTGTCGTAATTAAGCACTCTTCAAATTCATAATTTTGTTTAAAATTTAATTAAAATTTAAAAAATAGACCAATATTGTCAGCTATAGAGCCTTGTACTCAAACTCACGCTGTCTATTTCATGAGACATGAGTCTATGTTGATGCCGCATATTCCACTTAATAAATCGGCCATGTTGTGTAATGTTACGATCAGTTTACTTAACTTTTATAAAGCTCTGCGTACCAACCACTGAAAACTAAAAGATGAAAAGGATATGACAATTTTTATTAGAATTATTACGAAAATCGGATGAAGTAGTCATTCAAAACCACGAGGATGACTTCATGCCGGAATCCACTTAGTCGGTACCAGTAAGTCAAATACATGAAATGTCCGTTAGGAAAAGAACAAAAATGCTAAATGCAGTTGGCATTTATGTGATCACATTTTCTTAGGTACTTTCAATAACATACAGGGCCTTTTTACCCTTCTTAACTGTAGCCGGTAAAGGTCTGCTTACCCAAGCCAAATAACCACCTTTTTTCCCCAAAAATAGTCCTCAAATTCCCCACTCTTAAATAAAATTCCCCATTAAGGAGGTAGCTGATCATTGAGAAACCTAGAGAACAATATTATGACGCTAATTTAACTCTGTTTAACTCTATTGATTCTTAAACAAAATATTTTATTAGTCTTTATATTTAGTTTCTAGTATGTCTTGCTGTGCCAAGACCAGTTTATGCTTATATTTATGAATATGGTAAAAAATCCCTTAATAAGTTGTAAACAAGTGGCTTGTTATTTTCCCCATAAAAAGGGCTAGGGCGCTTTCCCCAAAATTGGAAAAAAGGCCCTGACATAAGTCAAGATATGCTTTATTTGACATGAAAATAAGGTGGATTCCGGTAAAATCTAAGTGGATTCCAGTAGATTCCGGTAAATAGGGGGATTCTGGTAAAAAGAGTAACCATTATCAATTCTTTTAGGTAACATTCAATAACTCATTTTGTTATCTTTTGATTCTAAAAAAGAGTTTAATTATTTACATGTTAAGATATGCATTTTCTGTTTGTTTATAAAAAAATCTTACATGTATAATGCTGAGAGAATTTAATATACATATATGTGAACTCCTTGTAAGATAGTCAGTGGGATGCTGCCTCAACCCACCCCTATCTAAGAACAAGGATAATAAAATGAAAATATTGATACCAAAAAAACTAGAATAAGAACAAAAATTCCAACCAGGAAATCCCACAGAGGCCTTATTTAAAGTCTTAATTTGAAAATTTTTCCAGGGAAAGATCCCCCTAACCCCCCTTTCATGAGGGGATACCCCCTTCCCGCACCTTCCCCTTCTAATCGCTTCACTAAATGGGATGCCCCTTTTGGCCACTAGCACCCTGCTCTTTTCAAATCCTGGCTGGAGCACTGCTAAACTATACTCAACCTGTCCCTTCACTTCACATCTTCTCCTGTCCTGCCCATTCAGGTCCTATCACTTCACATCTTAGTACTTCATTTTCTGCTTATTAACTTTTATTTTGTTACCATCATGACACATCCTGGCACATTCTCATTAAGTCAGTCAAGATGCTGTGGTGAGGATAAGGATCAGCTTTAATATAGTTCTAGTTGATTATGTATTTGTGAAATATTGACCATGACAAAAAATAAGTTCAATGTAATGCTTGGTTTGTTTCAGTAACTGGGATAGACATACAGTTGGTGCCAACACAAGTTGTCCTGACCACACAAGTACCAGCCCAAACCAGTGTCACATGTACCCCTGCTGGGACGTCAAACATCAAAGAAATTATTAGTATGCAGATAAAAAGGAAAAGACCAGTAGATTCTGACTATGTGCCTTTGGTTGAAGTTACCTCGAACAACAATCCAGCTCTTTTGGACACTATAACACAAGATGCACCAGATATAGAGAATCGTAACCCAACATTGACAGGTGGTATAGACAGCAATACCCCTTCATTAAGTACCCTGAAAATGGAGCTGAATACAAACACTATCACATGTAATGATGTTGGTGAGTTCCAGTGTGTATTGGTGTACAAGGACACCTCCAACAATTTCCTGACTGTGACTGCATCATCAAATCTTACTGTGTATGGTAAGCAACATTTAATTATTTTACCCTTAATATGATATTATGACGTAAGTGGGGACTATATAGGTATCAAAGTATTATGTGCATTGATCTGTGAGGTTCTATGTTGCCTTTTTTTGGTGCAAAATTCAGCATCTTTTCATATTTTTGAGGAAGACTTGTATCTATGGTGTCTTTGGTGATTATAATAGCTGTAGTGAAAATAGGGGTTCTCACTGAAATCCTTAAAAATTGAATTCCTTTCCAAAAGTCCTCCCATATTGCTTAGAAAAGTACTGATGTGTCCTCTTTACAAAACTTGGGAGTCCATAGTTTACTAGTAACAATTAGAGCTGGGTCGATTTCATTGATGCATCGATATATTGCCATTTTTTGCTGACGATACCTTATCGTGATTCTAACCTCAAAAATTGGTTCTCAAACGATACTTCAATGGATGACAGTTTTTGGTGTAAACCAGCGAAATTGAATCAGCCGCTTGGCCTTCAGCTTATATCTTCAGCATTAAGTGTCTATTTCCATTGTTTTTACCTTTTGTTGACTAGATTGACTGGTAGAATAAATTGCAAAATAAAATAAAAGATTTTTTAAAATTAAAAATTAACTTAAAAATTCATTTTCTATCATTTTTCCATGTGTCTAAGCAGCATAGCAGCATGGTCATGGAAATCTAATTTACAGCAGAAAACTTTTGGTTGGCTGTGTTAGAACTTCATTATTTTTATATTACCAAGTATGGTGATACTGTATCATATCGGGCCTACAATAATACATTGTGATTCTTTTTTGCTGGCGATACCCAGCCCTAGTAACAATGCAACTAAGGTTATATTTTTAACTAAAATTTAAAGAATCTGTCATACCGATAACATTTCTTCTTTAACTTTCCTAAATTTGATAAAAAGCCTAAAAAGTAGATATTCGTTCCAGTCAGCTGTTTGGTTTGTGAGTTAAATACTTCAGAAAATACAGGATTGATGAAATTTCACCAGTGATATAAGCCAGTCTCAAGATTGAATTGATACAATCCTGTACATATGTGTCTTTGGATCATTAGATTTTCTGTCAAACCAAAAATACTTTGTAGATTTGTGTTAGTGGACATGTTTTTAGCTCACCTGAGCACCATGTGCCCAAGGTGAGTTTTTGTGATCACCTTGCAACGTGCGTGGTGCGTCATCAACAATTTGCATTAAACAACATCTCCTTTGATTAAATTTGGAAGGGATGATTCTTGTGTGAACCTTCACAAAAGTTGCTTAAATAAACTTGATCCATGTAGAACTCTGGTTGCCATGGCAATGGAAAGAAAAAAGTTATGAAAACTTAAAAAATTATCTCCTTCAAAACTACTGGCCAGATTTCAAAATGTTTTTTGTGCAGATGTTCCTTGGGTAACCCTGTATTCAGATGAGCAATCCAGGGCCTCTCTGGCCTTCTTGTTTAAGTAACTCATTATATTAGATTTTATCCTTTTTCAGCTTAATTTAACAAACCTCTCAATATCACTTGTCTTACTCAGAATTTAATCTCATGTTTTTAAAGCCTAACAGCAAGCTTTATAGTCCTATACACAACAGGAATATCCTTTGAAAATAAAAAAGTGTGATTAACTCTAGTGTTTGAAATGATATGAGGCACAGCATTTATTGTGTCATCTGCTGTAAGCAGAGGTGACACATAGGCAGGGGTTTTCTTAAGTGGATGCCCACTTGCCCGTGCCATGGGTCAGTTTTTGGTATGGTTGCATGTGCATGAAGATGAGATAACTTGGATTGCATTATTAAGTCTCCCAAACAAAGTTTTTACTTTGTTTATTATTACTATTATTCTTTCTCACGCCGGCAACTTTGCACTGGCCATACCACAGAGGCTGCTCAACCAATCTTTACAAAAATTCATACACTTAAAGTTCTCCAAGAGTAGTGGGGCCTCCCTGGCTTGTAAATTGGGGGTCCCTGGGGGTCAGGCCCCAACCCTCAAGATGGATTTTTGCATAAAAAAGTATTTTGATTCAATATTTCAAATTTCCAACCCTGAATCATTTATTTTTTTGTTCCTAAAAATGAGAAGATGAATAGTACTACTTTGGTGACTCCTGTGGTCACACAGGGGCAGGCTCCACCCCCTCAAATTTACTTTCGGCCTTATATCTCAAAACCTCAAATTTACTTTTGGTCTTATATCTCAATACTGTTCAGATCCCCTCCCCTACACCATATATATTCCTGTTCCTCATGATGGGTTGGATTGAATGGTACTTTTTTTAAGTTCACATGGGTCACCAAGGGGTCAGGCCCCACCCCGTCAATTTTACTTATGACCTTATATCTTAAAAAATGTTAAGATCTCCAACCCTTAATCATATATATTCTTGTTCCTCATGATGGGACAGATTGAATGGCACTACTTTTGTGTCCCTGATGTCACCCAGGGGGAGGCCCTGCCCCCTCAAATTTACTTATCACCTTGTAAAAATTAAATCCACACCCCTATTGGTTTCATGTTGGATTAATGGTTTTTTCACATGGGTCACCAAGGGGTCAACCCCACCCCAGCCATTTTACTTATGACCTTATATCTTAAAAAAAGTTCAGATCTCCAACCCATAACCATATATATTCTTCTTTTTCATGATGAGACAGATTGAATAGTTCTTTTTAAGTGTCCCCAGGGGTTCTGGCTCCACCCTGCCAGTTTTACATCTGACCTTTTTTTCAAAAACAGTTGAGATCCCCACCAATAAACCATTTATATTCTTGTTCCTCATGATCATATGGATAGAATGGTACTTTTTTGATGTTCACATGGGTCACCAAGGGGTCAGGCTCCACCCCCTCACTTTTACTTATGACCAGTGGTTATTTCTTAAGCTTTGGGAGACTTAGTAACAGTTCACTGTTACAATTATTACTTGTTTATTCTTGGGTTTATGCCCTTTGTTTATTTTCCTAAGCAAATGCTTGTGTGTGTAAGTCCTTTATCATTCTACAAAATTACTTCTTGCCTGCATGGAAGATTGATATTGACGTGCATTTGTGCATAAAGCACTATGTGAGAACTGTATTAATGGCTCTGCATTTTTGACTCATATATTACCCTCATTCACAACTGTACTTTCTTAATCCTGAATTTTGAAGATTCTTTGAGGAGCTGCTACTCCCGACTTACAGTGCTCTTGTATGAAGATCTTTTGCTAATTTACTGTCTTTATTTCCTCCCTGTAGCTCTCCCTAGAGACCTCAGCATGACTGTCACCAAAGGTGGATTCACTGTCTCTGGGGGTACTGCAACCAACCCAGCTGACTTCAATGTTGGAGAGGTCGTCACAATCAGCTGCACTGGAAAGATCGGAAGTGACAATACAACTAGAATCAGGTGGCGGATTACATCCGAACTGTCCAGTACTGATAACTTTATTGACTACAACCCACCCGCAGGAACTGGATCAGAAAGTCAGGCCGGGGATTATGCGGAGTGTTCATACAGTCGGACGGCGTCTGTCAATTACAACATGACAGCTGCCGATGCTAACAGACAGAACAACCTCATTTTCCAGTGTTACATTTCTGTAAATCCACCGAGTCAGGGACAGTATGAGATTCCAAACCCACCAATGTTCTACATTGATGTCCGTAAGTATTCAGCCATCATGGAATGCATGCACAAGACAAAGTCTGCAGGAGTTTTTTATCCTATTTTTAGCTCAACTATTCGAAGAATGAGAGCTTTTATAGTCACCCTTGGGTTGGAACTTAGAATTTTGGTAAAAGTTTTGCATTCAAGTTACTTTCAACCTAATTTCTCAAAAACTATTTATGATATTGACTTGAAAGTTTATGGATATGGTCAGGGGCATCAGACAACCATGTTAGATAACTCTTGACTGAATTTAATATAAATTATGGCCCCTTTTTAACTTAGAAATTGAGTTTAAAGTTTTGCATGCAAGCTACATCCAGCTTGTATCTCAATAACCATTCATGGTTTTGGCTTGAAAGTTTATGAATATGTTTTGGGGCATCAGAAAACCAAGGTAGATAACTCTTGATGAAATATATTACAAATTATGGCCCCTTCTTTAACTTAAAAATTTTGGTTAAAGTTTTGCATGCAAGGTACATTCATGCTTATTTCTCAGAGTCCAGGCATGGGAATGATTTGAAACATCTTTAATATGTCCAATAGTATCATACTTTAGTGGCAGATAGTTTTTGACTGAATATAATGCAGATTAGGGCCACCTTTTGACTTTTTGGTTAAAGTTAAGATGCAAGCTACTTCCTAGCTTATATCTCAAAAACTGTTAATGGTATTGACAAGAAAGTTAAGGAGTGTGTTCAGGGGCATCAGAAAACCAAGGAAAATAATTCCTTGACTGAATTTTATACAAATTATGGTCCTTTTCTAACTTGGATACTTGGTTTAAGTTTTGCATGCACAGTGTTATTATGCTTATGTCTCAGTAGCTAGGCATGCGATTGATTTTAGACTTCATAAACACATTTAGGGGTATAAGTCTATCAAGGTATATCATTTTTGACTATTATTATATACAGGGTATGTGAAGAGTAATAATTGGCATAGATTTCATTTGATTTACCAACAAGCATTTCAATAGTCGAGCATGCGGTCCTCTGACAGCTCTTGTTGGAAATTTACATTAGTTCACAATTTGAAAAATAGGAAAAGAGTGAAAGAATAGTAATTGTGTTTTAATATTTTCATTTGGGAATGGGGCGGGACTTCATACCGTACAAATACAAAGAATACCCCCTGGATAGTAATCAGTCATCTCTCTCAGTGATTGATCATTTGAATCATGGCCAGCAAGTGCCTTTCAATAAGTAAAAGTATATAGTGTCTGGCTGGCTTTCTTCATGATTCTATAGAACTTTTAATTTTTTGCATAGAGGAATGGAAATGATATTCAGGGGTTTCAGTAAGACCTAAAATCAGGAATTTTGAAAAATTCCATGTCTGCATTTCAGGAATATTTAGGGATTTTTCAGGAATTCCACATGTCCATTATTTTTTCATACATTAATTTTCAACTTTAATTGACACATTTTGAGAATCTTTAAGTGCTTAGTGACATGAAAAAGCATTAATACTCAGTAACAATAAACATTATTTCAAATAAAATCCTCTAATTTAATATTAATTCCTTAATAACAAGATAATTTTGCCCTAAAACTGTATTTTGTGTGCATTAGTTTAGTCTTTGATATTAATTCACATTAATGGCTGATTATCAGGCTATGATGAGAAAAAAATTTAAAAAAAAATCATAATGAAAATGATCAAATCTTCTGTAGACACATTTTTCTGATATAAGGCAAATGTAAACTTTTTAAATTTATTTTAAATTCCTTACACACTTAGTACACTAAGATCTTAACCCTTTCCCTCATATAGACTCATTTTGATGCCCTCAATATGTATCACATAAAGCCTGATCTGCAGAAAACCACAGTTAAACCTTAACAAATTTAATTATAAAATCCTCATTTCTAGACCACTGAGGAGCAGCGAACAGCATAAAACCTGATCAGCCTGTGAGTTACTTGCAGGCTGATCTGGTTTTATGCTGTTCGCATAGGTCTTTTCATGGTGTCCTCTATGAGGGAAAGGGTTAATCCATATTCAAGAAAAAAAAAGATATCCTGGAGTATCCAGTTTCAAGAAGTTATTGCAAGAAAAATTAACAAAAGCAATCCCTCACTTTTATCCCTTCAAATGTAATAAATTGTCAATGATAATTGAACAAATTTAAAAAAAAACTCAAAATCCAACACATTCAAAAATATTATTTCCAAAATGGCACTTGAGTTCTCTTCAGTAAGCTCAAAATGAGTCTGTCACGAGTATGGTGGACATACAGAGAAAAATCTATTAACACCAGTTGCAGTGAAGGTCAGTGTTCTTCCTAACAGCACAGATTGGTGTACAAAATTTAATATGAACCAAATGAGAACCAAACATTTTCAATGAAAAAAAGAGGTTAAAATAAGGATCAATTATTTTTTCCCATTGTCGATGGTTTCCCTGTAAAATTACACTGCACTCAAGGTGAAAAATTGCATTAGTGTAAATAGCTCGAGAATATGGCGATATGGTGAGAACTGAATACTTGAGGATACAGATCTATATTAAATAGGCCTATGGTTTGTAAATTTCTTTTCAAATGGAAATTCCTTTTTGGAGAACATAGAGGAGTGTGTCGGAAGTGATTAATATAATTGTTTCATAAATAAAAATCTTAAAAGACTTATTATGTACTCTGTTTCTAATTCCTCAAATTAAATTTGTGTTATTGGTTTTTAAAAGGAAAGTAATATCCGCGAAAAACTGATGACATTTTGAAATGCAACCTATTTCTGGTTATATTTTATATTCATGGCTAAAGTTATGTGTGTATCTAGTCTTCAGAATACTAAAAACATGTCCTCTTAGCTTTTAACCAAAATTAAAAGTATTACCTTTTACTTTAAAAAGTAATATCAGTAATTTTTCATACCTGAACATTTGCCAATCTGGCAGTAATTAGTTGCTTTTAATGCAAGACTGACAAAAAAAACATACCGGGTATTGAGGAAAGGGGAAAAAAAATTGTTGAGGAGATATAGTCAAGGTCGTTTATTTTTTATTTTTTATTTCTTTGTTCTCTAGTCTAAGTGTTACGATGCCAACTGACTTTGTTGTTGCTGCAGTTACGTGAATTTTACTTCTTCTTTTTTTTTTTTTTCAGAACTAAATCTCTTTCCCCAATTTCACTGCATCTGAAGTTGCAGTTTGAAATCTCAAATTCTAAGCAATTTCAACCTGAAAAATTTGTGATAAATGCCTACTTAGTTTCATTTATTACTCTATGGTAGATTATGGTAGGAATGGCAGACGACAAATGACAGTCTGGTACCCGACCCTGTTAATGGGTATCACTCACACATATACTTATTACACAGTCATGTATTACTAATTAGCCCCATAGGAGTCCCATCGAAAATCAGGTTTTGACCGGTTTTGAAACGTCTCATATACAGATGCGTAAATAACTATTTTTAAGAATTTTCAAAACACCTGGGGTCAAATTCTTGAACGTATTTTGGGGTTTTCAGGACATATAATATATCTACGTCCACTTGGATATTGCAGTCATGCATAAAAGTGAGGTAGCTTGAATTGCATTATTAACTGGAGTTATTGCTCTTTGTGTATGCATGAAGTAAATGCTTTTGCAGATATTTTGTCCTTTATTTCTTCATTGTAACTTGAAGGATGGATATCGATTGGCAGTAGTGCAATAAGGGTCATGAAATAATTTGGGATTGTATTATTGGCTCTGTAGTAACAACCTTAAACACAGCTGTACGTGTGTCATCCTGACCTCTTAAACCTCTTTAAGAAGTTGCTTTTCCTTCAGATGTATAATGCTCTTATTTGAGATACTTTTGCATATGAATGTTTGTATGATTGCAGAGGGTCAGACTGGTGGAAACACAGGATCAGCAGCTACAGCTGGTATGTACACATTATGATATTTGTCCCCCTCTCCTTGTCTGTATTGGACTGTGTGAAGGTGTCAGTGTAAATATTCAAAAATCATTTTTTCTTGGCTAAAATGTATTCATGAGTAACAAAAGCCCAGCAATTTAAATAGCATGCAAGCTTATCCCAGGCTGTCAAGTGTTCCTACTTTTCCTGCTTTTTCCTACTTTTCCTTCAAAATTCCTACTTTTTCCTACTTTTTCGTTTTGCTTTGCAATGCGTAATTTCATTTGCTGTAAATTAGGCTTGTGTTATTATAAAATTCAACTATTGTGGGCAATTAGGGGCATAATGGAATCTCAACATAAAAATAATTTAAAGGGTTACTCTCTTAGTAGTTGTATCTTATCTATTCACATTTTTTTTCTATACGAATTTGAAGGGTAATACATTATGAATGGAGGGAGTACTCCTTTAATTTGCTCTGAAAGTCATTGTATAATAGGCTTGGATAGTTCCCAATGAAGCAAACTGAGGGAATGTTCACAGGCATGGCAAAATATTTGTGATTTTTTAGAAAAAGTGCAGCTAGTCAGTTACATAAGTTTTTAACATGACCATCTCTTCTATGGCCTGCAACTTTGGTGTGGGTCAACTGTTGGCAAATCTGGCATGATTATAACTAGTGAATTGTTCAATGTTGCTTCTTTATGATGCTTTAAATACTCAATAGCTAAGATTTTCCCTAATTATCAATATTATGATGTGTAATATTACTTACAAAACCTTGTTAATCTGTTTCTATGCACTAGAAGATAAAATGTACATCAGCATTACATGCGCTTTACATTATAATGATTAATACAGTGTACAACAATTTCAAATAACTGTATAATGTGACTGTTGTAATTGATTTAAGTAATTTTGGATTTATAACAAACGTGCAGGTACAAACTGAGCACCTCATAACAATTGTATTGTTAGTTAGTTAGTTTAGTTTATTTTATTTCAGACAAAAAACATGTACAATATACATTTTTATAATACAGACGTCAGTTAATGGCACTGACAAGATATTTGCAATATTTTAAAATGTCAACCAGAATATTATGTGTATGGTGAAAAATTTGTACAATGTTTTTTATAAAAATGTGCTGTTTCAGTCCTACTTTTGTCCTACTTTTTTCTTCTATTTTCCTACTTTTGTCCTACTTTTTCTATATTTCCAATCCTACTTTTGTCCTACTTTTTCATAAAGGTGTGCTTGACAGCCTGTTATCCTGTTTCAATCTAGCTAAAAAAGTTTTTTTTTCCTGATACAGTGTAACGCCGCTATATCGCAGGCTGCTATTTCACATCGACAGATATATCGCGGTTGATTCATGGACTCCAAAAATATATCGCAACATTAGCATTTTCTGGTGCTTTAGGCTTACCGCGAAACTAATCTATCTCCTTCTATATCTATATGTTTTTAAAAGAGTTTCGCGGTCAGTACTTAACATGCTTGTGCAGACATGCGGAAGTGATAACAATTAAACACCCCAGGTGGTAAGCTATTGTGTATGTGGGCAGTTGATGATTACGCAGTGTTAATGATTGGCAACAATGCGGGTTTGTCAGTATAAAAATCCAAACAAGTAAACAGGTATTAAATTGGAATGGACATTTAATGCCAAGCAGATACTTGATAAAATAAATAAACATTGTCTAAAATCTCTGTATAAACCTAAATAATGGTATTTTTGTTAATATGCGAGTAACAACTAGCATGCATAATCTTACCGTGGACAGCCAACCTTTTTTACCGGAATTAAACAATAAATGATCATTAGATCAGCTTTATCTGGTAATTTGTTACATTTCAACATTAACAAGGCTCCTCATATCAACACATCATAATAAGTAAACCTCATCTTAATTTCAAATATCGATAAATTGTAATGGAAGGGCAGTTTTCACACCAACATTGTTTTGATAAAAAAAAAAATGACACTTATAATTCATAATAATGAAAATGCTGAAGAGTTACGTAGCCATTTCACATCAGCATACCGTAGGGCGTATACACTACTCTCTGAATCGGAAAAATCGGTACAAAAAACTGAAAACACAGGATGAATATGGAACTATTTAAAATAACTAAATAACTCTATAAATAAAATATTTTTTATTGCTTATATTAGGTTTATTCAAGAATTAACAACTATCACATAGTATTCTCGAACCTACTATGCAGACCAGGAGAACACAATATTTGAGCTTGGACCTCAAGAACCGAAATATAGCAACGTTACACTGTAATCATATGGCCTTCTAAGTTTTAAGTACCATATTTGTTATAGACAAATGCTCAAATTAAATAAAGACTTTTATGAGCCACATGAAAACCTAGGTTCAGGAAGCCATATGTTCCAATTAAGGCACATGAAAATCTAGGTACAGGAAGTCCTGTGTTCCAACGCACATGAAAATCTAGGTTCAGGAAGTCCTGTGTTCCAAGGCAAATGAAAATCTAGGTTCATTAAGGCTTGTGTTCCGAGGCATATGTACCCAAGGTTCATCAAGGCTTGTGTTCCAAGGCATATGTACCCAAGGTTCAAAAGGGCTTGTGTTCCAAGGCACATGTACCAAAGGTTCAAAAAGGCTTGTGTTCCAAGGCATATGTACCCAAGGTTCATCAAGGCTTGTGTTCCAAGGCACATGTACCCAAGGTTCATCAAGGCTTGTGTTCCAAGGCACATGTACCCAAGGTTCATCAAGGCTTGTGTTCCAAGGCACATGTTACCAAGGTTCATCAAGGCTTGGGTTGAGGCACATGTACCAAGGTTCAACAATTAAAGCTTGTGTTCCGAGGCATGTGCATATGTGAGTTGTCATTCATACTAAGGGTATGAAATCTTTTTTAGACCAATACATTGTCTGTCCCAACGTCTTGATGATGTCACTAAATACCTTTGGAACAAACATACTACAGTACAATGCCGCAATATCGCGGACTGCTATTTCGCGTTGACCAATATATCACAGTTGATCTATGGACCCCAAAAATATATTGCGTCATATGCAAAGGTTAACCTTTAAACTAATCTATCTCCTTCTATATCTGTATGTATTTAAAAGAGTTTTGAGGTCAGTATTTGAACATGCTAGTGCAATGACACGCGGAAGTGATACAGTTAAACACCCCAGGTGGTAAGCTATTGTGTTTGGGGGTAGTTGATGATTACGCAATAGAGTGTTAATGATCGGCAACAATGCAGGTTTGTCGGTATAATTATCCAACCACAGTAATCAGCATTTAATTAGTATGGACATTCAATTCCAAGCAGATACTCAATAAAATACACAAACATTGTCTAATATCCGCTGCATAAACCTTAATAACGGTATTTTTGTTTATCATGCTAGCGTGCATGATATTACCATGGATTAAACAGTCCGGAAAATAGCCAATCTTTTTCACTGGAAGTAAACAATAAATGATAATTAGATCAGCGTTACCTGGTAATTTGTTTCATTTAAACATTAACAAGGCTCCTCATATCAATACATCGTAATAAGTACACCTCAGCTTAATTTCAGATAGCAATAAACTGTAGTGGAATGGCAATTTTAACACCGACATTGTTTTGATAAACAATGGACGGCGTATAATTTATTATAATGAGATATGCTGAAGAGTTACATAACCACTTCACATCACCATACCGTACACACTACTCTCTGAATATGACTCATCGGCTATTTCAAAACTTAAAAAAAAAACGGAATAAAACCAGAATCAATGATTATGGAATTATTTAAAATAACTATTAGGGTTTATCAAGAATTTATGACTATCACAAAGATACATATAGCATTCTCAAACCTACGCGGTCCAGTAGAACACGGTATTTGGACCCCAAGCACCGCGATATAGCGGCGTTGTACTGTAGAATTGCATGTTGATTTTATTCAAAATTGATTTTCTGATTAGACACATCCTGCTACCTATACCATTTAGTTTGGAAAATGCACGAATGTGTCAAAATGTACAAAGATGCCACATTGCAGGTTTTGAGTCACTATATTTCAGGCGGTGGCGGCGATATTGGAGCAATCGTCGGCGGTGTTGTCGGCGCACTAGTACTGATAGTTATTATAGTCTTGCTCGTTTACTTCCTGTGGTATCGAAAGCGAGGAGACGGTGCAGCCTGTAAGTTGAACATACCACAATCAGTATCAGCAGCATACAGCAATTTCATTGTAAACATGTTGCTATGGTAACAGTTCATGGTCATAAGAAAATTAAGAATATATTTCCTTTTCTCCACTGAAAAGACAGTGTATAATTCTTGACTTAATTTTGAAATTTACATAATTATAACCAACAGTGCAAAATTTAAGAAAATGTGTCATAACAATGCATCTATGTAGAAGTATTCTGGAGATGTGACCAAAATGTTAGTTTTTGTTACCATGGTGATACATGTTTGTACAATGATGCTGTAAGCAGCTGGGTGTACATTATTAACCAATGTATTTTATATTGTACTAAACAATTGCAGGATCAAGTGTGGACGTGCCGACAATTATTGGGGCCGTGGTGGGTGGCCTTGTTGTCATCGTCATTATAGTGGTGGTTGTGTGCCTCGTGTGGTACCGCAGAAATGGGGGTGAGAGTTGTAAGTCTTAACTGTGTGTGTAGTTGCTATGTAGCTACCTGGTGCCCGGGCTGGGGTGGGGTCCAGGGCTGACATGGAGTGGGGTGGGGTCCAATGATAGGGCCCATATAGAGAGTCATGGGGCTGATATAGGGAATAGGTGGGGCAGGGTAGATACAGGGAGGGGTGGGGTTGATGTGGGGTGGGGCTGTTATTTGAAAGGTTTGAGTCCATTGGCATTGGCTATATCAGTCAGTGTTTGGTAGAGGCCCTTAGGTCTTTGGGAAAATCAATTTTCTTAAATGGTTTAAATGCTGTAATTTTACTGGATTAAAAGTAGTCTTTTATTATAATTTGAAGAAAAATAATCTGAAAGGTTTAGTTGTCACTTGGAATTATCTAGTTAGAGTTTGGTTAATTAGTTAAAATTAATGAAGGTTTATTCAATTTGCAATCCAAATAATCAAAGATAGATGTCACTAGATACCATACCATTTAACCCTTTCCCTCATATAGACTCATTTTGACACACTCAATAGGTACCACATAAAGCCTGATCTGCAGAAAACCTCAGTTAAACCTTACCAAATTTAATTATGAAATCCTCATTTCTGGACCACTGAGGAGCAGCGAACAGCATAAAACCTGATCACTCACAGGCTGATCTGGTTTTATGTTGTTCGCATAGGTCTTTTCATGGTTTCCTCTATGAGGGAAAGGGTTAAATATAATTGGTCACTGGTTTACATCCCAGCTCTATGTCTGCCCACCCGAGTTTCTGATTGGTTCAAATACAGCTTTAGCAAGGCACACTTTTCGTATTTTATGTTGGATTCTTCCTCTACTGCCATGGTAACATATTTTGCTTTTACTTGGCATTTGCAAATAACAAGCAAATTATCTATTATTTTTAGCTCACATGAGCACAACGTGCTCAAGGTGAGCTTTTCTGATCGCCTTTTGTCCGGCGTCCGTCGTCCGTGCGTGCGTCCGTGCGTCCGGCGTCAACAATTGCTTCAAACAACATCTCCTCCTGAACGGCTTGGCCAATTTGAAAAATATTTTGCAGGAATGTTCCTTGGATGAAGCTCTACTAAAGTTGTATAAATGGTTCTGGTCCATTGCATAATTAGGTCACAGGAGCTAAAAATAGATTTTAAAAATGAAAATTTAAAAAATCTTCTTCTCTGAAACCACAAGGCCTAGCCTTTTGATTTTTGGTATGTAGCATGATCTTATGACTCTCTACCAGGATTGTACAAATTATGACCCTGGGGTCAAAATTGGCCCCGCCCCAGGGGTCACTTGATTTCACATAGGCTAATATAGGAAAAACTTGAAAAAATCTTCTTCTCCCAAACCACAAGGCCTAACCTTTTGATTTTTGGTATGTAGCATCATCTTATGGGTCTCTACCAGGATTGTACAAATCATAGCCCTGGGGTAAAATGGCCCCGCCCCAGGGGTCACTTGTTTACATAGGTATATAGAAAAACTTAAAAAATCTTCTTCTATGAATCCATAAGGCCTAGAGCTTAGATATTTGGTATGAAGCATCATCTTATGGGCCACTACCAAGATTGTACAAATCATAGCCCTATGGTGATAAATGACCCCGCACCAGGGGTCACTTGTTTTACACAGAGTTATTTAGGAAAATCTTAAAAAATCTTCTTCTATGAATCCATAAGGCCTAGAGCTAAGATTTTTGGTATGTAGTAGCATCTAATGGTTCATTACAAAGATTTTCAAAGTCTTGGCCCTACGGTGATAAATGACCCTGCCCCCAAGTCTTCTCTGAAACCATATGGCCCATTGCTTAGGTATTTGGTGTGTAGTATTGTCAGGGGTAAAATGTTTTAGATTAAGTTATATCAGAATCCTTGTCTGTTTAAAAACCTTGACATCAGTTGAAGCAATGGTACTCAGGTGAGCGATTCAGGGCCATCATGGCCCTCTTGTTGTATAACTTGTTTTGTTTATTTAGCGCTTTGTTTCCTTTATCTACATAAAGATTCTCAGTAAGTTTGTAACTGAGAGATAAGGTTTCCACTGTTAGCATTGGATGTACATGTAGTTGAAAAATTATTAATTCTCCAGAAATATACATCTTATATATCACACTTAAGTAAATCAGAAAAAAACTTACTTATTTTGTAGTGGATTCTACCAATTCATGTGTTTATTTTTTAACCAAGAAAAATTATAATGCAGACATTTAAACTAGGGAATGGATTTGCACAGTGCAAAAAAGCTCCATTAAAAGTTCATTTAAATAACATTTTCTTACCAATTTGAACAACATTCAAGGGCTTGTATCCCTGAGCTCATTTTGGTAGACCATTGAATTTCCGATACTGCCTGTCTGGTTGAAAACATGGAGATAACATAGTGTTTGTTTAAGTTATCTTACATTGACCTTATCAGACAACAACTGGCATTGTTTTTTAACTCTCTATAGATTGCGCAATACTCAGCGTTATATATGTCTTTTTTTATTTTGCTTGAATTTCTTCCAGCTTGTTGGATATTCGGTTTTTATGTTTAAAAAATGTGAATCTAGTTTGATCCATAACAGCAGAATATCATTTTAACATGATTGCCACCACCATAGCACGCTTCAAACTCCCCTTCCCCCAAATTCTTAATTTGTTAATTTTAGTAGCATGTTATAAATTGTGGCCAAACATAACAAGACATTGATCATTGGTCCCAAAATTTATACAGGATGACATGGACATGTAATAAAACTGTGGAGTGAATCACTTATAGGATAGTTCAACTTTACCATCTTAGATCCAAATCACTGGCCCCACCCAGACACAGTGAAGAAGGATGAGTCAGAATTTATACAGTACATATCTGTTATATTGTGTCAAAGCCTGGACATTGAAAGTATGATATTGAATAACTTCGTAACTTAAAGACAACAATGAAGAATTTAGTGTTTGGTGTCAGACTGGGGAGTGGTTTTAACCCTTTCCCTCATAGAGGACACCATGAAAAGACCTATGCGAACAGCATAAAACCAGATCAGCCTGCGAGTAACTCGCAGGCTGATCAGGTTTTATGCTGTTCGCTGCTCCTCAGTGGTCTGGAAATGAGGATTTTGTAATTAAATTTGGTAAGGTTTAACTGTGGTTTTCTGCAGATCAGGCTTAATATGGTACCTATTGAGTGCGTCAAAATGAGTCTATATGAGGGAAAGGGTTAAAATAAGCTAAGTGTTTCATGTTGAAGTGTTAAGATTGACACTCTTGGTACAGTTATATGGGTATATTTAGGTTATAATGGGGAATGCTTCAGTAAACTTGCTGCTCTGGTGTCTGTCAGTTCAAGTTATGTTGGTTTAATCCTCTGAGGGCTGTTAATGAAATGCCTAGAGAATCTTTTACAAAATATTGCCTGTGGTTAAAGCGTCCATATTGCTATAGAGTTTTGTGTTTAATCCCTGGTCTGACTTAACAAAATTTTGATGTGGGGTCTGTCTCTGCTTGGTGCTTTGCATAAAGACCAGTTGATAATGTGATGACAGGGTATGGTATCAAGTTGCATGTCTATGGTGTGATATTGCTCTGGGTTGTCTGTCTGTTAGTATAGATATAGTCTCCATATGTCCATATTGATATGAGTGGGGCTTAGAATTCAACAAATAAACACACACATTATTTATGATTTCTAAGTAAACAGAAGTACAGTTGTAAATGGTTTATTGCTCCAGCTGTAAATTGGATGATTCATGTGGTCAAGACAGCAGTGCTTGAATCTTGTACAATGAAGGTCAGTATAAACTATTAGACTGACTGTAACGGAGAGACAAGAGTCAGGATCTTAAGGTCTGTTTAGTCACCATAGTCCAGTAATATAACAAGGAACCTTGTGGGTGTGAAACTCACCACAGAACTGACTCCAGCAAGTATTCTGGTCTATTGTATACAGTGGCACTGTCAATTTGCTTAATTTTTTTCAAATGAAACCTTTAGCATCAAACTAGAAAGGGATCATTAAACTAGAGAGGTAAAAACAAGATTTTCAACATCCAGAATTTGTGCACACAAACTTTATCAGATGATCTTTATATGCTGATCATACCCCAAGCTTTATGTTCTCTGCTTTTTATCTAACCAACAAGCATTAACTAGGGCATCACAATAGAGGATGTAACCTACTTTTTTGAAAAATCTATAAAGAAACACACTTTAATAGTCGATAATCTTAAACTAGTCATTACCCTGTGTGCTTGAACCACTTAAGATGGCTGGGTATCATTCACTAGTAAAACAGAACACATGGAAATTATCACATGGTCATCACATGGGCATTATCGCAAAGATATCACACAGACATTATCACATGGTCATTATATCATGGTCATTATAACATGGTCATTATATCATGGTCATTATATCATGGTCATTATAACATCAAGATTATCACATGGTCATTATCACATCCACATTGGGGCTTCCGTGGCCTAGAGGGTAAAGTCACTGACTTTAACACTCACTTAGCCCCTAACCGAGTGTGTTCGAATCCAGGCAGGGTCATTCTGATTTTCATGTGAGGAAGCCTTCCAGCTGGCTTGTGGTAGGTTCTACCCGGATGCCTTTGTGCATTCGGGGTCTTCCTCCACCTGTAATTAGCTGGACGTCGCTATATGTCTGAAATACTGTCTAAAGGATGGTAAACTCATATAGTCAAGTCAAGTCACATCGACATTATTACATGAACATCTCATGGTCATTGTCGTAAGGTTATTATTGCATGGACATGCACATTTTTACATGATTATTTCACATGGGTATTTTCATTTGGACATTATCACATGCTGAAGTTGTTGTTTGCCGCAGTGCTAACTCACTCTGATAATCCAGATATCTCAAGATTGAATTTGAGATAGTACTAGGGTATCAGTGAGAAGTCTGGAGTCACTTCCTGTCTTCTATAAAAGATAGGCAAATACTGATATCATTCCCAAGGGTAGGGCTTGGTCACACATTTATAAAATCTAAAGTGATTTCTTTAACACAGTTTAGCTGAGATATTTTTTTATGTTTGCTGTTGGGAATTTATGTAGGTAAAATCATAAAAACGGGGTAAATTTAAGAAATTTTTCATTGCGTTTTAACATGATCATCTAAATGCATAATAAGTCATTGTATATAATTTAACTTTGCAGTCAATTAGTTCATTAAAAAAGCAAAGTAGAAGTATGAAATTCAGTTATTTATTAAAAAAAAAATATGTGTTGTATGATAAACTATCTCAAGAATTAAGGTGTTAATAGAAGATAATAATAAAGTTATGTAAATAAATGTTTTTGTTTTATAGTATAGTTATGTTTATTTTTTTTATTAATGTTTTCAGATGTATTTAAATATTTTACAAGACATCTAGTGTGTTCTATGTGGAGGCATGCACTGATTAAGCATCATGTATACATATTTATTTTTAATAAAAACAGTTTTGTGTTAAATATAATGCTAGTTGAATGTCATTATACCATGGTTGATCAATTTTAGCATTCACTGACATAGTAATGAGAGTATCTAAGATGGACATGTAGGGGAAAGCCATTTCTTTATGATACTGACAATCTAACAGTGTATCTTGAAGTCAAACCCATATAAGAGGACAATTGACATCTTTGTCAAGACTTCCAGATGTCCGTCTTCCTGTTACAAGAGCAGTCTCTTCAGATCTGTTTATAATTGAGCAATGGATAGTCAACAGGAAATAATTGATTTAGGTTCAGAGGAAAGTTTTTTAGCTCACCTGAGCACAAAGTGCTCAAGGTGAGCTTTTGTGATCGCCCTTCGTCCGGCGTCCGGCGTGCGTCGACCGTCGTCAACAATTTGCTTTAAACGACATCTCCTCTGAAACCGCTGGACAGAATTTAATGAAACTTGGCAGGAATGTTCCTTGGGTGAGGCTCTACAAAAGTTGCTAAAATAAAGTTGATCCATGAAGAACTCTGGTTGCCATGGCTACAAAAAGAAAAATAATTTGAAAACTTTAAAATCATCTCCTTCAAAACTACTGGCCAGATTTCAGAATAATTTGGTACAGATGCTCCTTGGGTACCTCTACAAAAGTTGCTAAATTTATTCCGATCCGTAAAAAAACATGGCCGCCAGGGGCGGGGCTTATTTGCCTTATATGTATATAGAGAAACCTTTAAACAACATCTCCTCTGAAACCACTGGACAGAATTTGATTAAACCTGGCAGGGATGATCCTTGGGTCAACCTTCACAAAAGTTGCTAAAATAAACTTGATCCATGTAGAACTCTGGTTGCCATGGCAACAAAAAGAAAAAAAAATGAAAACTTTAAAAATCATCTTCCTCAAAACTACTGGCCAGATTTTAAAATAAGTTGGTACAGATGTTCCTTGGGTCAACCTCTACCAAGTTGCTAAAATTATTCCGATCCGTAAAAAAACATGGCCGCCAGGGGCGGGGCTTATTTGTCTTATATGTATATGGGAAACCTTTAAACAACATCTCTGACACCACTGGACAGAATTTGATTAAACCTGGCAGGGATGATCCTTGGGCCAATCTTCACAAAAGTTGCTAAAATAAACTTGATCCATGTAGAACTCTGGTTGCCATGGCAACAAAAACCAAAAAAAATGAAAACTTTAAAAATCATCTTCTTCAAAACTACTGGCCAGATTTTAAAATAAATTGGTACAGATGTTCCTTGGATCAACCTCTACCAAAGTTGCTAAAATTATTCCGATCCGTAAAAAAACATGGCCGCCAGGGGCGGGGCTTATTTGCCATATATGTATATTGAGAAATTTTTAAACAACATCTTCTCTGAAACCACTGGACAAAATTTGATTAAACTTGGCAGGGATGATCCTTGGGTCAACCTTCACAAAAGTTGTTAAAATAAACTTGATCCATGTAGAACTCTGGTTGCCATGGCAATAAAAAAACTTTCAAAATCATCTTCTTCAAAACTACTGACCAGATTTTAAAATAAATTGGTACAGGTGTTCCTTAGGTCAACCTCTACCAAAGTTGCTAAATTTTTTCCGATCCGTAAAAAACATAGCCGCCAGGGCGGGGCTTATTTGCCATATATGTATATAGGGAAAACTTTAATCAACATTTCCTCTGAAACCACTGGACAGAATTTGATTAAATTTGGCAGGAATGATCCTTGGGTCAACCTTCACAAAAGTTCCTAAAATAAAGTTGATCCATATAGAACTCTTGTTGCCATGGCAACAAAAAGAAAAAAAAATATGAAAACTTTAAAAATCATCTTCTTCAAAACTACTGGCCAGATTTTAAAATAAATTGGTACAGATGTTCCTTGGGTCAACCTATTTATATCAGGTGAGCGATTTAGGGCCATCATGGGCCTCTTGTTTTTTAAAGCATGTAAGGAAAAAATAGATGTTTCATCAGATGAAGTCTATTACAGCATGCTCTCCTGTCTTCCTATTACTGTAGGTTGATTATTATTGCCATATTATAAAGAAGGTTATTTAAACCAAAGAAAGAAATCCATTAATTTAACCCTAGATCATATCGACTAATTCATACACAATGGTACACAGAGAAGACTTATGGAGCAGTCTGATTAGGATCTAATCTTCTGTTTACACATAATATACTATTGAATTTCAGATTTTACAGTCTACATGGCTAAGAAAATATACCACTTAAGTCAAGTTATATTAATCAAGTCATGAATTTTTACTAAGATTCTTGAGTTTTTCAACCCTACATGCTGTTTTCTTTGCACATCAGGAAGTTAAAGTATTTGTTTACTCTGCTTCAAGTCAAATTAATGTCATAGAAATATTCGGTACTTATGCGTTATCACGTTCAAACTGCAGGGCACCTTGGTTTAACCCTTTCCCTCATATAGACTCATTTTGACGCACTCAGTAGGTACCACATAAAGCCTGATCTGCAGAAAATCACAGTTAAACCTTACCAAATTTAATTATAAAGTTCTCATTTCCAGACCACTGAGGAGCAGCGAACAGCATAAAACCTGATCAGCCTGCGAGATACTCGCAGGCTGATCTGGTTTTATGCTGTTCGCATAGGTCTTTTCATGGTTTCCTCCATGAGGGAAAGGGTTAAGTGCAGTGATAACAGTGATTTGAACATTTCTGGAGCTGTTCCATTCTAGTCATTTTAAATGTAGAAATTGATTTGATTCCCCTTTGTGATTTGGTTGTATTCCCCCGTTTAAAGGGTTTGTGAAATAGGTTAAGTTCTGTAAAAAAGCATTTTGACATTTAAGAAAACATAATAGCTCAATATAGTTCATATGGCAGCAAATTAGGCAGTTTAAGGATTACGCACATCCTGTGGTTTGAAGGGGATGGCCCTGTTTATACATGTATACCTAGATACACAATGTATATAGGCTTGTATATGCATGTTGCACTGCTAAATGTATGGCCATGTAGTTGTTATCTTGCTAATTAGGTGACAACAGTTTAAGTGTAAATTGAAAACGAATTTTAAGTTTGCCACAGCCTGCAGTTATAAGGCTTACAGGTTTCATTTAAACCAGATTCAATAAGTGACTATTTGAACCTCACAGAAACTTCAGTAGTTAAGATGTCTATAGAGCAAAGAAATATTGTACCCAGCAATTTGTAGGGCACCAGGTACCTATAGATATTAGATGTGTAGCTCACTAACGGTTCTGGTCTTGTAACTCCACCCATTTCTCCATAATTTGGCCCATTTTCCACAATTCCATTAATTTCTCCTCCTCTTACACTGTCCTTTCCATCCATTGTCAATTTATACCTTTTTTGTATTTAATCTGTTTAATTACTGATTACATTTTCTTTTTTATCCTCCCCACATCCTATACCCTGGCTGATATACATGTAGGAGAAATAAGTCTACACTTTGTTACCAGCCAGCAAAATTTTGAAGGCTGGTAAAACCACCACCTGGGAAATGAACTTGTCTGCATGTAGACTGGAAATAAAGAATTACAGTGACGGTGCCATAGTCACATTTTAAACAGAAAATGTCATATTGAAAGTTTAAAGAAATCACCTTAAAATGATAAATGTCATGCTGATTTTCTCAGATATGCCAAATGTCATGTTGAAAAAAAAAAAACTTTCCCAGTCAGTTAGAATGTGTTAAAGGATTAAACATTTCACACCAGCCTCTTCTTGTACAAAGGACTTCTTTAATTGGCCTGATAAGTTACCTTCCTTGGCGCTCATATAATGGTAGATCCAGGACTGGTTGGCCCGGTGTCAGGATAATGTGACTGGGTGTGGTATCATGCCACATGTCTACGGCGTGATACTGCAGTGTGGCAGCGCTATATCTGTCTCAAGTAAACATGGTCTCCAAATGACTTAAATACTGTTGATGGGATGTTAAACCCAACAAACCAAAAAGGGACCTCTTATATCAGTAGAACATATCAGCGACAAAGGAAATATACAATGTCCCTATGGAACACCTTGCATGACCTTCCTAATTGTTGGCATCTTCGGGATTCGGGGACACTGTTAGTGTTGACTGCTGCACATCACAAAAGTCCCTTCACTTCCCATCACCTACACTCACATTACATGTAGACTAGGCTAGGTGTGGGGGTATTATAATTACTATTTGTGAAAGTTCTAGTTTAGTTTTATCTTTAACCTAAAAATTGTTATTCAAGAAAAAAAAATCTTATCATGAAAATAATCACTTCATGATGCATGGTTTAAGTCAGCTTTTATGAGTATATGTTGCAGTGTTGCATACAAAATGTCAGTCTTGATTCAGTCATACGACACTGCTAGAGACCAAAATTCAGTCAAAAAATGTTAATTTACATGAAACTTGCTTTCAGTATTGATAAAGACCCCATGTAAAGCCCCCTGTAATTCTTTAATGTAAATGTTGTGCTTGACCTATTTTTAACCAGGTTTTCAACTAGTTGAAACCTGGTTATTAGAATGCCGAACGTCGTTGGGCGGGCGGGCGGGCGGGCGGGCGTCAAACTTTCGTTTCCGCTCAATAACTTAAGTTAGAATTTAGATATAGCAATTATATTTGATGGGTAGATACCTTATGAGAAGAGGAAGGTTGGGATTGCTTTTCAGGTAAATCAGGTCAAGGTCAAGTTCACAATGGCTAAAAATAGATTTTTCATTTCCGCTCAATAACTTGGGTAAAAATGATTTTAAATTGGAAGGAATGTTGAAAAGGTCGGTTAAAAATTTTTTGTTTCCTCTTGATATCTCGAGTTAGAATGAAGGTATAGCATTCATATTTGATAAGTAGATACCTTTAGGGAAGAGGAAGGTTGGAATTGCTTTTCAGGGAAAATGGATCAAGGTCAAGATCACTATGACTAAAATATATTGGAAAATGGATCAAGGTCAAGATCACTATGACTAAAATATATTAGAAAATGGATCAAGGTCAAGGTCACTATGACTAAATATATATATATATATATATATATATATATATTTTTCTTTTCTGTTTGATAGCAGCTTGCTATGAATGCTTTTGTTTTTATGCTTCACTTATGCTTTTCTTCATTTACATAGTTGCGGTGCCCTTGCTATCTTGACAAATATTATACAAATGTCTGATTGCTAGAATTGCTTAATAAACCTTCAATAAGAAATAAAATAAATGCATTTGTATCAGTCTTTGGATAATTCCTGTAGGTTGCTTTTCATGTTTTAAAATATCCATAATTTCCTTGAACTAACATTTAATTTTGAATCTTGTATTTTACCCTGCATTGATATTGCAGGTCAGAGACAATTACCCTTTGACAATCTGATTTCACACCTTTGAGCTTGTTTTCATGTAACATATAGTGACACATTCTTTTATTTGCTTAAATTCTCCTTCTTCATTTCTGAATGCATTCTGCCCAAATCTACACAGTATGGCCAGTACATAGTGACTTGACCTATATTGTCAATTTAACCATATTTCTTAGAGTTATGACCCTTATTTACTCTTCATCCATGTAACATAAAGTATTAATGTTCTTTGGTGATCATTTTATAAATAAAATCTTCATTTCGAATTGGATTTTCCATGTTGAAAACCTGGTTTTGTGACAGTCCCTGTCGCTTTAAGCCTTGTTATATTTCAATTTCAAAATCGCGCAATGACTAGCCATGAGATCATTTCCTTACTGGAGATATTCAGGAAGGTTTTGTAGATAAAATTGGAGAACTTCTTTACAGGCTTTCATTATTTGTGCACATTAATGTACATTCTTATTATAAACTGTCCTGTGACACATTGCAGGAAGACATGCACCATGCATGTAGATTTCATACAGTGGGAGATTTGCATCTTTTTCCTCAATTGCCTTGGCAGGAATACTTGTTTAAAACTTGGTCCTTTCCATTTAGAAATACTTGATGTCTTTGTAGAACCTTTTTTTATCATGTTTAATAAATACTTAAATTGTTAAAATCCAT
Source organism: Solen grandis (assembly GCA_021229015.1). Lineage (NCBI taxonomy): Eukaryota > Metazoa > Mollusca > Bivalvia > Adapedonta > Solenidae > Solen > Solen grandis. The sequence continues at coordinate 27,640,607 of CM037788.1, read as the reverse complement.
TATCCATTGCATGGATAATGGATTTTTCTTTGCCACACAGACTGTGCAGAATCTTAGCTATAATATCGTAAGAGCAAACAAAGGAGACCCTGATCCGACAGCTCCTGGAAGACTCTGATTAGACAGCTCCTGGAAGACCCTGATCAGACAGCTCCTATTAGAGTCTGGGTCTCCTCTGTTTGCCAATACGTCAAAATGAGTCTGTATGAAGTAAAGGCTTAATTTCTTCACCAGTGGTACTGATAATTATCTGTAACTAATATCGATTGTGTTGGATTGTGTTCCTGTCGTATTTAAGAACTTGAGTATTGTACTGAAAGATAATTAAGTAGTTGTGGTGGGAATGGGTCCAGATCTAGCCGAACTACTTTCAGCTAGATCCGTTCACAATTTAAAACTCTTTAAAAGTTAAACAATGTGATCCTGAAATTATTGATAACCCTGCCATCTGCATATGATAACTAGATGACTGTAAGATTGTGCGGGTCAGGTCAGATGTTTTCCCTGCCATACATACAAGCCATGTGTGGACTTTATGATCCCATGGTGACCCGCGGGAAGGCCTGAATTATTTACATAGCACTCATTGTGTCCCGGCAAGTGGATACTTGTAACTAGCGACATCCCGATAATGACAGTATGAACCACATAACTTGTTACGCATGCACTCCCCACCACCCCACAACCAATCCACTCCACACACATACAGATCGCGGGACTATTTTGGTCAAGTCCCCTTAGTGTGTGTTAACAGTTTTATGGTCTGTACACAAGGCTGTAAGCCAATTATCTATGCTGTCCCATCAATTACTTATTGGATTTTGCATTAGATAGAACATAATCAAGGAAATTAACAGAACTAGGGCTTTGAAATTAGCTAGTTTTGCAGAGCTAGCAGATTGAGGTTAGACTCAGGTAATTTAGATGTATGCTTGAGTGATTTACTGGTATTTACAGGTAAATACCAGGGATTGTTTTTATCCTTAGTGAGAATGTCAATCTTGTAATGACAAGAGTTATGGCAGTTTTGTTATTGTGTATCTGAACTGTAAAGGAATGCATTTGGGATTTGGGTGGGAAATTCTTTAGGAAACAATTGTGAATTATCAATTAACTAGTCATGGTAATGATGAATAAGTAAACAAGTATGAAGACATTAATGCAGAGTTAACTGTGGAAATACCTCAAAACATCTTAATTATCAGAATTTAATTGGAGTACTGTCAGAAGAAAGGAAATTTCTGATAAGTGTGTATGCTAAAGACTTAATAATTATATTAGTTTACTTAATCTTTTTGTGTAAGGCTTACCATGAAACTACATTTTTATCCATTTGTGTGCTTAATCAAAATAGTTTCATGGTCAACCTTCAATACTCAGTATACATCCCTTCCTACTGGTTTACTCCATTATAAAGTGAAGGTTAATATAACTTGTTTCAAGCCATAATCTAGAGGTAGCTTACATGTCTCTGGGTATACAGGTCGTGGGTTGAAACCTTGTTATGGCAAGAATGGTTCCTGGCATTCCCCCGGGGCAATCTAATTGTATGATGAAAGGTATATGTATCAAAAATTTGCTTCACAAGCATCATCACAAGAAGCAGTTTATAATTTGTTGGTATTTAAAGATATTTTTTGTGTGCTTTTTTTAACAAAATTACACACATTACACAAACATTCATGCATACATACAAATATACATATGTAGACCAAGGCAAATCAGTGGATGATTTTCATTAATAAGTATATGAACCTATAATAAAAGATTATATCAACATATCAGTTAACATTCAAAATGAATGCATCATTGAGAAATTGATAATTGAATGAACTTCCTGTCTTTAAACATGATTAATACAAGCAAATTCTGTTTCATTTGTTTTATACAATTATTGATAAGTTATTATTAAGATTTTGTTTGTTTCTTTGGTTTCAGATCGAACAAGGGAGGATATCAGGTTAGTATTATGTTTAACGTCTGATTTCCAACAGGTGACATATTAGTAGGATTTTGAAATTTCAAATGCTGATTCTATGAGTTAATATTATATTTTGAAAGAAGTAAAACAGTTTTCCCAAATGTTTCCATTATTTTCACATAATATTTAAACATTTTTAAACTACTGTTTAAATAGTTTACAATTTTGAAATCAGACATTTAGATTCTGAAAGAATATTTAAAAAAGAAAAATAAGTGACACAGTATTAATATATTCAAAAGTGTGTGTCATTTAACCACTTCTTGATGAGATATAATCCATATCCACCCAAAACAAAGACATTTTCTTTGTGTATATGTAGATGAATGCATGAGTAATAAAAACAAAGGGAGGCAACTAGTAAATACTGGAATACTGCTACATATAATATAAACATATACATACCCTTTATAAGGAAACAAATAGTTCCGGCAGACATATATCACTCAAACTATTGGTGATGTGGTATATGTGTATCTAACTCAGATAGATAGACAATTTTTGTTTGTTTTGATTGTAAATGGGTTAATATCTCATCTCAAAGTGATGCAATTTCATATTACGACAGTGTGTAGCATGATGAAAATTGTATCACTTCAGATGAGATATAACCCATATCCACTCAATACAAATATTTTCTTTTTATTTATGCAAATGTCACTACATTTCCTTTATAAGTAAAAAAGTAGTCCTGGCATATCTATATCATCTCATGTGGGATATGGGTCATATCTCTCTGATAGGATACAGTATTTTATCAGTTAGCATAAAATAAAACATTGTATTTCATCAGTCAGCATAAAATAAAACACTGTATTTCATCAGTTAGCTTAAAATGAAATACTATAAGTGTAGAATCTCTATCGGATGAAAGCCCATGTCGAGTGCTAGTAGTAGCGTATAATGACTGATGAGTCAAAAAGTTTCATCCTAGCAGGAGCAAGAATCTGTCATGGGCACAAAATACTTATACAAGGTCTATATATTTTCTTGTTGTTTTTGTCATATTTTTTTTAATATAAGTTAAATGTCAATCAGCTGAAACCCTGTAACCTGGATCCTTACTGATCAAACTTTTCAGGCTGTATTAGATCTCTCAATTTTTCTCAGAAAAGTCAGTATTTTCTTTCATAATGAACAGGATTGACTAGTATTCAGAGAAAGATATAACTTCCAGATACGCCCAAGTGTGATAGATTGGAAAATTTACCTGGTAGTTGCTTGAGTCATACAGATGGCAGAAAACCAGTTACCTATTTTTAGACATTATGTGAGGTTACCATTGAAAATAATCAATAGGTATTTCCCAATGATGTACATAATCTGGAAAGTTCACATGAGCTATAATGGCAGGGAATGCTATGCTTCTATGTTCAGATTAAAGAAAAAAAAAAGATCATCATTTGATTTTTATACCTTCTTTGGTACAAACTACTAGTCCAACCCAGGAAATGTTGAGAAGGATGCTCATTTATAAGTTTATATAGTAAAAAAAAATTCTCATTCAATGTAAAAGAAATCAGTTCTGATTACATGTTGTTGTGTGGTGAATACCATGCCGTGCCCACCCCTGATGGTGTTCTGTGTCCGTGTTACAGTGACAGCAACCCCAACCTGGCCCCACAGCCTGACCCCTACACTTACTCTGTCCCAAATAAAACGGTAAGTACACACATCACTGACCCAAGGTCAACAGATGTCTCTATAGCAACAGGTGGCCACACATGGGGTGAAAAGTCAGGATGTAAAGGTCAAAATTTAGGACATTTTTGTTAACTCAGCATCACTGTCAAACTGTGAAATGGTTTTTGTAATATATTTTTATCAATTTTAAAGCTTATCAATATCAGAAAAAAAAAGTATCAGTCATGTTCATTCTTATTTGGAGACTGATTTTATTTAGAAAAGTGGAATCTGGTGAGTTTAGGGACATCTGTACTGCTTCTGTTAGATTTAGAGAAGCAGGTTGTATGGGTGATGGGTTGTATAATAGTTTTCTGTCTTTCTTTTGATTTGTGAGAAGGTGGCGATTCAGTAAATAATTTTGCTGAATCTGTTGTTTTGGGGGGACATCATTCATCTTATAAAGTGATCCAGTTTATAGTCACATGTAAAAAAGTATAAAAAGCAATAATTTTGGGGGCTAATATGTTCTTATATTTTAGGTGAATCAAAAGAATAAATTTGTTCTCTATTATTTACTTCATGATAGGAAAATCTTTGTGATATTTTTTGTTTGTTTAAATGATAAATACATGAAGAATTTGTTAAAGCCACTTTGTGTATAATTCATGTTTAGCTTGAAGTCTCTAACAAATAAAAAAGAATTCCTTTTTCTGAATGTGTTTTTCTCCTCATTTTTGAGGACTTTTGAAGGCATGTAGTCTCCTCATCTACAATGTAGTTTATGTTTTTCCTTCAAAAATCACGATTTTCTTACTTCTACAAGATAGCATGCATACTTTGCTGTATACAAAGGTTGTTCAAAGCAAAACTGATGTAAGATAATATAGTCATATGAAGTCCTACAACAGTTTTGCTTTAATGGAATTGTAAACTGTCCTGTCCTTTGCATGTAAACGAATGTACTGTTCTAAAAAAAAAAGTATCAGAACTACACACTTTTCTGGATTAAAAATATTTAGCTCAGAGTTGTCTCATTCTTACTCCTTCAATGAAATAAAGTCAACTCAGCATCAGAATCAATACAAGTGATCTGCCATAACAGAGATTGGCTAGTTGCTCTTCGGGACTTTGTGAAACAGTATAGAAATATAGGGATTTTATGAAACCGGGACTTTGTGAAACAGTATAGAAATATAGGGATTTTGTTCAGTAGTATTGAAATATAGGGATTATGTGAAACCGTATATAAATACAGGGATTTTGTGAAACATTTGAAACATATAGAATTAGGAATTTTTTGAAAGGGTTTAAACAGTATTAAAATATAGGGATTTATTTATGGCAGTATTAGAATATAGGGATTGTTTTAAACAGTACAAAAATGTGGGGATTTTGTGATACAGTATAGATATACAAAGAATGGATTGGGCTTGTTCATAAAAAAATTTCAATATTTTAATACATGGTCTTTTGTGTAAAGATGAACTAGATAGCCTCAGTTGTTGATTAGGAATAGTTCCAAGCTTGTAGTGTTAAACTAGATATTGAGAAATTCTTGACATTTCATGCAGATTTAATTTTGTAGAAAATTAAATAATTATCGCATGTTTGAGTTGGTGAAGTTTTGTGTTATCAAGTGTAGCTACAGGCATGTTTTAATAAATATTGAGGGTTTTTGATGCCAGAGTAATTTTAATTAATGGTTATTGAACATTATGAGTGAATTCTGAGCTAAATGAATTTATTATCAATCAAAATCATCTCACACAAGCTGCTGATTTATTTAGAAATGTCTGCAGGGCCTGAATGAAAAAGAAAATTTTGCATCATTTGCAAATGGATAGAAAGGAAATTAAACACCGCTAACTAAACTTGCACAAGGACAGGATGAATACTTGTAGTTAGATGTTGTGTTCTTTTATCTTCCTACACAACTTTGGGTGATTGCTATTGTATTATTTGTTTTATTTTTTTCTTCAATATATTAGATTTTGTGTCAATTTTTATTATTCTTAACGAGTTTGAAACTCAAGAGGTTGAGTGAAAAGGAGAAAAGTTAAATGTGGAAGAGAAAATAATTGATGCTGGTCAGGAAGCAGACATTTCTAGATATTCAAAGTGAAGCCAAGATTATAATTCATAAAAAGCTGGCCATGTTTAAAGCTTTCCTATCTTCAAGCATGACCTCCTTTGACATTAAATACTCCAGTGGTGTCTTTAATCTTTCCTTTTTGGATTCAAGTGATTTAATCTTAAATTATAAATGCAGTATTTTCAAGATTTTTTTAAGCATAAACTGCCATGACCAAGCACGAAACGTCAATTATTTTCTCTTTACATTTATCAGCGACGACAGTCTACTGAAGAGAACGGTGGTGAACCGTTAAAACCAGTACCGCAGCCCCGGCGTGGGCAGGAGCTTCACTATGCGGCACTTGATCTGAATCAAGAAAGACCTTCCAAGAATCCCCGGAAATCTAAGCGTCCGGAACAAGTTGAATACGCTGAGGTCCAGTTCAGCAGATAGTGTGAGAAGTCATCACCAGGTGGCTACCATCAACTTCCTGTTTTAAGTTGTCACCACGTGGCATGGCCATCAGCTTCCTATTTGTCAGTGCTTTATATTGATATGTTGAACATGCCAGTTGCAGTCAGGGTTTTATTAGGAGACATACAGGATGTTTTATCTTTATAATATCAATATATGAAACGATCTGGTTTGCTCAGTAAAGCACAGTGACTTATGCGATGACTTCTCTATAGTAAATTTCTAAATGTAAGCAAATGGAACAAATTTTTATGCAGTAAGCATACTATTGCCATTTTTAATAAACTCTTATCCATGTGGACATTCCAACATATTTTTTCAAAATTGTTTGAATAATTTAGACATTGGATTTTTGTCGTTTTGTATCTTTTTCATTAGATATATAGAGAGAGAGAGAAAGAGAGATTTTATTTTTATTTTATTTTTTAATATAATCAGGCCATATTTCATAATGGAAGACGGAGTCCTAACCCTTAACCTCATGAATATTAATGTTCAAACTGTTAGCTTTATGAATATCAATTTAGAATAATTTATGAAACAATAAATTTTCTTTGCCAAGCACACTGTAGAATCTTAAGGTGCAACATTGTATGGGCAAGCAAAGGAAATCATGATGTGAAGTAAAGAGTTAACTTAAGTTGACATGAATGAAATGTGAAACATTTTTTAACCCTTTCCCTCATAGAGGACACCATGAAAAGACCTATGCAAACAGCATAAAACCAGATCAGCCTGCGAGTAACTCGCAGGCTGATCAGGTTTTATGCTGTTTGCTGCTCCTCAGTGGTCTGGAAATGAGGAATTTGTAATTAAATTTGGTAAGGTTTAACTGTGGTTTTCTGCAGATCAGGCTTTATGTGGTACCTACTGAGTGTGTCAAAATGAGTCTATATGAGGGAAAGGGTTAATCATTGACACATCTATCATATAGATACCCTTGGTATAATTATGAATTAACATGTAAAATTATAACAGAAGAATTCTCTGATAGAATGGTGTTATTGTATAAATGATAGCTCAATCTTTAATCTAGGACAGTGCATATCTTTTTTGTCAGTACAAATGAGCCTAGAATTGTATTAGAAGGGCACTGGCACTAGAATCGCAGAATAAAGATTTTTGTCCCTCTATACTGTATTATGAACATGGTAAGGAACGGAATCTGACGTCACTTGATTATGGAGGTCGTAACATTTCTTCCATTATATTCTATGCAGGTTTGATCTGACTGATATTCATTTAACACATTGTGTATCAAATCATTGTCAAAAGGCAACCTTAATGAAGTAATGCAAAATGTCACAATTTGTACATATTTTTAAATCTGCTCCATTCTCAACTTTGTTTTTTTCTTTCTTTGGCAATTCCCACTGGATGACGCAGTACATATACGCAAGCAATTTCCCACAGTCTAACAGTGTCAATTTTACAGCATCCAACCATATCGCTGGATTCAAAACAGAAGTTGATAGTGGAGCAGACTTATAAAAATAATTAGACTGTTGACATTTCACGTTTTTACTTTGTTAAGTTGCCATTTGACAGTGAATCATTATACCATGTGTTAAATGAATATCAGACTTAGTAAACCGTGCATAAAATATGATGGTAACATACATTTACAACCTTCGTAACCAAGTAATGTCAGAATCTGTTCCTTATCATGTTTCAAGATACCGTGAAGGAGAATGAAACTTAATTTTAAATTGTACATATCTTTGTTATTATTCAAGATTCCAATATGTTTGGTAATTCTTCGATTCTGGCGCCAGTGTAAAAGGGTATTGTTTACAAGACTATTTTCTGTTAAATATTGAGTAGGAATACAAGAAAAAGTAAACAAAGGATGTGAAATAAGGTTTTACAAGAAAGTTTTCCAGTAGAAGTATTTACAGATTTTTGTCCTGTTTCTTTGGCAACGAGTAGATTTATAAAAATCAAATGTATCATAAAATAACATGACTGCTTAGTAGAGGTGACTTCTAATACAGATGTGTTTCACTTCCCAGACTTTCTATACTGTCTAACCCAGGTCACCTCTAAATAACACCCAATCTGTGAACAAAGACCAGTGACTGGATTTATAATATAGGAGGGTTTAACCTCTGAATGATTCCCTAGGTGGTCTTTGTTCGTAGGTGTTACTGATTTTGTTGAATAGCCCAATACTGGAAGGAGCTGATAAGTACAGCAATGTTTACCTTCATATTTTGGTCTCCAAAAAATAGTACCTATTCAAGATGAGAGAAACAGACTACTTTTTCAATATTTGATGCAAGAAATGTGTAATTTAGTATTCCCCTAACAGATACTCTGTCATTATGATGTTATAATTACCTGGTAATGTACTTTATATTTTTTTTCCAATTCACAAAAGTCAATAATTTCCCTCATGTTTATGAAATATTACTTTTCGTAATAGGGATACCTGTTCCATTTCCCCAAATCTTAAGGAAAACAAAACCCATCAGTATTAATTGCACACAGGGGATGAAATCCAGTGAGCATCAGGATTGATATCTAATCAACAACATTAAATGTTTTCATTTCTGCCAGAACATAAGCAGGTATAATTTTACCAGTTTGTTATGTTTTGAGTCTTAATGTTGCTTTTTCATAGACCACCATTATTGCTATATTGAATTAAATTGGAGAGTCGGGAAATGTTAAAAAAAACAACACATTTTGTTTGAATTAGGAAATGTTTTCCAATTTATACTTATCCTGTTTGATGGCTTTTAAATTAGACCAGGGTCGAATTCCACCAACAATTCTTAGCGCTAAGTAATACTTATATACGTAGTGGCCAATTTCGTAATTCTTGTTTCTCTTTTGAAAATACCTAAATATTTCATTTCTTAACAAATATTCTTAGTTTTAAAGGTAATAATTGATTTCAGCTTCATTTACTTAAATATTTTATAAAACAGGAATGGTGGAATGAGTTTCAACCCAGTTTAAGAATTTAAGTATAACTTAGCGCTAAGTATTGTTGGTTGACTTCGAGCCAGTACATTGGAAAGTATAGAAAACGCTGGCCGACTGGAAGGAAAGCACACGAGAGTTTAAAATCAGTAGTTATTGTATCCATCTGGAAGCGGTTCCCTACTGACATTGATAGAGCTAGGTAGGATCCATTATGCCATCAATTTTTGAGACTCATTTTACTTATATAAGCTAAATATCACTCTTTGATAGCATTGAGGATGTGCATGAGATCGTTCTTCATAAATCTAGATTAACTGCATTATGAAAATCTTATCAAAGAAAGAGGTCCACTCTGGACAATTTTTGGTCATAAACTGGGTTATAAAGTTTGACAGGGGCCTCTATGGCTGAGAGGGTAAAGTCGCTGACTTTAACACTCACTCAGCCCCTCACTGTGTGGGTTTGAATCCCAGCAGGGTCATTCGGATTTTCATGTGAGCTGGCTTGCGGTAGGTCAGTGGTTCTACCCGGATGCCTCCGTGCATTCGGGGTCTTCCTCCACCTGCTATTAGCTGGACGTCGCAATATGATTGAAATACTGTCAAATAGTCAATAAAGTTTGACAATCACGGACATTTTTTTGCCCAACTTAAATAAGCAATGTTTTAAATTGGCTGTTTGCTATCTTAAGTGTTTTTTTCCCCATTGATAAATGACAGGAAGAAGTTGGACCCCATAGCACACAATTACATCCTGGAATACTAGAGAAAACCAAGTTGTTCTGAATGCTATCTATAATTAGGTTTAATCATCTTAATTATTCTTCTCTGCTGTAATGTTCAGTGGCAGACATTGTAAATCTTGATCAGCATGCAAATTACTCTCAGGCAGGTTTAGTTTTATCCAGACTCGAATTCCACCATCTATACTTAGCGCTAAATTATACTTAAATACTTGGGGCAACTTTGATTACTGCAAAATCATTTTTTGTTGACATTGAATTTGTTAATTATGTATCAAAGGGTATTTCATGGGTACATTTATTCTTGGATCTATGTTCTAGAAAAAGTGTTTGGTCTGTGTAAGAGACAGGTTTTTATTGGGATTAATAATCGTGGATAATACCCTCCATGAAATCGACGAACATAAGTGTCCCACGAAAATTAATGATTCCACAGTATTCACTTTTCACTAAATGTAGTGAAATATTCAATTTCTTCACAAATTGGTCTGTTTTTGTGTCACCAACTGTAAGCAGCGGATCACTTCTCCACCATCCTCTGTCTGTCTCACACTTTCTTACACTTTTTCAGTCACGCTTCTTCCAGCAGGTGACACGTGTTCTCAAGAACACTTCTTATTAAGGTTATAATTTAAGTCAGCTTAATCAGGTACTTGAATTTTTTATAAAACAGAAATGGTTGGATGCATTTCTACCTAATTTAAGAATTTAAGTAATACTCAGTGCTAAGACTTGTTGTTGGAATTAGAGACTTGTTATATTTTTTACTCTGATAATTGTTTCAAATGGTGGAGGGTTAAAAAAAAATCAGCATTATCAAATAAATACTGGGTAAGATGGAAGTCTAATGATAGCTAGATACATGTATGTACAGTTCTTACTTGTGTAGGCAATTTTCTAACTTTTCTCAATTTGTCATCATTGGTGGTTCTACCCGGATGCCTCAGTGCATTTAGGGTCTTCCTCCACCTGTAATTAGCTGGACGTCACCATATGACTAAAATACTGTTGCAGCGACAGTAATTTTAAAATATCAGTCAATCAATTTGTTATCAAAATGATCAAAGATTTTAAGAAGTGTTCAAAATATTTCAGAAAAATAATAATACATTAAATCTTCATTCATGTGAGTGTTCTGAAATTGTAAAGTCACATTTAATTCTGCATTGAATAATTCATTGTACCCCCAAATATGAAGTTTGGGCGCTATGATGGAGTCACGTCTGTTCGTTTGTAGACAAAATTTGTCTGCCTTATTTCTTGGCTACCTTTAGTAGGATTTTGATAAAACTTTACGAAACTGATAAGTACCAAGCATGGTTTCGCATATTTTTGGCATTCCAAGATTCTCTTGATTTTGAATGAGTTATGTCCCTTTGTTATATTTCTCAAAACTGTGACATGGGAACAGTAACTGTGACAAAGTGGTATCTGGGGGTATTCATCATCTTCATTGATAATTCTTGTTCTTTTTTAAATTTTTTTCTTTATGATTGCATAAGTAGTATTTAAAACTATCAAAAATATGAACTTGTAGCTGTTGGACCTTACTTAAATAGAAAACAAAAAAAATAGTGTTAGAAATTATATTTGATTTAAAAAACAATGGTATAAGAACTGATGTTCTCTGTATGATTTTACCATTCATATTTAGGTAGATGTGATAACATTGCAGATTTGAACATTAAATTTTGATAAGGATTTCTTTTTCTTTCATTTTAGAATCCTGTAAAAGTGACTTTGTAAGGGATCATCATGCTTCCATTAGATTGTAAATACTTGTTTGTAATATATTTTTATTTCTGTATTATATGACTTATAGTGTTGATACATTGATGCATTTCCTATGTTATCTGTTTATCATAACCCTTGACCTCATGAATATTCATATATGACTTGATCAGTACTGATTAACTGAACTTTGAAATGTATATCAAACAATGGGTGATCCTTTTATCTTGCAGACTTTAGAATATGAGCTGCAGTATTGTATGAACAATCAAAGGAGACCCTGATGAGATAGTTCCTGGAAGGAACTGTCTGATCTGGGTCTGCTCAGTTAGCCATTGCACCAACATTTGTCTATATGAAGTGAAGGGTTAGTTCCCTTTAATTTTCCATTCAACCATCTTCCTGTCAGGATGTTTTATTCTCTCCTCTTTCCAATCTTCTAATGTGTACCTGCAGATGTGTGTCTGAAATCAAATATTCCATAAATTCAAGCAATGCCCTCATAATCTGTTTTCTTTGACTAGATCTTCATACCAGTTTCTTTTGGAATCACATCTGAATTGGGGACAATTGAATTTTTAGCTCACCTGAGCATTGTGTGCTCAAGGTGAACTTTTGTGATCACGCTGCATCCGTTGTAATGCAATCAGTAGTCAACAATTTGATTTAAACATTTCCTCTGAAACTGCTTTACAGAATATGATGAAACTTGGTCGGAATGATCCTTGGGTGAACCTTCACAAAAATTGCTAAAATAAACTTGATCCATGTAGAACTCTTGTTGCCATAGCAACGGAGAGAAAAAAAAAATGAAAACTTTAAAAATCATCTCCTTCAAAACTACTGGCCAGATTTTAAATGTTTTAATACAGAATGATGATCCTTGGGTTCAACCCTATACTCAGGTGAGTGATCAAGGGCCACTATGGCCTTCTTGTTTCTTCTTTCAAGATATCATCCCATCATTTATTGAATATTTGCAGTAAACTTGTGTATTACCTTCATTCTGTTTGAATCAGTTTTTTCACTTACATACTATTCACATAGTATGATATGATATGCATTCATCTGAATTTGAAGCTGAAAGCTGTGTTTTGGGCACAAAATTTTAAATTTACTCTTTTTTTTTTTTTTTTACTAATTATACTTGTAAGAATCATTTGTATTTCAAAAGTGTGCTAGGTTTGATGATAAGAGGTACTGTTCTATTCTTTACTTTTCTGAACTCTATAGATTACGCATTGAATTTACATGCCATATGTCTGTTACATAACTTTAAGCATATGTAAATCACTTAAAATAGAGATTATTTTACAACTTTTGCCTGCACAATATTTGAAAGAAGAGTTTATGATACCCTCGCTTCACAAAGTGAGATGGGAGACAGGGCTGTAAAGGAATCAGATGCTTTGTCCAGTGTCTATTAATGTCCTGTCCTGTCCAGCTTTACAAAATGTTCCGTATATATTCCTTTAGCTGAGTCAAGACATTGAAGTGGGGGTATTCATCATCTCCAGTGATTGCTGTAGTTCAGTTTAACCCTTTCCCTCATAGAGGAAACCATGAAAAGACCTATGCGAACAGCATAAAACCAGATCAGCCTGCGAGTAACTCGCAGGCTGATCAGGTTTTATGCTGTTCGCTGCTCCTCAGTGGTCTGGAAATGAGGACTTTATAATTAAATTTGGTAAGGTTTAACTTTGGTTTTCTGCAGATCAGGCTAAAGTCTTATGAGGGAAAGGGTTAATCAAGCTTAAAAACATAAGACTGGTACAGGTATTGGTCTCTGGATCAGGGAAAGGGAAATTTTTTTTAATTAATTGTTGAAATTTGTAGAGAAATTTATCATGCAAGTACAGTTTTCATACAATTATGTCCTGCTTCACAGAGGGGGGGGGGGGGGGCAATATGGGAATATGCAACGTCCCATCTTATCCTGTCCTACAGTCACTCTACATGAAGAGGAGGTGTGTGTGGGGGAATTAATCACCTTTATTGATAGCTCTAGTTGAAAAATATCTTTTAGCTCCTCATTTAGATCTGTGTTCAAAGACCGGTTACGTTTAAGTTTGTTGATATGAACTGATTTATTCCCTGTAAGACTTAATGTACAAGTGCTATTATCTCTCTCATGTATAGTTTGTGTCATTGTTCAAGTTATTCTTGTACAATTGTGATCTATTATTTATAGAAGTTTTACTGCGTTTTTGGCTGCAAGATAATAAAAAAATCATGGAAGTTTAGGGATGGAGATTATTACTTGAAAACCCTTTTCCTTCATGAATATTAATGAACAAATTTATGACTTGATGAATATTAATTCACTAAACTTAAATTGGTATAATGTTATGAAATCATGATTTTTTTTTTTGATTTTTTTTTTTTTTGCCATATGCACACAGACTGTGAAGAAACTAAGCTACAATGTCATATGAGTAAACAGAGCAGACCCAAATCAGAGGGCACCTCCTGTCTGATTAGGATCTCCTCTGGTTAATGTCAATGTGTTAAAATGAGTCTATATAAAGTAAAGGGTTAAATAAGGGTTTGGGTTAAACATGCTGGAATGCTTATGTATATTTACTATGATATAAAATTTGAAACAAACCTTAGGGTACAAAATTGCAAATTTTTAAAGAAATCCTAGAAGAACTGTTTTACCTGTCCAGGACTGGCATTTTTGTGCTTATTTCGACCATTGATATTTTTAATATTTTGAAAGTACATTTACGACTTTGGAAAGTGGCTAAGAATACGTAACTAGAATACAGTCATGAAAACTGGATAAAATTGCACTCAGGATTAGTTCTTCCTCTGAATCTTAAAATTGTTTTATATTTTTGTCTTTTTATGAATGTCTTCCCTCTGCTTAGTGCCTATTTATATGAAACCCATTCTGTGTTGTCTGTCCATCTGTCTGTCGTTTCATTTTATATGCAATTATTTGGTGTAATTCTAACTTTGCTATTTTCTTGTAAGTTTCAAGTGTGTGTATGTTTTTATATTCATGAACTTTAAAATTCATGTACAGATATTGAATAGTTGCATTGTAAGCAGATTAGCAACAGATATTTAACAAATGTGTTCTGAACTTTACTGCACTGCTGTTACTAATAAATGAAATGGAAAAACTTTATATTTTTATAACACTACAGAGGTACTTTGTAGATATTCATATGTTGCCACTTGTTTGTTATTGCTTTATATTTATACTGTTTCTTGAATAATAAACAGTGACAGATCAGCTTTTGATCGTTCTTTCTTGACATTATATCCAGTTGTCGGAAGATAAAAAAAAATTAATATCTAACTTCCTGGCAGATAAGTATCAGCAAATTGAACTATTTTCAGTATGAAGATATGATTCAGGTTCTTAACAGTGTAGAATGATTCTTTAAGCTTTTTAACAAATCAGAGATATTACCAGCTGACATGTGGTAATTTTGATTACAGACAAGGAAACAGACTCTAGCTCATGAAATAACTCAATATAAGAGGCTGTAACTACATGTATAAGTAATTGAACATAATCTAACCGGGAATGTCTCACAAGCCTTTGAAGCTCAAGCCCAATAGGGTTACCAAATACCTTAATGATGGATGCAATACCTTAATGAAATAAAAGAAAGAGTCTGTTCATTAAAATTTATTTATTTTGAAAACTGCAAGCTTTAAACTGCAAACTCTAATAGAGTAACACTTGTTTATATGTATACGTATAATATAGCAAGAATGCAGTAGATATTGATGGTAATGACCCACCTGTATCCCCTTGTAGTTAACAATGTTGTTGTTTTTTGTTTCCAGAAGAAAGGTCATGAGAATCCCAATCTTGACGAACCCCACGAGTCTAAACCTCGACATCACTATGACAACCACCATAATCATAACCGTGGCAGGCCTAACTATGCGATGGACGACGATGACGATGATGACTACCACAGCCGGGACGGATCCCCAAGCCGAAACAACGCCATTAACCACATGGGAATGGATGACAATGGATCGTTCGGAACGGGTGTCTAAGTGCTGTAATGTGTTTCTTTCGCATGCGTTTTCATTCTTTTGATCATGCCGTGTGTTGATTGCAGCTTAGGGCAGACAAGTTCAAATATATGCAATAATGTGTACTTACATTGATTCAGTACAGACTGGAGGTGGTCAGGGACGATGAATTAACCATTGTTACATCTCTATGTTTAGTTAGAGGTCATTATAACGTGTTAAAGGTCAACATTTCGTCAGAGTGGACAAAAATATGTGAGTCATCTGCAGTATGGTTAGGTTTTAGTAAATGAGTTGGGAGGATTTCTGAAGCAACAGGAAGGAGATCATTTGTTTCTAATGTCAACACTCCACTATATGCATGTGTAACAGAATGAATACATTTGTACATTTTTTTTTCTGTTTTCATAACAAACAAAAAAATGATTCCCACCAAACTTGAAAAGTTGAAAGGAAAAGAAAAGAAGAAATGCAGCCTCAAAAGAGACGGGTTAAGAGGTTAAAGTGAAAAGAAATGCAGGAGATGGTTC
>CM037788.1:27574413-27624413 GCA_021229015.1 Solen grandis | reverse complement strand
CTTTTGACAATTGATCCGTGCTATGTCACTTGTGAATATAATTCTATTCATTCCTGAAATTAAATAATATCTAATGATATATTCAGGACTGTATTCCGATCAAACTACCGCGCGATTTATATTAAATTTCTTCTCCTCTTATGGTAAAGACTAACCAGTTGCAATTAATCTGTTTCAGTTATCCCGTTCAGATACAAATAGATACAACCTTACAAAACTCTAAGTGTTTAAAGAAATAAATTAGTATTCTCTTGTGTCCAACATATGTGTCCTTTTTTATTCTTTAACTACTTGGTGTATTTCAATTTATTTTTTCCCGTAATTTATCAATCTGCTGAATGCAGACGACACTGCATTGTACAGAAACATGGGTGTAAATTCAAACATCGTTTGCACTAGAATTTACAAGATGGTTCACTTCAAACAAACTCCTGATGCCAAACAAGGAAAGTGAGACGTAAACAGCAGTCGAAGTGAGTAGGGACAGAGAAACACGGGCCTCGTGGTGTGATAAACACGACCGTCTGACAGTTATAGACATATTCAGATTGCACCGGGCCTAGACGTTTAAATACAGCTCCAAAACAAAGTTGTCATTATTTTGGAATTCATGCAATGTTGTATTTTATCATTATTGCGTTTTAAAACATTTGGTTTGTGTTTACCAAACACTCGAGGAACGGGGGACTGTTTACTCCCAACGGCTTTTGCATGTTTGGTTTGGATTACTGTTTATTGATAAAGATCAAGCGCGCTTTTATTCACCATAATACTGAGAGACGAATTTCAACAATACCTGTTTCGATCATTTAATTAGTGTTAAATCTTCTCAATAGCGGATTAGACTTTCGAGATAGATTTCAGAGAAATATTTTATACATATTATTGAAGACCGGTATCGTTAACATCTCGTTTCGACTCGAGATATGTCAGTTGAGTGCGAACCTACTTGTCAAGTTGTGTTTAAAGCTAAATATCGGTGTGTTTTGTGATGCCCTTTTTATTAGATTTATAGAATATTAAATACATTTCACACTAAATAATGAAGATTAATTTTTAAAATCATATAGGTGAAATTAAGTCTAGTATGAAAATGAAAAGAATTATTATTATAGAAAGGTATTACAACGGCGATTTTTGCAGATTTTTATTCAATTCTGTACACCTTGGTACTTCTTAAGCAATTCCAGTTTCGCCATAAAATAAATTTCTCTATTTCTGTGCCTCGTGCATTACTGATGTATTAATGTTTCAGTTTTTTTCTCCATTTAACGTGTCTGCTCAATATTTTTTACTGTTTCAGCGTTATAATTACATATCTTTAATTTGCTTATTCTTGAATCGCCACCATGTGTGTGATATTTTACAATGGAGTACAGCTGCTTACAGTGTTTATCATTTTAGCTCCGACACGCCCTCTTTGTAATAAGCTAAAATCAAACCAGAATTTAACTTTTCGGACCCGCATCTCTTCCCTTCTTATTTCTTCATTTAACACACTCAGCTGCCGTTTCTTTCATGATTAGCCAGGTTCGCCTGTAATTACCTTAAAGCCTAATGTAACAAAAGAAATGCCCTTCAACCGTAATAAGACCGGACATTCAGTTCACACGTAAGCCCTCGTTATTGGGACTTTAGTACACAAGCAATAATCTCTTGTTAATCCTCAGGATAAGTCTGGATTACAGTAATTGGAAATTAATATTTGTTATTGCTTCTGTATGGTACTGACATTGCATCTGAATTAGATTTCTTTGTTTATATGAATAGTTTTGCAAACTTAAACACAATTCTTTCACAACGATTGGAGAATTGGTTCTACGTGTAAATACCCTTTTCGCCATTACCTTGATAGTTTTCATATTTTCACCAGGGATGGTATTCGTAGTAAAGATCTTATCCATACGGGATACAAACCACATTCAATTAGAACCCCGACCTATTTCCATTTACAATTAACCGGTATCTTTGAATGTGCAGCAATTAAATGAAAGTATATATACCTCACATTTATCTATATGTCAGCATATATCTTTACACACATAATATTTTAACAGATTTAAGTACTTTTGTTTCTATTTTAAAAATTTATAGTTGCTAGTGAATACGTGAAAGATAAAAGTGAAGGGGCAAAAACGAAGAATATTTTTTCTGCCTTGTACTGGAGTGCATGTCGCAAATTCTTAAATACGTCAATAGAAGCTAACAGCTGTATACGAACGTAGTTTAATAGTTTCACCAGGATCTGGCACGAAATGATGCATGTTTTTTCTCATTATTGAATGCATGAGACGTTCCCGGGGTATTTGAGGGCTTCTATTCCTCAGTGTAAAGTTATTTAAGACATAAAAAAAAATCGATGTTTTTTTTTCTTATCAAGGTATGTTTTAATAGGTAAACTACTTGATTTTTTTTTTTATTTTATTTTCCAGCACCTTTCTTACCACGGAAAATGTTGTTCAGTGTTGCTTTACCGACGAATATACTATATTTATATTGAAGGATTATTTTATAATACTTGGTGGTGGTTACTGAAAACACAAATAAAGAACCAGGATTAAGGTTTTTATGGACAAAATCCTTTCGAATATCTTCAATGATATCTTGACAGTCATGTTAAATTATGGCATACTTCTCTTTCACACTGTTTCGTTCATATTTTATATTCTGTCAAAGTTTGTCTTATACTTGCATTTTGATGATTTTATTTTCCACAAAATGTTAAATGCCACAAATATACCGTGAAGCATGTTCAATTATAGTAAATCCAATCCAATCGAGATTAATCTGGAATAAAACTGGGTGAGGAAAAGTATAATAATTTGTAAAACATCATAACGCTAATTATATCAGCCGTTGGTAAGAATGATCACAGAAAAGAAATCAAGCCTGGTTTAAAGTAAAGTGATTTATATCCCTATAGGATCGTGTACGATTAAATATAAGTCTATGTTAATGCAGCAAACATTTAGCTCCCTGTCACTTGATAAGACTGAGAAATATCAATATGTCTGTTATACAAATCAATATAATGACGTGATTTAAAAGATAAAGAAAGAAATATGAAATTATAAGTTACATTATGCAAACTTTAATAATATTGGATGTACTTATCCTGTTTTTTTAAGTTTTACCAGTTATAATCAAATTAGTATAAGGTACATCCGCAGCGGCGTATGTCTCCATTTTTAGACAAATATAAATGCAGTTTGAATATATACGCGTTTGTAAAAACGATCTTACCAAGAAAATCTTGTCTTTAAATAGGTAACAGTGTTTTACTGATTAGTTATATGAAATGTTTTGTTTTATTATTTTTATCATTGTTATTGATTTATATTGAAATACTACATGGTTTATTCCTGTAATAAAACCTAGTTTGTAAATCAGGAAGTAGCTATGATATCTCCTTTTAGTTTTTTTTTTTTTTCAGATTTATTTATTTATATATATTCAATGTTCAATATAATGTTGTTTTAGAAAAATAATCTTGATTTGTATGTTTTCACCTTTTAAATATATGTTGAATAAAGTTTTGGACATTTCCCTTCCTCCAAATACACCATTATATACTATTGTTAAATAGGACGTGATGTATAATGGTAAGACCTATGCGAACAACATAAAACCAGATCAGCCTGCGAGTAACTCGCAGGCTGATCAGGTTTTATGCTGTTCGCTGCTCCTCAGTGGTCTGGAAATGAGGATTTTGTAATTAAATTTGCTAAGGTTTAACTGGTTTTCTGCAGATCAGGCTTTATGTGGTACCTATTGAGTGCGTCAAAATGAGTCTTTATGAGGAAAAGGGTTAATACATGCACACACATTAACTATGGCCTTACATGGTGTATTCACTAGGGTGTTACGAACATTGCATTTGATTCTGTATTGCATTCTATACTGTATTGCATTTATATTATATTTTATACTATATTGTATTCAATACTATATTGTATTATACATTGCATTCTTTAATTTTTTGATTCTGTACTATATTTCTTCTGTATTGCATGCTATACTGTACTGCATTCTGTACTATATTTCTTCTGTATTGCATGCTATACTGTACTGCATTCTGTACTATATTTTTCTGTATTGCATTCTATACTTTACTTTCAGAGGTGTAAAGAGAAGCTGGAGATACTGGCCGACCTTGTTCAAAACCAGTGGCCTGGGAAGACGCCAGAGGACCCACCGGTCAAGGTCAAGGTTAAAGAGGCATGGGATGATGATAACCTACACGGAGATAACTCCCTTCATTACGAAGGCCGGGCAGTTGACGTCTCTACAAATGACCGCGACAGGTAAAGTTATCATTCCCTCAAAATAAAGAACTCAGTAAGACTCGACGTTAAGACAAAATCACTAATAAGACCAGGAGAGTTGTTTTAGTAGCGGGAGGTCTTAATTCCGGAATGGTCTGGTACTCGGGTTCTAATGCAGTGTACCTTTCCATATAGAAATACATGATGGGGTATCTGCCTGGTTGACATTTCTTTCTCTTTTCTACTTATACATATACAAATATTGAAATGTGTTTCCGTCATAATGTTTTCAGCAGTATGCGTAATTATCTATCAGTATTTATTAATATATTAGATATATCGGTATCCTGTATATATTTGATAATAATTCCCGCATTTTATAATCATTTTGTTACAAAGTTATTATTTGGTAATATGGTTATTTTTGTCATTATTTTATTACTCACTGATTATCTTTAAATCAATATTTGATATGAATTGAATTGCTGTTCAAATTGTTCATATCTTAATATAAAGGTAGGCATAAAATCACGTGTAAATCTAGAAGTGTATACAGAAACCTAAACAAACGTGTGTGTATAGATATGAGCACGTGCTTGTATAAAGATCTGAACACGTGTATATAGATATCTGAACACGTGTATGTATATTACAGGTCAAAGCTGGGTGTTCTAGCACGACTGGCTGTAAATGCAGGTTTTGACTGGGTCTTCTACGAGTCACATGGACATATACACTGCTCGGTCAAATCAGGTGGGTCTATATTGATGAATACAGTTTCGTGAGTAAAACTGAAGGCATTAGATGAACATTGACATATAAAACCTATCAAACCCCATGGTTCAGTGGTAGTTATAGTCTCCAGAACCTCGTCTGGGGCAAATTCCTTTCCTGGCAGTCCCAGGCACTAAGTACTGGTCCAAACTAACAAACTTGGAGCCGTCGGTTTAGTATAAATTATAAAGACTTGTTCCCAATCAAAGTAAAAAGAAATCACTGAACACACAAAATAGCTCCTTCTCTTGAGTAAAAAAAAATATAAACAAACAGAATAGCTCATGCCATGTTGTATACTATTGTAAACAGGGAGATCCGATTGATATGGAGAGATACTAATTGTCTCCGCTGAATCAAGTCTATATATAGACAAAACAGTATACGTGTAATTATTATAGAACATTATAGTCAGCAAATATAGATGACACTTGTTGAATAGCCATCATACACTGTCGTTTTTTACAGAATACATCCCACAAGATATATTCGTCGACGTTTATCTTTCTTTATTGTGCCCGTAGGTCTGAAATAATAAATGAAAAAAGTTGTAAATTCGTATTTACCTTGATTTTAATGTATAAGTTTAATATATTATAGATAAAATTGATCCAGTTGCTATATATAGAAATAACGGGACCGTCTGTTCAAGCGTTTGATAAATTACTTAAAAATGCATCTTCTGTAAATGAATATTACATTTCGTTTCACAAGAGCCTGATTAAATCTCTCTTATTTTCCATTACCCAATGGAAACCTCTCCATGTTATTAGCAAGGTGATCGTGACAAATGTGGCTAATCAATGTATTTAGGCACTACCTGCCTGCTGTTGACCTAAGACCTGGACTGACTTAAGTATACACAAACGTTGGTTTTATACAATGAACAGCTATGATTTTAATTTAACTCTCTTTGGAGGCGGGAAAATATTTGAGCTGTCTCTGAGCAGACATTTTAATGAAAGTGAAGCGTGGACGGAGGGTAGCGATCCCTTTATCTTCATGTCTTCGTTCCTCGGTTTTATTTGCTGTAAATGATCTCTAATCCTTTCAAACCTCGTTTCATCACGTGCCCGATTCGTTTCATCGATTTAATGAGGTTTTTATAGGCTATGCTAAACCAAGTGAATAAATGTTAGTTTAGCACTAGGGACGGTCTGTTTGGACGGTTATTGCCAGGTTGGAAAAATTGGGACCCAAAATCCTTCGACATATAGGTGTTAATGTCTTCGAGCACATAGATGACAAAGCTAAACAATTATTGTAGGCATGAATCAAACAGGCCATAGCTTAAACAGAAACCAGATCTGCATCTGTCGGATCTGTCTCTGAGACTCGGGAACACTTTGGTGATATTCAAGGAAGGACTGAACACATTCCTGTCGGCAGAAAAAAGTTTTAACACATTCTCGAATAGATGAAAGTCTGTATTTTGAAGCGGCGCTTTGAAAAAAAAAGCTTTGATAATTACCATGAAAATTCAAATGTAAATTTGTTTAATGAAAATGTAAATGTAATAATGTGTATTTTATCGTTTAACATGTTTTATACCCCCGAAGCCCGTACGGTGTTGGTTAAAAGCACACAAGTGTCGTTTTAATGTCATGAAAACTAGAAATACAAGGGTATTATTTATCATTCTAAATACAAGTGTATTAACATTCTGTTTGGAACAACTGATGTATTGTCACTTTAAAGCTACAAATTTGCATACAGAATTCAAGATTTGGAAGCTTCTTCACCACCTGACCTTATAAGTGCTCTTGTTATTCTTATATCTGTAAACTTTGAAATATTTTCCTACGTATAATGCGTGATTTAATAATGTCATTCTTAGCATTTTGACAAATTTAAAAAGAAATAATAATATACACAACTGCATACATTTAAATTTCATATGAATTATCATTGTCACGTATATGAGTTATATTGACACTCTTCCCTAATGCGTTTTGAATTGAATTTTTTTCTGTAAATGGACTGTGGGATTGCTATATACAAAAGATAGTTTTATGCAATACGGGTACATAGTGATAAAAGCCATGTCGTATCCAGAGGCAGTAATTTATCCCTCAAATTGGAGCTCCAGACAACACTCTCCGGATATCAAGTGGGGCTACAGTCGTCATATCGCCTTCTTGAGGGACACTCTAAGTCAGTGTAAATAACAATATTGCGTATAACGCGCCGAAATGACACAGCCACGGGTGTTATTGCTTGTACCCGCCTCGTTTTCACCTAACTTGATGAATTCCATAAATCTCTTTATATTTACATCCACACACGTCTCCATTGTTTACTCTGTGTCTTGTTGATTTTTTTTCCCAAGTTTTGTTTCTGTTCTTGCTCGTGCTTATTCGCCAAATTTGGCTGTAATGACGACGACGACGATGATGATGATGATGATGTTATGTGTCCCATGTGAATGGGACATAACTTACGAACCATTCATTACGTTCTTTCCTTATGTACATATTATATACATGTATGACGTATACATGAAACTTTGCAAGTTTCAGGGTTAACATAAATCTGTCATTTTAAATTTTATGGTATATTCACAATGTTTAGGGCATATTATCAACACGTTCTTAATGTAGAACAGTTTTATGGTTGTTATCATCGATGCTTATGAAACATGATTATTCACGTGCAGCATGAAATCTACTATGTAAATGGTAAATACATTTATAAATGTATAAAATAATCATGTAAACTTAACGATTCTGATGAACAGCCATTTTGAAACATATGCTATCATGTGACCTTTTGTCAGGATTCCATATCTATTCCCAGGTTTTATTCCAAAGAGGTGCCATTGCTGAAAACATTTATGTATGTCTTAGATATCTTGAAAGTTTGAAACATCGCAGAAGTGTTAAAAACAATGGCAACAGTTTCAAATGAAATTTAGGTATATGCGTGATCAACTGACACATTGGTAAATTATGGGGGAATACATTTTCAAAAGTATAATCTAAAGTTACATTAAGATTCAACAGTTGTACTATGAAATCGGACAAGAATGTGTATTGGATTTTATTATTATTATTATATCTTTCTTCCCGATGTTTGTCCATTAAACACTGACTGTAAAGGACATGCAGTCTTAGCGTGAGAATCAAGCGGGTAGATTGGATCGGCTAAAGCTCAGTAACTGCGATGGGTGAGGGTCCAAACTCTTCTAGAACCAAGTATTGAACTAACCACGGAAGCGCCAATACCTTGGTAGCTCCGGTTTTGTTTTCCTTTCTACGAGTGTTCTAATTAAGTGTGTTGAAATTAACACCACAGGATCTAATCTAATATTTGTTTTACTTTTGTTTACAGATTCTTCAGCAGCCATCAAGAGAGGGGGTTGTTTCACAGGGGACAGTGTCGTTCATGTTGAAAACCTCGGCTACATTCCCATGTCTGACATGCGCATTGGGGATCGTGTGATGAGCATGCGCAGTGATGGGAAGATGGAATATAGTGAAGTGATTACCTTCATGGACAGAGATGACAATGGCTACGGTTTGTTCTACACGTTGCACACCGACTCCGGCAAACAGTTGACGCTAACCGGAAAACATTTAGTGTACGTCTTGGATGACGCGTCTACTCTTAATTTTGAAAATTATGAAATTGTGTTTGCAGATGCTGTGACTGAGGGACAATATTTATTGCTAAAAGAAAAAGACACGGTTATAGCTACAGCAGTAACAAGCGTAACTGTGGAAACAAGGAAAGGTATATACGCTCCACTGACAAAGCACGGAACAATTGTCGTTGACGATTTCATTGCATCCTGCTATGCATATATAGACAATGTTTTCATTGCGCATACGGTGTTTGCTCCCATGCGCATTTACCACGACATATCGCAATATATACCAGCACAAAGCTGGATTTCCTCGGAAAACACCGTGCAAAATAATAGAAACACGACAGACTTGCCCGTTGGCATGCACTGGTATGCCAGTTTCCTATACGAAGTTGGAACACGAATTTTAAGCAGAGAACTACTACACTTACATTAAAACTGATCACGGTGGTATGGTGTTGATTATACAAGAAATGCTATTTATTTTGGTATGTCAGTTCTAACCATACGTGGCTACAAAGTGATATCTGACAAGCCAGTTTGGACAATACCGATATACTCCTACGTAGTGATTTCCCCTTATCGATAAGATAACAATACTTTAATGTAAGGGAAGTAACCGCTGCGTGGAGGTTTGACAAACAGATTAACAAAATAACACGTAGAGTATATTTATAAAATTTGTACATTATTGCATCAAGTGTCGAAATAGCAAAACGTGATTGTGAAATTAAACAGGGTCGGAATGAGTGATAGATAAATTAAAGACAGTACTGTTACTGACACTTGAACAAATGTATGCATTTTAGTTTGCTTTTTGAACGTATTTATCATTCATCATTTGTTACTGTATTAATTTTTCCAATGATTCACAAAACGTATCCATCTTTTACTTTTATCCAATCGATGACTGTTTTAGAATTGTACATTTTGCTGTTATAGTTAAATAACTTAAAGGGACAAATGGTAAACTGTCTGAATTTTTTTTTTTCGATAAGGACATTGTAACTAACTAGCCTCGATTACGGTTTTGAGAGAAATGAACCGTCATTTACAGGGGTGGGTGACACTTCCGAATTAGAAGCATTAAACAAAATCTGCTCTGTTTTAAGAGAAATGACATTTCACCCATTATCTGATAATCTTGAAGGTATATTAAATAAGTTGCTATGGAAATAAAAGTGAGAATTAATGTTAACGCAGATTAAAGATGGTCGTTCATTTACTTTTTATACAGATACTGAAGTGAAACAATTAGATACTTGTATTGTACAGGAGACTTATAATAAGGCACAAATATTTCTCCGAAACTACATGTTTAATGCAGATTGCCATTTGTCCGTTTAAAGATGTATGTATATGTTTGCATGTGTAAAGGGGTACAATCCACGTATATACGGTGTATGATAATAGTATCTCCTTGAATAGCTGTGATCACATTTGATATTTATTGTTACACTTGTTTCGGATCAACAGAGTATGGCGAGGTAGACACTAGACACACGTGGATCTTTTCTAGAATTTGTTTTTATTTTCGGTTTGCCTTTCATTAGTTTTCATGCTTTTGCTGCTTTAAAAAAACGTCTTGGAAAATATCCACTTATGAGCACTAATATTATGTAGCTTTTTTCTCAAAGTAGTTTTCCCAGTATAAGTTCAAATTTTATAACGTCAGTACATTCTGTAGTCGGAAATCCCGTGTTGTAGGTAGCTAGACATTAATATCATATATAAACACTTTTCAGTTACTACAAAACAAGTGATTTAGAGTTTTCGTCTCCCCATTTATATTGTAAGCTTCTTTTCTCTTAATGAACTGGACAGAAATCATAAGATATTAAGCCATTTACGAAAGAGCACGCATGTACCTTTGGCTGGTGCGTGCCTTTTATTGGTGGGGATAAATTTGGAGTATGCACAGATAAGAACCAATCAAATATCTGCCATACAGTTTGTGTCCATTATACTTTGTGATTGTCCATAATTCTGCCGCTGTCCAACATTCTCGTTCACACGACATTGACTTAAATATTATTTAAGAGACCTTATTAAAATAGTAAAGTTTTGATTTGATTATTTCATTTTAGTATCATATATTAACCAATAGAACAGACCAGAAAGCTTAAACATATTGAGAGAATATCTTCTTCGATGACCACTGTTTACATCTTTGGTGAATTTATCAGGTGATTTTGGAGCTTGCTCTGATTTGAATGATTCAGAACTTACCTTTTAGTGAAATTAACACGACACAACACATTCACCCGTCTACAAGTGTTGAATCAGGTTATTATTTCCTTGTAAGAAACACTCATCCACTTGACAAAATGGCCAATTTTATAAACATGTAATAATAACGATGAAAATTATTATATAAATATGCTACATCCTGTAGTTTCTGCGTGTTTAAATATTATAATAAGGAAAATCAATTACATGTAAATATACATCAAAACCTTTTAAATATCAGTTAAGGATCTTTTCTCATGTTGCAGTAGCCTTGAAAATGGTTTAATACTCCCTGGAATCAAGGGTCTAGCACAAGCAGATTTTCAGGATAGATTGGGTTAGATTTGAAAGAGTTAAACATCTTAATTCGTAAAATTGGTTTCCAATAAACATATAAATACACAATCACAAATGAAATAAGGTTAAATATCAAAAAAATGTTTTAAGATGAATGAAGTATCGTTTTATTTATTCAGTTTGATATTGTCAAAGGATTTGATAACATTACTAAACTAATGATTTGTGTTTAATGAAGTTCAAATTGCTGTCCACCGACTAAATCCTCTATTCTAAAAAAAAAAAGCTTAACGTTATTTAAAACACCATCCACTTGTTTGTGATAAATAAGTTACAAATAAGCGAAGTCGATGTCATTTTCACAAGTTCACAGCTGGCTTTGTTTATATAACAGTTCTGTGCAATACTTAAAAATGTGTGCTTTTTTCACTTTTATTCAAAATTGATAAGCTGTCTTATAAATAATCACCTTCTTCGTATGCTTAAGTTGAATATGAAATGCAACACGTACTCTCCATTCGTTTCCTAGATATCACATAGCCGTTCATTCTCACTCTGTTTATTTTGTCTATTTTTATCTTTCTATTTTTTTTCTACGTAGAAATGCAATATAACCATGTCACTGTTATTTATATGTTTTGCAAGCTTGTCATAAGTTTGTTTTCAATCGAGTTTTCTCATTCTTGTATGCAATCTGTTTGTACAGTAATGATTCCTTTTTTATACGCCCGAAGGGCTGTATTATGTTATGCCGCTGGTCGTCCGTCCGTCTGTCCGTCCGTCCGTCTGTCCGTCCGTCCGTCCGTTAGCAATTTCGTGTCCGCTCTGTATCTTTTGAACCACTTAATATAAATGAAAACTATTTGGCAGAAGTATCACCCAGAGTGAGAGGATGTGCAGAACATAGGTTTCAGATGGCTAGGTTCAAGGTCAAGGTCACAATTCAAGGTCAAATATCTTAACTGGTGCAAAATTAGTATTTTTGTGTCCGCTCTGTATCTTTTGACCTGCTGGATGTAAATGGAAACTATTTGGCAGAAGTATCACCCAGAGTGAGAGGATGTGCAGAACATAGGTTTCAGATGGCTAGGTTCAAGGTCAAGGTCACAATTCAAGGTCAAATATCTTAACTGGTGCAAAATTAGTATTTTTGTGTCCGCTCTGTATCTTTTGACCGCTGGATGTAAATGGAAACTATTTGGCAGAAGTATCACCCACAGTAAGAGGATGTGCAGAATATAGGTTTCAGATGGCTAGGTTCAAGGTCAAGGTCACAATTCAAGGTCAAATATCTTAACTGGTGCAAAGTTAGTATTTTGTGTCCGCTCTGTATCTTTTGACCTGCTGGATGTAAATGGAAACTATTTGGCAGAAGTATCACCCACAGTAAGAGGATGTGCAGAACATAGGTTTCAGATGGCTAGGTTCAAGGTCAAGGTCACAATTCAAGGTCAAATATCTTAACTGGAGCAAAGTAAGTATATTTGTGTCCGCTCTGTATCTTTTGACCCGCTGGATGTAAATGGAAACTATTTGGCAGAAGTATCACCCAGAGTGAGAGGATGTGCAGAACATAGCTTTCAGATGGCTAGGTTTAAGGTCAAGGTCACAATTTAAGGTCAAATATCTTAACTGGTGCTAAGTTAGTATTTTTGTTTGTGTCCGCTTCAAACAGATCATGACAGGTCCAACCACAGATAATAACTCCACAATTGACCTCATATTCACCAACATTGAAGACTGTATATGTGGAACCAAAGAAGCATATTACACTGACCATAAACTATGTTGGGTTAGCTGGTAATGAGGTAACTCTTGATTAAAGCACTATTCACATAATAAGAAACATGAAAAACCTATTTGTAGCCACTGTTATAATAAAGCCCTTGAAGATTAACATTGCCAATCCTTCTTGTTGAAATAATACTTTATATATACATGTTTGTGCTTATCCTTTTTGTCTTAGGATATTCCCTGACAATACATACCTTCGGGCGTATATTGCCCCGCTGTCAGCGGAGCTCTTGTTTATTAAAGGACTTCTCTTATTCGTCTTAACCCATGCATAAACTATCTTAAAATTGCAAAAATAAACGACTTTTTTCGCTGTTATCTCCCTTTATAAAGACTTTATCGCTTTTTTAAAATCCAATTCCTGACATTGAGCTGATTCCGATGAAATACCATTATGTTAATTGTACATTTTTATGTTATATATTTGTTTTGATGTTTTAAAGTCTACCAAGTTAACAAGCATAATTCTGAAATAAATATCATTCTTGCCAATACTGTTGATTGCTGTTTGTTTGAATCCTAAAACGATAGAAACCCCTTATGATATTTCCTTAAGTATTCAGTCCCGCATAGAATACATGGTTATTCAGTTCCTCATAGAATACATGGTTATTCAGTTCCTGATAGAATACATGGTTATTCAGTCCCGCATAGAAAACATGGTGACCTATATAATTTTGGTAAAGTTTGAAGCTTTTTAGTGGTACAGAAGGATTATATATGATATCTTTTTCTTGCCATCAAAATCTTCAATATTGGTGATTTCATGGTTGTGTTCAATTAAAAAATAAAATTTATGTTAAATTGTTATGATACATAAAGTGGCCACAATGCAGCAAGACGAGTTACCCAGGTGGCTATTAGAGCAAGTATTGACCCTCTATAGCGAGTTCGGTATGTCAAGGGTATACATTTTTTTTAAACTTTTTCTTTGTCAATTAACAGTTGTTACCAGGCATCTGATTTTTTTTTATAACTTTGTAGTAGATTGGATTAGGTAATCTAGTAGATGATGAGTATACTTTGTAAATGTGATGAGGTAATCTAGTAAATGTGATGAGGTAATCTAGTAAATGTGATGAGTTAACCCTTTCCCTCAATTACATATAGACTCATTTTGACGCACTCAATAGGTACCACATAAAGCCTGATCTGCAGAAAATCACAGTTAAACCTTACCAAATTTAATTACAAAATCCTCATTTCCAGACGAGTTACTCGCAGACTGATCTGGTTTTATGTTGTTCGCATAGGTCTTTTCATGGTTTCCGCTATGAGGGAAAGGGTTAATCTCTAGCACATGGAATTTGTTTAACTAACTTAATGATGAATCTGACCCAGGAACTAGCAAAACTTCTCTTTAAATTTGCTTGTAGGACTGGTGGGAATCTGTTTGTAGTAGAAGTAGTAGAAGTAATAGTAGAGTAGTAGTAGTAAGTAGTAGTAGTAGTAGTAGGTGAAGTAGAGACTTGTAGTTGCAGTATTAAGTGTTGCAGATGAAAAAAAATAGTTGTGGTTGATACATTTATATAAGATTTATTGTTGCAAATAGTTATAAAATAATCAGTGATTATTTTATTGTCGCTGTTAGTGATATTGTATTAATAACTGAACAAGCGAGTAATATGGATACTCTTAAAAATGCACGTAAGACAGATATAAAGTGATCACACTGCGACAAGACGAGTTAGCTATGTGGCTATTAGAGAAATTATGGACCCTCTATAACTAGTATGGTATGTCAAGACAGGGGATCGAACTCATTACTTCCAGGTTACTTCTTATCACTCGATCTCAGGGGCAAGTGGTAAATGATAGTATCACAATGAATAAACAACACTATCAAAACGTGATCACCAATAAAGATGTCGCTCAATGAAAATTATCAGCACAAAGTGGACGAGACAGACAAGTTAGGTTCCGGTCACACTAACAACTACATGACGTATCTGAATAAAGTAGAGGATACTTGGAACTGTTACCATATATGCCCTTGTGTTGAACTGTACCCAATAAAGCCCGAATCGTTATTCTGATAGTTCAATGTTATGTTTAAAACAAACGTGGTTTATAACTACAAAAATATCACAAATCTATTTCTAAACAAAATTTCAACGTCATTTCATGACCGGTTGCTGTAAATTCTTTAACCCTTTCCCTCATAGAGGACACCATGAAAAGACTTATGCGAACAGCATAAAACCAGATCAGCCTTCGAGTAACTCGCAGGCTGATCAGGTTTTATGCTGTTCGCTGCTCCTCAGTGGTCTGGAAATGAGGATTTTGTAATTAAATTTGGTATGGTTTAACTGTGGTTTTCTGCAGATCAGGCTTTATGTGGTACCAATTGAGTGCGTCAAAATGAGTCTATATGAGGGAAAGGGTTAAGGTTCTGCAACTCTAATGCATGATGTTAAGGTTAACAAAAATGAATGATACATTAGACAAACATAAATACAATATAAGTCACCGAAAGAATGATACATTAGACAAACAAAAATACAATATAAGTCACCGAAAGAATGGTACATTAGACAAACAAAAATACAATATAAGTCACCGAAAGAATGATACATTAGACAAACAAAAATACAATATAAGTCACCGAAAGAATGATACATTAGACAAACAAAAATACAATATAAGTCACCGAAAGAATGATACATTAGACAAACATAAATACAATATAAGTCACCGAAAGAATGATACATTAGACAAACAAAAATACAATATAAGTCACCGAAAGAATGATACATTAGACAAACAAATATACAATATAAGTCACCGAAAGAATGATACATTAGACAAACAAAAATACAATATAAGTCACCGAAAGAATGATACATTAGACAAACAAAAATACAATATAAGTCACCGAAAGAATGATACATTAGACAAACAAAAATACAATATAAGTCACCGAAAGAATGGTACATTAGACAAACAAAAATACAATATAAGTCACCGAAAGAATGATCCATTAGACAAACATACATACAATATAAGTCACCGAAAGAATGGTACATTAGACAAACAAAAATACAATATAAGTCACCGAAAGAATGATACATTAGACAAACATAAATACAATATAAGTCACCGAAAGAATGATACATTAGACAAACAAAAATACAATATAAGTCACCGAAAGAATGATACATTAGACAAACAAAAATACAATATAAGTCACCGAAAGAATGGTACATTAGACAAACAAAAATAAAATATAAGTCACCGAAAGAATGATACATTAGACAAACAAAAATACAATATAAGTCACCGAAAGAAAATGTACATTAGACAAACAAAAATACAATATAAGTCACCGAAAGAATGGTACATTAGACAAACAAAAATACAATATAAGTCACCGAAAGAATGATACATTAGACAAACATAAATGCAATATAAGTCACCGAAAGAATGATACATTAGACAAACAAAAATACAATATAAGTCACCGAAAGAATGATACATTAGACAAACAAAAATACAATATAAGTCACCGAAAGAATGATACATTAGACAAACATAAATACAATATAAGTCACCGAAAGAATGATACATTAGACAAACAAAAATACAATATAAGTCACCGAAAGAATGGTACATTAGACAAACAAAAATACAATATAAGTCACCGAAAGAATGATACATTAGACAAACATAAATACAATATAAGTCACCGAAAGAATGATACATTAGACAAACAAAAATACAATATAAGTCACCGAAGGAATGTTACATTAGACAAACATAAATACAAGTCACCGAAAGAATGGTACATTAGACAAACAAAAATACAATATAAGTCACCGAAAGAATGGTACATTAGACAAACAAAAATACAATATAAGTCACCGAAAGAATGGTACATTAGACAAACAAAAATACAATATAAGTCACCGAAAGAATGGTACATTAGACAAACAAAAATACAATATAAGTCACCGAAAGAATGATACATTAGACAAACAAAAATACAATATAAGTCACCGAAGGAATGTTACATTAGACAGACAAAAATACAATATAAGTCACCGAAAGAATGGTACATTAGACAAACATAAATACAATATAAGTCACCGAAGGAATGTTACATTAGACAAACATAAATACAAGTCACCGAAAGAATGATACATTAGACAGACAATTATACAACATAAGTCACCGAAAGAATGGTACATTAGACAGCCAAAAGTACAATATAAGTCACCGAAAGAATGGTACATTAAACAAACAAAAATACAACATAAGTCACCAAAAGAATGATACATTAGACAAACAATAGTGAAGTTTAAAATGTTTTTTACAAGCTGTAACTTACGTTATGTTATTTTTGTACCGCTATGTCCAGCTTACCGCCGAAAAACAACAACAACAAAATTAATAAATAAAGACCATAAAAAGTACAAAAATACATTTTTATATCATCTTACAGAAACAGGGCTGAGAAGAAGATACACATTTGTTATATCTTTCTTTTCTTCTTTTTTTTTTTTTTACATAATCATAGTTCAAAATATGTTGTTTAACAATGTTTATAAACATACTGACTCAATAAAAGCGTGCTGTCTTTAACATATTGTAATTACAATTATAGGATTGACTTTGAAATTTGCAGAAATCTATTGTTTAATAAAATATGAACTTAATAATCAGTAAGGGAAGAATCAAACGTCAAACCCTAAAATACTTACATACCTATCCTATATAGATGATATAAACAACAACTAAACATTTATTTCTTTTACAGACATCGTGGAAATAGCGAAAAAATAAAATAATGACCTTGCAGTGATTCGAACCCAAAGCCCTCAATTTCAAAGCAGTCGACAGTTATCTTAGTTCCAGAACATTAAACATCCGTCGGTTTTCATAATGGCTAGGAAGGGATGAATATAACATTTTTGTAATCAAAAGTAAAATATATACAGGCTGTATATACTCACTAATTTGACTGATTACTACTTGTAATCTGCTAAAAGGACAATTTAATTGAGTTAATTTTTGTCGATAAATTTACGAGCTGTAAATATTCTTGCCAGTGATATAGAAAGAAAAGGACAAAAATGGAATAGAAGCAAAATAAGAATTATTTCAGATTTTGAATTTTGAATTTATGACCTCTTGCATTAATTGACTGCGCTAGGAAGGAAATGATATTTAATTGCATATGTAGCTTAGTAAGTGCCGAGTCCAATAAATTTATGTCTGCTTCCTAAATGAAAGATATTAGTGAAACAACATTCGTCGACTAATAATGAGTGATTTTCAACTGGATGATTTTCATGTTTAAATAGGAAGAATTAATTGTTATCTGTCAATTGACAATTATGTAGAAAGATCTACACCATGCTACTCCCATTTTAAGATGGAATATCCTAGAATAACAACCAATGAAACAGTTACTTTTTCACTGTCTTCTGTTTTTAAAGACTTGATTGGTTCAAGAATTAGGTCAAAATGAATAGTATACTGATTACACCGGAGAAAAAATCCTCCCTTAATCACGAAATCGGCTTAAAACAATTTGATAACCTAAAATTGCAATTGGGCGGAAATAATCTGCATGACCGCCGGAATCTCGCCAGATATGTGTCAAGTTATAATTTAAATTTTATGGTTTTCAGTTCTAAGGCAGTGTTTGCCACCACTCACGGTTGTTAAGAGAACATGTAAGGGGAGGTCACTGTGGAGAAGTTTTAGTATGAGGAGAGGTTACCGCAGATATGGGGAGGTAATCCAGTCTATCTATTGGCCTGTCTAAAATGATCGAGTACCCATTAGACGAAAACAATTTCCGGTTTCAACTAATCAGACCGGATATCCGGTGATTGTCGTTTTATGGCGACGTTTATATGATTTTTGAAATCCATGGCAGATTAATGGAGGCCTGATATAACGAAGAGCAATGTTTAATTTGTTGTTTCGATAGTGATTGGTAGACAGCATACGTTGTTAAAACACTTCACCTGCAAAGTTACGTACTTAACAACCTGATAATTTGTATCAAACATTTAGGTTCCTGCATCAACCACTCAGCAATTTATCAATCAATTAAACATTCAGCCATTGCTTTTAGAACAGAACATATACTTTTTTCACTTAAGAATTAACAGTGTACATGTCACATGACACTCATGTGGTTATTCTATGAAACTTTGAAATCGCATTTACTTATCTCCTTCAAATAACATCTTGATAAACTGTGTTGAAAGTTCCTGAGATTCTAAGAAAATAAGCATTATTAATATTTTCAAAATATGCAATGTGGAAGCTAAAATGTTTGTGGTATTGATTAAGTACGAGTGGGCAAACCACAAACAGTTAGGTTCTTGATAAAACATGGATTTCCTCAACATATGAGATACTGATTTCTCTTCAGTTAGTGGGCCACTTAAGACTTAAAATAGTACTTAAATAAAACGCAAAAAAAAAATGAAACAAAATTAAATTAGCATCCACCATATTTGTAAAATTGCGAAGAATAAAATATTTATCATGAGAGAGTTGCAGAAATCTTAAAATGATAATTTATTGAAAAGGTTATCCGTCTCAAAACGATAGTAACCTTCATCGTCGAGGTGTTTTAATTAGATTAGAAAACAACCCTGATTAGCGGATTGGAAATAGTTCCACGTGAAGTGGTTTTCATGTTTGATGCTTTTTCTAAACACACACACACACCACACACACACACACACACACACGTGCTTGTCTGCAAAAATAATCTGAAACTATTTAAGTATGATCTCAGGCTCAAAGTTAAGTATCTTACTCAAATCCCTGATTAGCATAGTTTGAGTGAGAGTATGAAAATCATAGTACCATTTTTATTTTCAGGTTTCTGACTGTGACGTATATGTCTGAATGTTATTAACGGTGTCACAAACATTTACATTCACACTTATGTTTCAACCAAGCTCAAATTACACACCCGATTGGAAATATTTAAATGCGAAGTATATCTCTTGTTTTTCTATTCCATTCCAATTTGTATTATTTCATGATGCATGTCTAGCGTAAGGACCTATTTTTGCTTACACAAATTTTAAGGACATCTCATTTAATTGGGGACAGCATGTGTTGAGGGTTGTATAAATTGGATTATATGCTACTCTTTGTTATATAAGAAATTAGTTCAGTTATTCCTTGAACGCCTAGTCATTGCCAATGCGTGTATATCGGTGTTTGGATAGCGTAATGGCGTTATACATAGCCTCATTTGGTCTGGCGTGAATGTTATAGAGTATTCGTTCGCACGTTCGGACACGACCTGTGTTTCTTCCGGTCTCTTCGGTTTCCCCTTGACCAAACCAAACCAACAAACACCAAAGAAACACCGTAAGTGCCATGGAGATCAACGTCGTTATAGAACAAATCAAAATATACAAGGTAAGCATTGATGTAATCACCAAAGGGCACCATCGTAAGAAAGAGAGGATTTGAAAATGTATTTTATTAAAATGATAAAAAAAATCAATCAATCAATCAATCAAAACAAAAATGCATAAGAACAATTACATTAGTCTATTATATTGCCACTAATATGACGATAACAAGACATCGATTATTCTTGTCTTTGTTTTAATGCTTTATTAGTTTTGCAATAATCATAAGTAATGACCGAAAGAGAAAGGATTTTTTCAATCTATCTATCAATTTAAATAGCTCGTAATGAACATCAAACACTCGATGCTCTAGGTGTCTCCTTCTACTAGATATCAGTTTCTTTTTCTTCTTCTTCTTCTTCTTCTTCTTCTTCTTCTTTTCCTATATTATTTATACGGACCGTAGTTAATTATCGTCATTAAAGAGATGTGTTGCTGTGAAAAAAAAATGTCACGCTTATATGGTATTGATATAAAATCATGTTAAGCATTAAAAACTAATTTTGAATAAATAATTACAAAAAGTAAAAAGTTTCTGTACCCATTTATCTACCATCATAATGAAAAAAAAAATGAAAAAAAACAACATATTTTGCTGTTATAAATGACATTTTTTTTTTAATAAACGGGTAGCTTAAATGTTTCCATCAACAAATAACCATGCCCGTCATCCTTTTTATTCAAAGATGAGAAAAACTAACGTATCATTTAATGATAAATAAAAATCAACACGTTGATTATTTAGGACACATTGCAATACACGAAACATAATGCTGCAACTTCCGTTGTGACGAAAAGGAAGTTCACCCCCCAAAAACGTCGTATAATTTGCCTGAAGGAGTTTTATGAACCTATTTCGTCCAATCGCTTCATTTTATTTACATTTTAATTTTTTGCCGCAGGGCAAGTCACATAACCATGCAGAGATCACACCGCTTTTGCAAAACATAAAGATAACACATGTATATTTATTTGCTAAATTGATTATTTTTCCATAAGTCATTTATTTATTCAGATGATATAGAAAATGTCGGGACTAAAGGGATTAAAGTGCTGGATATATCTAGGAATTGTTCTTCCAATTTGTAAGTATTCATTGATTGAAGAAAATGATAAAGTGTACAGACAGTCGTAAATCATTTTATCAAATATTAAATGTCGAGTTGTATGTAATAAATGAATTACAGAGAAACAGTATCAAATAAAAGGGATACCATACTTTATTCCACAAATTATTTTTGTGTTTTGACATGTTCTTGGACCAACACTGATCTATATGAGTCATTTTCATACCGAGTGCTTCAAGCAAGCAACCCGACAGCAGGAAGTCGTCGGAAAGGGATACTCTGTTTGTCATGAGAATTGCGACATGATACCGTACAAATGCATATTGCAAACACAGATTCCAAATATACATTAAAACACATGGAAATAAAACGCCTCATCAAACTTCTCATGATTCTTTCTATGTGTACTTTTTTTTTTTTTATCCCGAAATATGAGAAAGCAAAGCATTTTTTTACATAGTCTAATGTTTATCAAAGTGTCTTGATACTATTTTTCAATCGTAATTGATGAGCACGTCATTATTTAAGATAGAGAGAAAGTTAGAAAATAAAGACAAAATGGAAGTGTGTTAAGTTGTAAAAGAACGAAAAAAACAACAACAACAACAAAAAACAAACAGAAACACAAGGGAAATAACACAAGTTACTTTCTTCATACTTCGTGTAGAGGTTGTTGCCCTTGGATAATAACTAATAAGAGAGAGAGAGAGAGAGAGAGAGACGGGATGGCAAGCTTAGATGATGCCATTGAAATTATTATTTTAAATGAACCTGTTCTCAATGCTGCGGTGGCTCCAAATGTTTGTTTGTTTTGGATTTAACGTTCCACCAACAGTATTTCAGTCATTTGGAGACTACTGTCTACTTGAGACAAATAATAGTGCTGCCACACTGCAGTATCGCACCGTAGACAAATGGCATGGTACCGCACCCAGTCACATTATCCTGACACCGGGCAAACCAGTCCTGGGCCTATCCTTATGTGCTGACGCCAGCCAGTACAACTATGATTTGTCACCCCCGGGGAGCGAACCAACGACCTCCTGATTCCGGGACAGAAGCTCTAATTACTCGAGCAATAGGACTGGTTAATATGGATCTGATACTTCCGTTGTCTTTATGTTAAAATGATAATAATGATGATAACAATAGCGATCATGACGATACAACAAATAGCAGCAATAATATTTTTTTATCTTTTAGTCGTTTCCGGTGAAGTCCGATACAAGTTGCTCTCTCAGAAGAAATCATGGCATGACGCTGACTCCGACTGTCGGTCACGTGACGGAGTGCTGCTCGTGCTAGACACACACTCTAAAGTTCTCAAGTTCCAGCAGAGTATCACGCTCGAACCCGGTCAGGCGGTCTGGACCGCG
The DNA here is from genome assembly GCA_021229015.1 of Solen grandis. Classification (NCBI taxonomy): domain Eukaryota; kingdom Metazoa; phylum Mollusca; class Bivalvia; order Adapedonta; family Solenidae; genus Solen; species Solen grandis. The sequence goes on along the minus strand of CM037788.1, from coordinate 27,601,631 downwards.
GCCTACAGGCGACACTCGCCCTGGGTGTGGGTGGAAGGTAAGCTTGGAGTCCGAGGGTCCTGTATTCGAACTCATTCTAAGATTTATATAGTAGAGACATACACTGATTTAACTACAAGGCGCTGTATGGCGAATCTTCTCCTTAAATCAATTCTAAAGAAATAAAGAAATATAAAATACTTTTTTGTCAACAATAGAAAGCGATTGTGTAAATTATTGTTGGCATATCATTAAAAATCATTAAAACATCAAAATTGTAGTCATTCAGTATTTGAGACTTTTTCTTGACAAGTCTAGTTGATAACATGTTAACCACGTATTTGAATCTGCATCATTCCGAACATTTGGCTATCCTATACGCACCCTTTTTAATAAACATGCTTACTACAGCCTACTGCTATAAATTAAAGGCATTATATGACGAAATGTACATTTGGATAAAAATGTGCCCTCATAGCCTTTCCCGAGACAACAAGAGTTTGTACCAACTATCTTGTAACACATATTAATCATTCTGGATATCTGGTTGTCAGGATGTTTCGAGGCCAAGTTTCTGTCCAGAAGTCAGGGAGTGAGGATCCCATTAAACCAAGCGTCGGAGTGTGCCACCTACTGTCGGAATGTCTCCCACGCTGCTCTCAAGGTATGTACCCCTGTCATGGAACTAATGAATTTGCTAGAGATTTACTTACTAACATGTTTATATTCATTAGAATATATTCTCTTTTATATACATAATTCATGTTGTATAAGGCCACGACCAGACTGTGTGTGGGAGATATTTGTAAACCACCCTCTCCCATTATACTATTCCCATTAAATAATAAATGATTAGGAACGATATCATTATCAACTAAATCTGTCATTATATTATGTTGCAAATTTATATTTCTCGTAATCTATATGTGAACATTATATAATACTATGTATTTCACCAGTATGCTTCCCTGAACACGCAATGTCTGTTACGACTGAAAATCTGCATCTTTTCATCATATTAAAGTATGTTACCTTTATGATATTGTGTGAGATCAAGTATCATCGGAAAAACAGTGAATAATAATCGATACTGATCTTTAAACTAAACATGGTTTCCTTAATTAATAAAAAATATTTTACTATCACATAAGGATTGTCTAACTGTCTAATCACTGTGTGTCTAATCACTGTGTGCAAGATGTTGACTGTTATTTATCAAATCGGTTGAGAGTCTTATCACTGTGTGCAAGAGGGTGACTGCAATCTATCACATCTGTTGAGTGACTGATCACTGTATGCAAGATGGTGACTGTAATTTATCACATCGGTTGTGTGTCTGATCTCTGTATGCAAGATGTTGACTGTTATTTATCAAATCGGTTGTGTGTCTGATCTCTGTATGCAAGATGTTGACTGTAATTTATCACACCGGGTGTGTGTCTGATCTCTGTATGCAAATGTTGACTGTTATTTATCAAATCGGTTGTGTGTCTGATCTCTGTATGCAAGATGTTGACTGTTATTTATCACATCGGTTGTGTGTCTGATCTCTGTATGCAAGATGTTGACTGTTATTTATCACACCGGGTGTGTGTCTGTTCTCTGTATGCAAGATGGTGACTGTAATTTATCACATCGGCTGTGTGTCTGATCTCTGTATGCAAGATGTTGACTGTAATTTATCACATCGGGTGTGTGTCTGATCTCTGTATGCAAGATGTTGACTGTAATTTAATTTATCAAATCGGTTATGTGTCTGATCTCTGTATGCAAGATGTTAACTGTAATTTATCAAATCGGCTGTGTGTCTGATCTCTGTATGCAAGATGTTGACTGTAATTTATCAAATCGGTTGTGTGTCTGATCTCTGTATGCAAGATGTTGACTGTAATTTATCACATCGGTTGTGTGTCTGATCTCTGTATGCAAGATGTTGACTGTAATTTATCAAATCGGTTGTGTGTCTGATCTCTGTATGCAAGATGTTGACTGTAATTTATCAAATCGGTTGTGTGTCTGATCTCTGTATGCAAGATGGTGACTGTAATTTATCAAATCGGCTGTGTGTCTGATCTCTGTATGCAAGATGTTGACTGTAATTTATCAAATCGGTTATGTGTCTGATCTCTGTATGCAAGATGTTAACTGTAATTTATCAAATCGGTTATGTGTCTGATCTCTGTATGCAAGATGTTGACTGTAATTTATCAAATCGGCTGTGTGTCTGATCTCTGTATGCAAGATGGTGACTGTAATTTATCAAATCGGCTGTGTGTCTGTTCTCTGTATGCAAGATGGTGACTGTAATTTATCAAATCGGCTGTGTGTCTGATCTCTGTATGCAAGATGTTGACTGTAATTTATCACATCGGGTGTGTGTCTGATCTCTGAATGCAAGATGTTGACTGTAATTTATCAAATCGGCTGTGTGTCTGATCTCTGTATGCAAGATGTTAACTGTAATTTATCAAATCGGCTGTGTGTCTGATCTCTGTATGCAAGATGTTGACTGTAATTTATCACATCGGGTGTGTGTCTGATCTCTGTATGCAAGATGTTGACTGTAATTTATCAAATCGGCTGTGTGTCTGATCTCTGTATGCAAGATGTTAACTGTAATTTATCAAATCGGCTGTGTGTCTGATCTCTGTATGCAAGATGTTGACTGTAATTTATCAAATCGGTTGTGTGTCTGATCTCTGTATGCAAGATGTTGACTGTTATTTATCAAATCGGTTGTGTGTCTGATCTCTGTATGCAAGATGTTGACTGTAATTTATCAAATCGGCTGTGTGTCTGATCTCTGTATGCAAGATGTTGACTGTAATTTATCAAATCGGCTGTGTGTCTGATCTCTGTATGCAAGATGTTGACTGTAATTTATCACATCGGGTGTGTGTCTGATCCCTGTATGCAAGATGGTGACTGTAATTTATCAAATCGGGTGTGTGTCTGATCTCTGTATGCAAGATGTTGACTGTAATTTATCAAATCGGCTGTGTGTCTGATCTCTGTATGCAAGATGTTAACTGTAATTTATCAAATCGGCTGTGTGTCTGATCTCTGTATGCAAGATGTTGACTGTAATTTATCAAATCGGCTGTGTGTCTGTTCTCTGTATGCAAGATGTTGACTGTAATTTATCACACCGGGTGTGTGTCTGATCTCTGTATGCAAGATGTTGACTGTAATTTATCAAATCGGCTGTGTGTCTGATCTCTGTATGCAAGATGTTGACTGTTATTTATCAAATCGGCTGTGTGTCTGATCTCTGTATGCAAGATGTTGACTGTAAATTATCACATCGGCTGTGTGTCTGATCTCTGTATGCAAGATGTTGACTGTTATTTATCACATCGGCTGTGTGTCTGATCTCTGTATGCAAGATGTGATTGTTATTTATCACATCGGCTGTGTGTCTGATCTCTGTATGCAAGATGGTGACTGTAATTTATCAAATCGGCTGTGTGTCTGATCTCTGTATGCAAGATGTTGACTGTAATTTATCAAATCGGCTGTGTGTCTGATCTCTGTATGCAAGATGGTGACTGTAATTTATCAAATCGGCTGTGTGTCTGATCTCTGTATGCAAGATGTTGACTGTAATTTATCAAATCGGCTGTGTGTCTGATCTCTGTATGCAAGATGTTGACTGTAATTTATCAAATCGGCTGTGTGTCTGATCTCTGTATGCAAGATGGTGACTGTAATTTATCACACCGGGTGTGTGTCTGATCTCTGTATGCAAGATGTTGACTGTAATTTATCACACCGGCTGTGTGTCTGATCTCTGTATGCAAGATGTTGACTGTAATTTATCAAATCGGTTGTGTGTCTGATCTCTGTATGCAAGATGTTGACTGTTATTTATCACATCGGTTGTGTGTCTGATCTCTGTATGCAAGATGTTGACTGTAATTTATCAAATCGGCTGTGTGTCTGATCTCTGTATGCAAGATGTTGACTGTAATTTATCACACCGGGTGTGTGTCTGATCACTGTGTGCAAGATGGTGACTGTTATTTATCACATAGGTTGAGTGCTGATCACTGTGTGCAAGATGGTGACTGTTATTTATCACATCGGCTGAGTGTCTTATCACTTTCTGCAAGATGGTGACAGTAATTTATCCTATTGGATGTGTATCTCATCACTGTGTGCAAGATGGTAACTGTTATTTAATAAATCGGTTTGTGTCTGATCACAGTGTGCAAGATGGTGACAATAATTTATCACATCGGTTGTGTCTCGGATCACTGTGTGCCAGATGGTTACTGTTATCTATAACATCGGTTGGTGTTGATCACTGTGTACAAGATGGTGACTGTTATTTATCACATCGGTTGATTGCCTGATCACTGTGTGCAAGATGGTGACTGTTATTTTTCACATCGGCTGAGTGACTGATCACTGTGTGCAAGATGGTGACTGTTATTTATCACATCCGTTGTGTCATATTACTGTGGACAAGGTGGTGACTGTTTTTTATCACTTGCGTTGTGTCTTATCACTGTGGACAAGATGGTGACTATTATTTATCACATCCGTTGTGTCTTATTACTGTGGATAAGATGGTGACTGTTATTTATCACATCCGTTGTGTTTTATCACCGTGGACAAGATGGTGACTGTTATTTATCACATCGGTTGTGTCTTATCACCGTGGACAAGATGGTGACTGTTATTTATCACATCCGTTGTGTCTTATTACTGTGGACAAGATGGTGACTGTTATTTATCTCATCCGTTGTGTCTTATTACTGTGGACAAGATGGTGACTGTTATTTATCTCATCCGTTGTGTCTTATTACTGTGGACAAGATGGTGACTGTTATTTATCACATCCGTTGTGTCTTATCACTGTGGACAAGATGGTGACTGTTATTTATCACATCGGGTGTGTGTCTTATCACTGTGTGTAAGATTGTTACTGTTATTATCACACGTTAATGGATTTATCAATCGTATGCTCTTATCAATGTATGTAAGTGTGTATTTGTTTTTATCTCCCCAGGGCAATATGTGTTACTGCCTTGAGGACAGACGGGAGCTGGTGCCACAGAATGCCCGGAAATGCTCGGTCCCCTGCCCTGGGTCCCCAAACGAGAAATGCGGTGGGCAGAACTCCGTCTCGCTATATAACGTGGGTGGCGTCAATGGTTACAAAGGTGAACATACATAAGTGATTAATGGTATTGTTATAGCATATACAGTTATTGCTAAAGCAGTGATTAATTGTATTGTTATAGCATATACAGTTATTGCGAAAGCAGTGATCAATGGTATTGTTATAGGATATACAGTTATTGCGAAAGCATAAACAGCCTTTGCATATCCGGAAATTTTTATCATGTTTTAACAAAAAATGTGATTACATAAGCATACACAATTATTTTTATAGAAGAAATAGTTATATTCTGTTTTCTGTTGGTAATCGTGAGTTACCGTGTCGGGGGGCGGGCGGGGGGGGGGGGGATTCACTGTGTAATATTCGAGCCCAAGTCTTCTAAAACACGGTTACTCGCGATACCCAACAGAAAACAGAATGGAACTGTTTTATTGTATGGCATTAAATAAATGATTTAAGTTTCAGAAAGGTGGTTAATATCGTTTTATCAAAAGGATTTGATTAAGACAATTTCACATTGTCTAAAGTCCTGGAGACACACAGGATAATATCTAAATCTCACGGGTATTCATGACTACCAAATGCAGAATGCTTTTGTTTGTGTGTTGTTTTTGTTTTTTTAATTGTGTTTAATGTCCCGTCGTCGTCAGTATTTCAGTAATTTTGGAGACTAAAATGTAGAATGCTGCAGATGACATGCTTCTTATAAATTCTAATAATTACCACATAGTAATTCTAATTTTATGCACAAAAATACAATTCTGGTAAGATTAATGTTCCTTTTTTTTGACTACCCTGGCAGCACATGCTAAAGTTGTGAAAGTGGTACCAGAGTGGATCTTTATAGACATCGCCAACGTATATATGATAAAGTCTAGTAAGACATTTCTTGCGGGCGTAGGCTTCTGTCTGGAAGAAATGTCTTAATATCAACTCTACGCGTAGACACCACACAACACATTTCTGAAAATAGTAGTTAGTCACAGTTTTCCGTGGTCTCCTAAGTTTACCTGATGGACGACTTCAAAGAAAAACAGCCGCGGTCATAAAATAATGACCTATATGGCATCTATGTTTATAGCATATAAAATTATTGTTTTATATGAAGTAATATGTATTTACATTATACTTAGGAAATTGAGTATTTCATGCTACATGTATATCAATGCACGGTGTTGAGTATTTCGTGCTACAAGTAAATCAATGCAAGGTGTTGAGTATTTCGTGCTACAAGTAAATCAATGCACGGTGTTGAGTATTTCGTGCTACATGTATATCACTGCACGGTGTTGAGTATTTCGTGCTACATGTATATCACTGCAAGGTGTTGAGTATTTCGTGCTACATGTATATCCCTGTACGGTGTTGAGTATTTCGTGCTACATGTATATCAATACACGGTGTTGAGCATTTCGTGCAACATGTATATCAATGAACGGTGTTGTGTTCGGATGCTTAGTTATCTAATCACGCCGGCCACAATACTGTGTATAATCACGAAATCCAATCTCACACGTTTACTAGACTGTGAAGTTTTAAAGTGAGACATATGTGTCGAATTATCGTAAATATGCTTTACTTTAAGACTCATATATGACGTCATGAAATATACGTCATTTTTTTCCTTAACCGTGCATATAAAACTCTACAAGCATTTTTTATACACATGTTTATGGCATATTATGGTGTTAGAATGGGATATATTTTCTTTACTTTTGGACAGTTTTTAAATAGTACCAACGTTATATAGCACTTTGTGCTGCACAATCTCTCTACTGTGTCATTGAATTTGTGGAAGAAAGTATTTCAACATAATAAGCATGAATTATCTGTATAATTGCACATTATTGTAACTTAAAAGTTAAAATTGTGATGTTAATGCAAATGACTTGTGTTGTAATGAACAACGTCTTCGGTTGGACACCAAATTAGATCATTTTAATAGAAATAAGTTGAAATGACATCAAAGCTTACATTTATACATCAAACGATAACCACATGAGAATACCACATTTTGTTGTCATAAGCATGAAACATTCTAAAATTCTTTTTAAACATGTATAGTCCCCTTGTTGAAGATCATACATTATTATTTGTGTTATTCTAAGCATCTCCTAGGAAACAGAAGCTGTATTCCAGGCTATTGCGTGTTAGGAATGCATTTAATAATACATTCAAAACAAAGTTAAGACTTTCAGGCAGGCCTTTCTGCGACAATCCTAACCTATATCACGCAAAGCACAAATTAAACTTCCTTCAAATATTAAACACTTTGTATTCATGCATATAATGGTGCCTGCAATGTGAAATAAGGAAAAAATTACCGAAAGAGATCGAATGCTTTCAAGATTTTTACTTTTCACTTGTCATATCCCAACATATACCAAGTCTGTGGATAGGTTTTTCTCACATACATCTGTGAAATCCTACCGAGACTCGCACTCAAACCTATTCTGCTGAAATATATGAGTGAATCAGTCAAGCACAAAAAGGACAAATGCAGGACCTAAAATGCACCAGTTCATAGTATTTGGTGAAACACGAGTCGGATATAATGCAGGACTTACTTCTGTCATTTTCTTTTTATTTTCATTTTTTCTGATTTTTTTTTTCAGAATCGGAGGTTGAAGACAAAAGTTCGATTGAGTCATCTGTCCATGGTAAGATATATTGTCTGAATAGACCTCATGGTCAAAATGAAAATAAGAATAACAATGCTATTGCTTCTTTATTTATTTATACTTTTTTTTTAACTTTTACATTCAACAAGTTACGTGCCGCTTGAATATTATGCAACACAAATTTACACATTTTGAAATCCGCCTCGGGAGCGTGGGGCCGTGTGTTCGATCCCAGGTCGCGACATGCCAAAGTCGTAAAAATGGTACTGTTAAAACTCCCTTGCTTTGCGCTCAGTATATAAGGGTAGTTGCAGGACTGGTTGGCCCGGTGTCATAATAATGTGACTGGGTGTGATATCATGCCACATGTCTTCGGCGTGACACTGCGGTGTGGCAGCACTATATCTGTCTTAAGTAGACATCGTCTCCAAATGACTGAAAAACTGTCGATGGGACTTTAAACCCGATAAACAAATAAACAGTTTGAAATGAAACTGAATTCTACCATAAAAGGAGTAACTGCAATACATAATCAGCCCCAGTGCGCCGTGGACCAGTGGTAAAGTACTGGTCCAGCCCAGGAATCGTTAAGAGGGATAAGTATAATTTATAAGAACTTGTTTCCCAATTTACGTTAAATAAATAAATTTAAACTAAGTCCTCTGAAACCATTGCGCCAAATTTGATGAAACTTGCCTATGATGTTCCTTGCATGTTCAAATGGTTCCTGTCCATTGCATATCTGGGTAACAGGAGCTAAAATAGATTTTAAAGTGAAATCTCTCTCCGAAACAAAAAGGCCTAGAGCTTAGATATTTGGTGTGTAACATTGGCTAGTGGACCTTTACCAAGTTTGTTCAAATTATAACCCCCGGATCAAAATTGCCGCGCACCTGTGACTTTTCACAGACTTATGTAGAAAAAAAAAACTAGAAAAAAACCTTCTCAGAAACCACAAGGCCTGGAGTTTAGATATTTGTTGTGTAACATGGCATAGTAGACCTCTACCATGTTTGTTCAAATCATGGCCCTTGGGTCAAATTTAGCTCCTCCCCAGAGGTCACATGGTTTATAAGACTTGCATAGGAAAAACTTGAAAAAAATATTCTCGTTAGAAACTGCAAGGCCTAGAGCTTAGATATTCGGTGTGTTACATTGTCTAGTGGATCTTAAATCAAATTATGACCATGTGGTCAAAATTGACCCCGCGACACGGGTCACTTGGGTTTAATTTAGACTTACATAGGAAAAAAACTTCAAAAATCTTCTGAGACCAAAAGGACTGGGATTCAGATATTTGGTGTGTAACATGGCCTAGTGAACCTTTTTCAATTTTGTTCAAGTCATAGCTCTAGGGTCAAAATTGGCCCCGCCCCAGGGTCACTTGGTTTTACTGGTAGAATTTTAAAAAAAATATTTTCATAAACCACAATGCCTGGAGTTTTTTATATTTGTTGTGTAACATGGCCTAGTGGACCTCTACAAAGTTTGTTCAAATCATGGCTCTGGGGTTGAAATTGGCCTGCCCCCAGGGGTCACTTGATTTTATATTGACTTATATAGGCAATAAGTTTAAGGTTTCTTCCTTTTTAAACACCAAAGCTTAGAGCTTAGATATTTTGTGTGTTATTGTCTAATGGATTTTAACAAAGTTTGTTCAAATGTGGCACTGGGATCAAAATTGGACACGTCCGATTTTCACTCGTTTTTACAAAGAGTGCTATGACCTTCAATTTTGAATCACGGGGTACAGTTTTGTGTGTGGAATTGAACTTTGGCGTTGGATTACCTTGATCATGACACAATGACCTTTATATGAATTTTTAAGTTACAAGTACTGACTGATGTGTGGAATTGAAATGATCTTCCTATTTATCTGCATGGACTGTGTATTCAGTAGGACTATGCTTTATTATAGTAATTTGTTCATACAATGAAGGGAATGTTTCTCAGGTGAGCGACTTCGGGGTCATCTTGGCCCTCTTGTTCACGATTACCCCGGCTTAGTTCTTCATGTGGGAGGAATCCGCAGTAACTGGATAAAACCAACGTGTCCGAACGGACGACCTTTTACATACAGCAGATCAAACCTGTGTTACATTGGTGAAAAGCCAGTGCATTAACTACCACCCTACCTACGCCATGAATATCTAACCCAATGTCATGCGAATTTCACGAAATGTAGTTAGTAATGGGTTTTCCATCCAATGTCCGGTGTGTTTCACGATATCTCATTAGTAATGGGTGAGGAAGCCTTCCAGCTGGCTTGCGGTAGGTCGGTGGTTCTACCCGGGTACCTCTGTGTACTCGGGGTCTTCCTCCACCTGTAATTAGCTGGCAGTCGCTATGTTATTGAAATACTATCGCAGCGACGGTAAACCCCAATAAAAACAGCAACAACATTAGTAATGGGTATTTCACCCATGCCATAAGAATTTGACAATTACGTCAATTGTATTCAAACCTTTTATAAATTCATATCTGAAGGCATGAATATTCATTTACTCCCTTTAACACGAAAATCAAACGCCTGCTCGTCCAATACATTTAAATAATGTCATGATAAATGATTGTACTCCTGTGTTTTACAGAGGAGAGCAGGGCCGACTGGAAGAACTGTGTCTACATCCTGAAGCACGACTCTCCCGTGTGGATCACCACCGACTGCCGGAAACCATTGCCCTTCCTCTGCAAGATATGTACGTCATCAAGCTTAAACACTAATATATGTTCTCTGCTTTAGCTAATCGAATTGCAGGAATAGCAGGGTCAATAAATAATATCACTTTCGGTCTCTCTTATTAAGATCGTCAGTGTATTATTGATAAGGCATCTTTAAATGTTATGAAGCTCATAAATAATAGATAATAAATAAATGTTATAATGTTCTTTATTAATGAAATCTAGAAGTTCCATGTAGGTACAAACAGATTTTGCCGTTAGATATAAACAAAAGTCCGCAGAGAATAATAATAGAGTTGCTGTTGTGTACGGCATGTTTTTCTGCACAGTTACATGAACACCTTGGAAAACTCATTTATATGAGTTCCGGATATCCCCTACTCTCATCAGAATAACTTTTTTTGTCGAAATTGTACACATTACATTGCAAATTATGTTCACTAGTTTCTAGTCTGAACAGAACAAAATGTAGGAAAATTAAAATAAAGACTCAAAGTAGTAATATCAGAAAAAGATGACGACGGCGATGATGACGTTGTTGTTGGTGGTGTTATTGATGGTAATGGGATATTTGCAGACAAGGAAAACGGGATTCAGGTTGAGATAAGAAGCCCCAGGGACAAGTTTGGTTCCTGGGTGGAGGCCCAGGAGAGCTGCTATCGTCTGGGAGGCACCTTGGCGGACCTGCATGCCAACAACGAGGAGGCCGTGGCAGCCCTCCCCAACCACAGTGAATACTGGGTGGGGCTCTTCAGGAACACATCGTGGGGCTGGCATACAGGTTGGTGGAATCACTAAATATTGAAATACAGAGTTGAACCCTCGTCTCATCTTGAATGTACGTAGAATTCCCGTTTGATACATATATACAGTGGGACCCATGTTGATATTAAAGGGTGGAACCCCTTATTAAGTAACATCCCGCTTAATATAGAAAAACACATTGTAACCCCGCTGAATGTTAAAATATACAATATGACCCCGAATGATATTGAATTATACAGTATGATCCCCGCTCAAAATTGAAAAGCACATTCTCCGGTTTTATTTTCAAATTGAAAAATATAGTTGATTATTGCTGATTGTACATTGGTGAAACTTCATAATTGTTTTTTGAGTCCATTTGTGTCATGAGTGAAATTCAATATGTTGTGGGTAGTTTGATATTGGACTTCTTAGGATATGAGCTATTCATGATAGTAAAACAAATTTAGAATTCGTTTCGTAAAATAAGTGTATTGTGCTTTGATTGACACCCTATAAAGAATACACTGTTCCTAAGTTTTAATAAAAATGACATCGCTCCATTTTAAAGCACACATAAACACAAATTATATAGAATTAAGCTGATATCTATGTGTCCTAGATACTTATGATTATACAAAAGGGAAAACACATATATGCAAATTCTACGATTATAACTACGATTTTGTCTCAATTATTAATTGTCCTTACGTTATAGATTGTTCCTCATTCGATAAAAGTAAAATTGGCTTAAATATTCATTATTGTGTTGTACATATAATGATATAAATGTTCCTGTAATTATGTAACCGCTCCTATAATTATGAAGAAAAAGTATGAATATTTGTTGTCTATAAGAGTATAATGTGAAGAAACTATTCATTTTCACCAGAAAACAGCGAGGAGAACCCCAACTGGTGTACGACAATGACAGAGGACGATCTTGGTTCGCTCCACTTCCGGACTGACCCTGCAGTATGCCCGTGGAGTACATCTGTCAGATAGGTGCCGTGCATATCCTACTTCCAAATGTTTGGTTAAGAAACATATCCAAACTATGTGTTTTGTACATAAGACATAATATTTCCTGTTTCTAATATCAATAAGCCATGCGACATTATTGCTTCATTATAACCATAGTTGCCAATTAACAAGTTTATTCTCTACATCGGGAAAATATAAGTAATTTGGAATAGATATTAGAATGCCGTCATATACTTTTTCCAGGACTAAAATAATTGCCCAGCCTAGGAACCGTTAGGAGGATTAATATAGCATGAATTGAAACGCCGATCTAAAATATTTACATTTCTGTTTAGTTACTTAGTCCCATAACCAGTGACTAAATAAACGGCAAAATATGTCTTTTATTTCGCAGTAAATGACTTAATAATTGTAAAACGGCTTAGTTCAAAACAAGTCTTTCTAGATTCTATTTTCATAACCATATTTAATATTCAAGATTGTTTTAAATTTATTATTCTTTTTAGAACGAGAGAAATATAAAATCTCTTACATGATTTGCAACATTGTGTTCAGAAATCATATGAATGAAAGAGGACTACATCGATTTTAAATACACATTAAGACAATTGTTTTATGTTTTATAAATATTAAAAACTCATGGTATTCTATTTTTGTTTCAGACGTTCCGGTTTTAAAGTCCGAATGTAAGTAAAATATTAAAATCTAATCTGTTTCCTTTTGTGAATACATATAGAATTTTTTGAGTGTACATCTTGATTAATTTAGATCTGGATAGTTGTGTACATTGGTTGTACGCCAATTTTATGGTGCATATTATGTATGTTTTATTGAAGAAATAAGTATCGCAAATTGTGTGACTGTCCTCAATTTTCAAATATACAGCTTACCGTTTTCTTATAGCATGCATTTAAACAAAACCATAATGTTGACCAGATGCAATTTAAAATACACTAGTCTTGTATTTTAACATGATATATCTAAGCGTGTTCAGTTCATGTAAAAGCTCATGCGCTGTTCCATGTATTTGACAGCCTCCCAGCTGGTCGTGTATGTTGTGTTGGGGACACTGGCGTGGGTCCTGGCCGTACTGACCGCTGTCCTGGTGTACTGCATGCTGAGAAGAAGGTAACTTTGTACTTCATATACCGGTGTATGTTAGTTTTAGTATGGGAAACAAATGAGCCTGATATAATATATCATAGAAAAGAAATCGTTAAAGTTCAGTAGACCATAAGTACACGAAGTAGTGTGATACAAGTTTATTCTTTGCCAAGGGATGAATAAATATATGTTATATTTATGAACTTTATGAGATAATGGCAAACTTTATCACACATTCTGTTACAAGTACCTTTGCATACATCCAGGGGTTGCCGACGAAGGACTGCTGATGACGGAACAACACAAATCCACGACAATTTCTTCAGTCTCCAGGAAGAACCAGTTTCATCCCGACCCCCAACGAGACATACAGCCCGGCAACATTCTTATGTGAACGGACATGTGGACAATCAAGCTTCGTCTTCAAGGTCCACTGCATGTGCATCCTCAGACTTGAAGCCAAACTCGACCCAAGACACGTCGTTCTGTAAAACGAATGGAAATGAGTATGCGACTGTTTCAGTCTCGAAGTCTCCCGGGGACCATTACGAAGACATTGGTCACGTGGGAAGCTCAGGTGCGTGTGGAACATCCCTGTCTTGTAGAAGCTCGACGAGCACCGAGGGCGATTATGACGTAGTTTGGGATTCGTTAAGATTCGGAAAGCAACTGAAAGATCATTTGCAAGACCATAGGCGCTCTCAGCTCTCTGAAAACATATATACTGAGGTTCTTAGGGTGAATGTACCTGACAATAAAGCGTCTGGAAACAACTCTAAAGTCAATCAAAGCCCTGTTACTACTATAGATGAGTTTGGCAGAGAACGAAAACCGTCTCTGACGAGAAACCGATCCAACAGTCTCTAAATAATGATTGGTAACATAGCGTTGGAAATTTAAAAAAAATGACGAATTACAAAAGCGATTCAATATGGCAATATCTTATTTAAAGATAATATTATGATTGGTGAAAAGAAATGTGTAAAATATCACATTGATAATATTTGAAAGTGTCATCCTGAAAATAAACAAAAGAGTATTTAGTGTATAAAAACCATGCCTGTCATTCTTTTTTTTCTGTTTGGAATTATTAAATGACCCATTTTTTTGCCTGTCTTTTTTATATGATTTTGTGTAAAATATTGCATGAGTATTCCTTATTGTTTTATTAAAAACTCAATCAAGACAAAAAATGTTTCATATCTTTTGGCAGGGTGAACGAAGAAACACGTGCACATCGAGACTCACATTCCATGATATCGCCCTTGATTGAAGTTTCAAGATCAAGTTCTATATTTGTATCCAATTTCACAAATTCTGTGTGCAACAAATTTATTGAATCAATTAATTGTTTTCAGACCTCGGTTCATACTAGTAAATATTTTATTTTTTTCTCGCGTGTTATTAGGCTGTCCTCGTACAAAACATTTCGTGATCTGTGTAGGGATATACATATACATGTAAAATGTTCTGTTTTATTTATGTGTTAAATTCTTTGATGTTGCTGCTTTTCCCTTAATTATTAGTTTAAAGATTACAGCTTTTGTACTTATGTTGATATCAGCATAAAACTAAATTTTAGAAAAATACATAAAATGTTAAAAAAGGATAATTTTGGAAAAAAAACTCATTACGAAATGTATTATTGAATACAACCATTTGTTTTTGTATCATAGAATATTTGTGTTTGATTGTTACTTGTATGTAAATACTTTTATATTTGTTTTCCTATATTTGTATATATATTTATTTGAAATAAATGATAATTATCTGTCTTAGTCTACATGTATACTTTGCATATAAATGCCCAACTGATGATTCATTAGCCGTTGACGATTTTCGTGTTAAAATGTAACTATTATAGAAAGAAAGTCCAGAAAAAAACTTCACACATATCTATTGACTGTGGTATTTCAAATCCTATGTGTTCACATATTGCTTTGCCGTTACAAGTATTGGTATATTGGTTGTTACCCTATACAGCATCTTTGAATGTTACTCTACAAGCAGAATTGCCAGTCAGAATTTTTTTTCTTTATGTCTCTGGTCGTAAATATTGGTTTATTACGAAAGCTGCCTCTCATAAAATCGGCTTTTATTCCTGCGCAAGCCAGACTAAATCTAAATGAATGCAGATATCACAGGCAACTATAGAAGGGTAAAAACCCAGCTCTGCTTTGTAACTTGATTGCTCTCCTAGTTCTGCTCTCTAAATGTCCCTGTAATTCAATATCATAAGTAAAACTTATATTGATCGTCGTAAATTAATAAATTTATTTTAAGGATGGGTGGCACAGATACAAGATTAGATCTACGCGGTTTAATGCATGATTCGTATTTGAGGAGATGTGCGTCATCTCCTTTGATTTAATTCTGGCATACTGGCATATTTTGATATTGAAGAAGATAGAGTCTTTGATTCTGTGGAAAATAATATTGATTTAAGATTCAGGAAAACATATTGCTAGTAATGTTTGAATAAGCAGAGAGAGAGAGAGAGAGTGAGAGAGAGAGGGAGAGAGAGAGAGAGGCCATTATTTCTATCTAAGCGAGTTTACTGATAGTATATCACTTGTGCGGTTTATACAATGTTGCAATAGCAACAAACACAAGATCTACCTCATAAGGATAAACTAAACCACATAGATTAAGAGAGAGAGAGAGAGAGAGAGTGTGTGTGTGTGTGTGTGTGTGTGTGTTTATGTGTGTGGAGGGAGAGAAAGAGAGACAGAGAGAGAAGGGGAATATATAGAGAGAAAAGAGCGTTATTGCTCAACTCATTTAGGACTTAACTTGAGTATAAACAAAATCGCACGTGTACAGTGATAAGACCTACATATTACGTCAGTACATCTGCACTTTACATTGATTCAATGTGATAAAAAAGGGAACACTATGATTTAGTTCGCTGAAATAAATGCCTTGTTTCAAATTATTTCATGTTACTTTTAACACAAAAGCCAGTAAGCTGTTTAAGGTAATCCATCCACCATCAGTTTGTGATCATGGTCCATCAAGTAATTGTGGGAATTCTATATTAAATGCAAGCCTTTGTAGACCTTCATAGATTTTGAGCAAAAGAGCCCATAACTCCAACTCAGTGGATGCTTGCATCTACATTGACATCTTCAAAAGCGTTTGAAGGACCATGATTATAATTTTAATTATGGATGGTTTACCTTAACAGTGACAAACAATTGCGGCACAACGGATACACCTCTGTATTTTACTGATAACTTAATATAACTTATCTAATTTTCTATACTATTCAGGACGTTTTTGAAGTATTGTCCTGAGAAAACTGAGGTAAACATACACTTAGTCACTGTCACAATAAATTGAGACGTCATCTGGGAACGTTTGCATGTCACGTTGATCGAGTAAATAAAGCCATTCACCAGCGTTGAGTAATTGAACTTGCACAGTAATTTAAAATAAATCAGTTCCATCTCTCCAGAACATAAAATTTCTAGTACTAAACGCTTCAACAGATGGGTTTTTTTATTCCTGTAGCGCTGGAGAATTGTTGTAACAAATTACTCGTATTTATATAAATACATTTAAAGCAGGGAGCGGTTTAAAAGACCGATATCTAGATCATATTGGAACGTTTTCTTCATTAAAACTGAAACTAGATCATGAAAATCGAGCCTTATTTTCTGAAATAGACTGTCGTTAAATAACCATCCCATAGACTGTTGAAACTGTCGCTGCAATATAAAAGCGTCATCAAATAACCCGATTAAAGACAGTTTCCAATTATTGTGTCTTTTTCTCTTTCAATGTGATTAATAATTCAAAAGAAATTCCTTTTTCTTTCCCATAAAAGGGATTCTTATCCGGTTGTACGATCCCTGCCAGATAAGGCCGGGCCAACAAATGACACGGTTATCGTAAACCAATAAAACTGCAACTAATCAGGCATTCAGTTTATACTAATGAACATCAACACGGAATCTCCGGTCCTCCTCAAGGTGTGGTCAAACCATGACGCTCCCGTTCATGGTGATCAGAGGCAGGCAGGGCACGTTTATATTTTACATTAATTAGTGTTCCTGGTTGTTTTTTGAGAACATAAGATGTTTTTTTGTTTTTTTGTTTTGTTTTTTTTTTGGGGGGGGGGGGGGTTAACGTCCCATCGACGGTATTTCAGTCATTTGGAGACTATGTCTACTTGAGAAAGATATAGTGCTGCCACACTGCAGTATCACGCCGTAGTTATGTGGCATGATATCACACCCAGTCACAATATCCTGACACCGGGCCAACCAGTCCTGGCAACTTCCCACTACCTCCTGCTCGATATAAGATGTATAGCATGTTGTCTATAACATTAGATGTATAGCATGAGAAGTATAACATGTGGCGTATAACATATGACGTATAACATGTGACGTATAACATGTGATGTAAACCATGTGTTATATAACATGTGTTGTTTAACTTGTGGTGTATAATATGAGATGTATATCACGTGTTTGTTACCTTGACTAACTTCCACAACATCAGGTGTCTAGGTGTCTGTGTCTATGCCTAGAGTCATGCACTTCCTAGTCCAACCCTCTTAGGTCTTACTGTGGTAAAACAATGGTAAGTTTTTTTTGTTTTTTGTTTTTTTTTTGTCTTGTTCTTGTTTTTTTTAATATAATACTGAACGTCACGCAAGGGAACAACATTAGCCGTGGTTAGACCTCATAATTCTCGACACCAGTTTAATGTTCCAGCGTGTGTTGAGCAAGTAAGTACACATTTAAAATAACATCACCGGGTATCGAACTCAAAAACCTCTCATGCAATAAAAAGAAAAAGAAAGACTGTTCATGAATTGTAGGTGCATGTACAAGCAAAATAAAAAGGCCCAAGTTAAAGCGAATGTTGTCATAGTTTATATGAGTGTTCTAGCAGAACATATTCAACGTCTTTTGTCACCGGAATACTTCTCTTGTAATGAAAAAAAAATACTTCTTCAATTACCAGAACTCTTTCACTTACCTATTCGCCGTTGAAAATATTGCCCTAAACTGGAACAGTCATGAAGAAGTCAAAGCACACCACTTTATCTCTTATACACCAGATGGTAACATCAATGTTGATGTTTAATGTTTGGCTTTATTCTATTTCGAGATCATCCATCCTTATTTGATTAGTTTCTAAATACGCCGTATCAAAATTTGCATATTAAACCTAATTACTTGATTTGAAACATCGTGTATGGGGCTCGCTAGGTATCAAAATGTGCAGTGATTCTCTCAAATAACACCATTATGTAATTATTGGGGTTTCAATCGATTAGAAAAGCAAGACATTTTGATATCATTAACAATCTCTGAGAAACCTTCAAGTTCATGCTATGACAATGAGTATTGTAAGTAACGTCTAGGACTTGTTCATATATAGCCACTGGCATACTTTACACCGTTTCATTCATAGGATTTTCGCGTCGTTACAGAGTTATCGTTCGTTGCGTGCCATGACAACGTTTATGATAAAATTACATAAAGCTAATAAAGAAGATTGGTGTACGTTTTATTCATATAAGATATTTAAAAAAAATAACACATGCTTAAACAGTAGCTCGTCATGCAAGCATTCTATATCTCTATTGTATAACAGTAGCACGAGCAAACAGGTGTACGTATATCTTAATTTAGATATCCGGTATTATAATTCTCACAATCAGTTTTAATATGTTGCGTTGTAAAATTGAGTTAACACCACACTTTCTGAAAATGTATGGATTATAAGACTTTGTATTAAACGGATCATTTTGTCTAGTGCAATTCAACAGGAGCAATACTCAAAGCACCATATTTCTTTGAAGATCTAAATGTAGTTCTGTAACAATGGTGTGCTGATCAGAATTTCTAATAACAAAAGAAATACCATTAAGGTATAACCCCCCATATACCAATATTCCATATCTTGCCATTGGATGGAAATATTTCTATGTTAACTTTGTCACTTTCAAGACATCCAAAACTAAAAATGTTTCACCGAGAGTTTTTTTTCAGGTTTTTTAAGATGTAGGGGAGATAATCTGCATTTAAATTAACATTGAAGTCTATGGGGAATATACAATTTCTGTGAATACTGAATCTGATTTTCGAGAAAAACTCATCGTAGAAAGATGCATTATATGATTCTGATTCAAAGTTCATGAACACATCTTAACTTTTTTTTTTTGCAGTTTTCAGGGGAGATAACTCACGACAACAAAATTATAAAGGGGACGTAATAAAAGATTTTCTGTCATATGTCATAACATGTTAATTTGCCTTAAAGATTTCCATGGTTTGACATATTTAAAGCTTATAATTTGAAATTATATGCGCGGCTTTGATGGTTATTATGGGGCATATACCTTCACCGGAAGTAAATTACAGGGCAGTAACCTTAAGTCGTTTTTCTTTTGTACAAAATAACTTTTAAAAAAAAAAAAATTGTAGAGTAACTAAATTCGTGTTTACAATTTTTTAATTATCGTCAAACAATTTCATTCATATTCTTTTCATTGCTTACGCATCGTTGCAGAGTTATCGTTCGCTGTGTAACGTGATATACATGCACGTGTTTCGTTACTGTTCCTTCAATATGTGTCTGCACAATTAACAAGGTACAATGCCACCGAAGAGATTCTGTATATAAACAACAAAGAGTATCATTTTGATGTTTACTTCCGTTATTTGTCTATTTGTTTATACTTCTGTTTCCCCTTTAGATATTTATACCATCGAAAAGCGAGAAATGATTTGTGATAATAGTTTTAGTGAAAGTAAACTGTTTTCCATCAGAACAAGTTTATTGCAATCTTACAGAACAAAATCTTCAGTATCGTTATTTACTCTGACATTTAGATGGTAACGTATTTTAAGGAATGGTAAAATACTCAGTTGGAAAGATAAGTTCTAAAATCGCTTTACTTAATGCGGGAGTCTTGTTTTAAAACTATCGGCTATACGGTATCAAATTCTCGCTTGTATCTCTAAGTTGACGTTTGTGGTCAAAAAAGAGTCAAAGAAGAGTGCTTTTTAATCACAATCTCCCAGAAGCTTAATTGTTCTGCCATCAAGCCTGATTACGCGGCTGGCTTTCAATCTGGCTCAGGACATATAATTGAATCATCACCACATAACCTAATTGATTCCTGCACGTGGAGAAATGACTTGTTATCTCTCCAAACCAAAAGGACACGACATCGTTTCATATCTCCCCGGCATCTAGCAGATTTGAACAGTTCCAACTCTTAGAGAACTACTTCGGGCGAGAAAGAGACAGAGGGAGCATTACGTGATTTCCTTACAATAGACAAAATGGCTTCTGTCCAATCAATAACCGTCAAATATTCTATTCGATTGGAAATTTTAGAGATGATAAAAAGCAATAGTAATACGCACATGCACTTTGACTGCCTACAAATGTAAAAACAAAACATCTATAAAGTTCGTCAGGTACCTAACAAAAAACAACAACAACAACAACAAAACACGCGTTTCGAATAATAAACACAAACTTTTCGTAATATGAAAGCATATGGTATGTGTACAAATGTGTACATGTGCCAAATATGACATAACATCTCTACAATAATGTCTTTAAAAAAACGATAAAAAAATAAAGCAAATAGATTTAACATTTATTGCATTTATGTATTTTTTGTTTGATTTACTTAAAATCATGCAAAACAAGTTTTAACAGTTTAGTTTGAATTACAGCGTGCAAAACTGAGCGTATATTGTCACAACAAGTCTACATTTCATTTATGCTCTAAAAATGGCACCACAGAGAGAAGAAAGCCAGAAATGTACTTCAATACAACTTAAAGACCACGTTGCTGATGGCTATTTTACCAATTTACATTTCAAATTATTTTGTTAGAGAAGCATCTTTTTTTTCTCTTATGACGTCACGCTGTACTGTAAAGAGCTGTGGATTCAAGGGCCATAATGACTGTAACCTAGTAACCGTTTGTTCACAGGGTCCCCACTGTGCGTATCTAATCTAACCGAAAAATATTCATATTTGCAATCACAACATGCTTTTAAGAATATGCATATAATGCAGGCATGTTTCATTATTAGCCAACATATCTGGTTGTTTATGCATTATAATATAAGATAGACCGAATGTTCATTTTGCTTGCCTTAATGATTCCGGAAATTCCATAGTCAACCGATTACATCAGTATTTGGAAACATCCTTAATATCTTGATTTATTGTTTTATATATAAAATAACTGTCAAAACATCTGTCTGAAAGTGTCAATTGTATAACAACCATTCCACTGCTTTTCCCTGCTGTCCGACAATAAGAGCGGGTGTAGGGGAAACACGTTATTCGGCCGAGTTAAAATCATGATAAAAAAAAAATACGAGACTGGTTTAATGAATATCATACAGTTCCTTACGCGTGCTAATTATAGCATTTATTTAACAATTAAACGAAACAGCTATTGTGGACTATTTTTATTTTTATTTTTTAAAATGGATCGAAGCTGGATACGTACATACAGCGACCACAATGTGCAATAGATTCGATCCTCGACTGAGAAAATTATTTTCTCTCTGGTACGAGTCTCTTAGAAAATATAAACTAGAGTCATCAATTTGTATATGTGTATGTATGAGTTACGTATGTGTATATATATGCATAAGAGTGTATACATGTATCTATGTAAATGTATGTGTATATGTGTGCACACATACATGTGTATATAAAAGGATTACTTGCGTATATATGATTATATGTGTACAGTTCAACCTGTATTAGCGACAACTGTACTGGCGGCCAACTTGCATTTAGCGGTCATTTTAGTATACCAAAACTGTATCACTTTGTTATATTTTTTAATTCATTTAGAAGTCACCTCTGTTAAGAAGCCATTTTCTCTTGTTCCCTTGACTGACCGCTTAAGATAGGTTTGACGCTATTTGTAATTATAGAATATCGTATAATTAGACATTTATTCAAAGGATATTTACACCATGGACTTGTATCAGTGTATTGTCTTCAATTCACCCAAATGAATGTTGTTATTGTAACATTATTGTAATAATTCGTACGCATGTGTGATATTCCTCCTCCTTTCTAATATGTATTTTGTTTTCTCTTTGTTAATTTATTATACAGTTTCTTTATTATTTTCCATGTTTATTCTCGTCAATTATGTGACGGAAATAGAAAAATATATAATTTATACTTGAAGAAAGGAAATGGTTATAATACAATAATACTATAATGTTTTTACACAAAATTGCATTACTTGAACATGGAAAGGCAACAGACAATGGAGCAGACGTGGACTGTTTCAAGTTGATACATTAAGTAGAATTTATCACCGTAGAGTTGCCATCAGAGAAATTATTATTGCGTATTGGTAAATTTCCCACACTTGCTTCCTCTTCTGAGTTAGAGCCCGTCTCTCAAATGAATGATATATCTGAAGAAGTGCAGAGAGATAATCGTAGCAAAATATTTCTATTTGCGAAATCCTCTTTCCCGGAAGAGATTCCATGATAGAGACGCAAGCCCTGGTAAATGTTTGCTTTGAAATATTAGCATAATGTCAAGGAGTCGTCAAGTGACAAGTTAACAAAGTGGCGATATGTTTCTATTGATTGGTCTCCTGGAACAGCGAGAGGAGCCTCGACTAAGGGCCAGTAACTAGTGTTACACTGAAGTGAAGCAGCGCTGGTAACGGGAGTCCAGGAGACGGGACTGTGGTGTGTCTTCAGTGGATATCTAGGAAGGTCCCTGATCAGGTAAGAAACAGTTTGTCTTGTAAATGAGTTTCAGTGGAACTTAAAATATATGCCAACTATCAAGAGTTTATTGAACTTTGAAAAACTGTTTAAAATATTCATACAAATATGAAGGGAGAGATATATTAATAAAGAAAAGAAAGCCGAACTTTTTCATTTTTTATGAATTTAGTTAAAAATCAAACGAAGTTAAAGGAACACATAATGTTTAAGTTAGTATTTTTGTACATTTAATTGACAACAAATAAATATGTTATCCATCAGCAAATTTGAGACACTTACCTGATGTTCTCATGATATTCCCATCATATCACGGCAATGACTAAATGACAATTTATCTACATCTACATTTGTATCGTCGTAATTATCATGGTGTTGTGTGTTTTCGGTCACCCCAACAGTTATCCCGACAGCATTTAATTCATATTGCGAGGAACAGTGGGAAGGAAACTTAAGTATACAGGTGCTCCTGGGTTGGCATACAACCTAGGAATCTCTGTCACATTAAAATCAGACAAATCCTGAATTACGATATCGTCATATTTTTTCTTCATCTATATATTTTATCAAGATAGATAATAAATGACAATTTAAAAATATAAAAAGTAATTTCATTTGATTTATCCTATATATTAGTTTATAATTTATAATTATTTTCGTTGACATTGAAATAAAAGAGCATGTCAGACTTGTATTATCAAATTCCCAAACATGAAAAGTTATTACCAGCGAAGGACAGTAATTATCTGTCTGTTTCCATGGTAACACAGTGAGAAATGATTTCTAGGTAGACATGTGAAGAGCTGATGTTTTCCATATATAACTTAAATGTTAAGTGTCGGATGTAACACACCAGAACAGAACATTCATTTTATTCTAACTTGTACAATGTACATCGTCTCAACATTGCAATACACATACTATAGCATTAGAAACAGCAGGCTAAAAGAAGGGATGTATAAATAAATAATAAATTTGCATAAGTAAGGAGGAGGTTGGACAGAATTATTAACAGCAGTATTAAGTGTTCAATTTCTAATAGCAAGAGTTTCCTTAATATACAGAGAAATATTATAAAAACTAATTCTCTACTGCTTGTCAAGGATCTTAAAAGTATTTATCAGTCTTATTTTAAATTCTGAAATAAACACGTTTATATCAACAACATTAACACTATCAAAACATACGAAATGACAAAGTTATTTTAATTATATTTAACACGTGTTACCCAGTTATTATACTATCTATTTCAGACTGATACTTGTCCATATATATATACTTCAATAACAAATTGTCAGTTCTATGTAACTTAAAAAAATATTTATTATTTAAGAATTTATAGATATATATTAGTTTAAACATATTTTATTCATGAGTTTTCCCAGAAACGTCATAACTAATACAAGGTCACTAGGGTCAGGTTGAAAGCCTGTGCTATGCTTATTGAAACCTTTTCCCTAAGACCGGAATTTACAACATAAAATATAAGATGCTTAGTATTTAAAGTACTCTAAACATAGATATATATTGATATATCATGGTGCCATCTACCGAATTCCCCATATACAGTTGCAGGAAATCTGTTTTTTAAGAAGCAGTTTACAAAACTTTAGGATATGGTTAGTTTCTAAAGATGTGAAAACATGAATATCTGCCCGTGGAATTAATTTTAACTGATGTCTTCCTGCTTCAATTAATAACACTAGCATTTGCAGTTGCTGTTTTACTGAGTTTAACACTGTTTTTTCAGTTTCGCTAGAATTTCTCTCCATTTAAAAAGTCACATTTTTATTTACATGATGTGGAATTGGACTAATAATGTTGCCTGTTGCCAATTTGATTAAATCTCAGAACTGTATGTATACAAAAAAGGAACTGTATGGCCACCACTAAATGTCAGTGTGATTTATTTTGGTTGCCTCTAGAAGTTGATTCCCCTCAACCCGGCTGTTTGCAGCCTGAGCAGTTGAACAGTACATGCGGGACTGGACGTACTCGCAGCTGCTGCACACACTAACATCCAGATATAAGTGAAAACTGCTGCTTAAAGTGAATAGTTCTAGCGAATTGTAACTTCTGTAAATCATTTCTCTAAACATGTGTTGTTGTTGTATTGGGGTTTACCGTCGCTGAGATAGTATTTCAATCATATAGCGACGTCCAGCTAATTACAGGTGGAGGAAGACCCCGAGTACACAGAGGTACCCGGGTAGAACCACCGACCTCCCGCAAGCCAGCTGGAAGGCTTTCTCACATGAAAAATCCGAAGTCCCTCAATACATTTGATTTGTCAACAATAATACTAAGTACAAAAAAAAAACTTCCATGATTACGACTTTCCAGAGATTACATGAGTACATTTAAAAGAATAACGCAAGTTGGTAAATGGTAAAAAACAGAACCAACATGGTTATGCCAAAATCGATTATTTCTAACTTTTACGTAATTGGGTTTCGAGTGGTTTTGAAAAAGTGTTCGAAATGTATCAACACAGATTATGGTTCAACCGACGGATTACCCACATGTGTGTGATGATTGAGATCATTCTGTTCGTCTCGCTGGGAGATTTAGACTACGTTACTTGACGTATATCATCTCAGACTAACAGGCTGTAGACCCGTCTAGCTCGTAATTAACTCTTTGATTTAAACACAACGTATTATCGCTTCCATATTGTTCGCTGTGCCCTTTCAAACAAATGTTATCTCCGCTACATATAAATCTACACAATTATTAGTTTTCGGCTGAGTCTCATTGTATCAGTAACACGAGTGAACTGCAACTCAAAATGAATACATCAAAAATACTTTTAACTTTGCTTTTTGGTTTTTCAAGTTCAAATACAATCAATGGATTAAATTGCGAATACCAGTGTATGATACAAGTTTGGACAGGATCCAAAGATCGGTATATCGTTATTATCGCAATAAAATTGGAACAAAACCGTAGGATTGCAAGGATCAAAGGCAAAACGAAATAAATTGGCTTTGGTGGTGTACTTAAGCATTTTAATATATTTCATTCAATAAAATCGTTGATATAACCGGTATCAACAAACTAATAAAAGTGCACCTCCTGAGATTTTCCATGTTGCAAAATTTCTTGATTTCCTCAAGTAAGCCTGCAAAAGGTTCAAGATACAAAATATTTTATTTCGAAACGTAAACCTATACAAGTTTCTAATTGCATACACACCACATAATGCATCTTAGCTTTAAACAAGGTCTGACAAGTATTTTACTACAATATATTAAGTTTGGTGACTATTTTCGACATAATGAGGATGGCAAACAATTATTACAAGTTGAAAGAAATAACAATCATGAGCCAAAATCAGTTATTTATCATGGAACAAATACATAGTATAATATATTCGATATTGAAGAGCTCACTTATAATACGTTGCTAATAAAGGAATTGTTCATACCAAATGCGTAATACACAAATTTCCCTAATTTCAATAATTTTAACCCTTTCCCTCATATAGACCCATTTTGACGCACTCAATAGATACCACATAAAGCCTGGGCTGCAGAAAACCACATTTAAATCTTACCAAATTAAATTACAAAATCCTCATTTCCAGACCACTGAGGAGTAGCAAACAGCATAAAACCTGATCAGCCTGCGAGCTACTCGCAGGCTGATCTGGTTTCATGTTGTTCGCATAGGTCTTTTCATGGTTTCCTCTATGAGGGAAAGGGTTAACCTATTAGAAGAATGTATCAATCGACAAAATTTACAAAGCTTGGTCTGTTAAAATTAAATTTACTTATAAACTAATAACGTAGGTCTCTATATAGAAGACATTTAAATTCAAAATGGAAATTGTCCTCTATGTTACCAGGGTTGCATACAATACATATACGCAAGTAATGTTCTATACTTTTGTAACCATGACGACCAGATTCAATTCTCAACGAATGTGATGAAAGTCGTAATCTTGATAGTGCATTCCTATGGTTTTGGGGTAATGATTCTATATAAATTATGTTGTAATTGTGTTTTGAAAGTTTGATATGAGAAAAAGGTATTTTCTGCACTAATGTTATTAACAGCTTGTTCTTTGAACTCTAGATGAAATGTATTATAGTTACTGGGCCATTCCAAATGTCTAAGAAACCCATGTGAATCAAAAAGTAATTTAACGTTGCTAGTCATTTTTTTTTTTTTTTTTTTTTTTTTTTTTTTTTTTGTACCAGAACTTTCCAATCGAAA
>CM037788.1:27549246-27559350 GCA_021229015.1 Solen grandis | reverse complement strand
TTTGCCTTCAAAATTTCCATGATTTGACATTTTAAAAGGTTATATCGTAAAGTTATATGCATGGCTTCGATAGTTATTATGGGAATATACCTTCACCGGAAGTGAATTACAGGGCATAAATCTTAAGCTTACTTTTAAAGACGATCGCGATTCATCCTTTCTTATCAAAACATTCATAACTGTCTGATTCTTTGTATATTGCTAATTGATCTACTAAAATATAAAAAAAAATCAGGGGCTAATCAGCCTTAGAAAAAATATGAGTATTTCTATAAGTATACGCTATACTGAAGTAGTTTATGATGAAAATTCGCCTATTTAAACTTTTTTTTTTTTTTTTTTTTTTTAAATGGGTGGTCACAATTTAATGTATATGTTATGTCATGATATTGCTATGCAGCATCAAATTTAATGAATAAAATAAATTTAGGGTTTATTAAGTATCCACCTATAATTAACCCCTTCATTGCCTCATAGAAATATGTAAATACACGCTATATGCCAGGGGAAATTGTTCGAAAACAGTCTTTCTTCGCATAGACGCAATACAAATTACAGTTCATGAACGTAAACTGTGTATAACTGTTACATTTTAATGTTATTGAGTTGCCTCTCATAGATGTTATTCGTGTGGTGCTCGGGGTAACAAACCTTTATTTTGATAAAGGTACAAATAATCAGTATTTGTTTGAAACTAATATTTTTCAAATGTTCAAACATTCAGATTTTGCGTTAGTTTTCAATGGATACTCTTTAGCTTATTATCTATCAGATAAAAACTTAAAAAACAACAACAATAGGTCACCAGGCTTATTTCTTAAGAAAATACATTTGAATTTATGGATGGGGAATTTACTAAGGGTAAATTCTACCATGGAGTAGATAATTTTTCATTGGTATAAATACTTATAGTCATGTAAACTTGCTACCGAATTCTGAGTACATTTCACCCAGGAATGACGTGTATGACACTGTTCTTCATAGTGAAACAGTTTTCTTTTCATTGCGTTTCGACAGTTGTCGTGATAAGTATATACAGTACAGAAGAGAATACGGCATTTTTTTTATCCTAACACCGGTTCAAATTTCGTTTAGGAATAACGCGTATACGCTGTTGATTACATTCCTCTTTATCCAACAGTTGTCCTTTAATTGCGTAACGACAGACGTCGTGATAAATATGTCCGACAAACAGTTAAGGCATTTTTTTATCCTAACACCGTTCAAATTTTGATAAAAATACTGAAACCTTTCCATCTGAAATAAAACATGCAGGCCCTTTTCGATCTTGAATTTTCAATCATCTAGCGTTTTATTTAAACGAAATCAGTTATATTTGCATTACCTGCGACAGTGTAAATCTTACACGTGTGTGATTATAGAAAGTGTCGCGCTCGTCTTTAAGCTTAATCAAGATTTCCTCGATTATAGTAAATAATTCATAAACATCAATCTAAAACAGAATTCGTTTGTATTCTATTATTAGATACCTCTTAAAAAAATACCTGATACATTACGATTCATCTGTTCCATAAAATCATGAAGAGTGTTTCGCATTGCTCTTATCACCACATCCTGTGTTCTGACAACGTCCACTATCTCCTTATTTCTCAGCTCTACTGTTTCTTGGAAGTTTCTGAACTCTTCTTTTGATTTTGATAGTTCTACTTTTAATTTTCTCAGTGAAGTTTTCACGTCGTTTTGCATTGATTGCCACTCCATTTCCATCTTGATAGTTTTATATAAAATCTTCTCCTCATAATCGTACCTAGAACAAATGGGTTCCATTACCACAAAACCAACCAACATCGCACATGCGAACACACTGAGAAGAGCCATGGCTAAAGTATGAAAGTAGTTCCTTCAGACTTTCAGTTATATATGTGAATGCTACCCATAATGCTTTAAAAGATAAATTGAAATCTAATATGGAGGCTTATTTCAGCCACTTTTTAACTTGGAACTGTTCGTCTCTACGATAAACGATAAAAATACTTAATTCATCTAATAACTTATTGTTTCTTACGTCAGGATAAGTATTGAATCACAAACACATGCTAATGTTATTTCAATAATCTGGCGCGCCACTTAATTTCCAAATGCTCGGATTTTTTTCTTTCATTTTATTTTAATGTCTAGCAATCATTATCTAATTATTATGGCCACATTTTAGACCTTAAAGTCAAGGATTTTCCTCTTGTTGGTCCCGCTTTTTTTCTTCTTTTTTTTTTTTTGCTGGAGAGACAGCATTGGAAGAGGCAGTAGTTCGATACAAGGGAGATACCCTTGTTCATTTTGCGAGTAGACCCCTTGGTTCTTTTACGTGCCCGTTGTATAGCACCGATACACGGGAGCCATGTTCCTGGGTAAAATCAGTAGTACTCCGAGTTCCCATACCAAACCCATTTTGCCCAGTGCCAGTCAAGGGTGCATCAGATACCAATTATACACATCTTTGGTTTGAGCAGTTATTTTATTTATTTATTTCAATGGTCATTACTTAAAAAAATGAGAAAAATTCTAAAATGCCCAATTCTTCCAAAATCTATAATTTAAGGGATTTTTTTTTCTGCTAACTTAAGTATGATTCTACAGTGCACGTTTTAATAAAGCACTACATAAACTGCAATACTTGGGCCTCCGTGAGAGAGAGGGTAAAGTCGCTGACTTTAACACTCACTCAGTCCCTCACCGCGTAGGTTTGAATCCCGACAGGGTCATTCGGATTTTCATGTGAGGAAGCCTTCCAGCTGGCTTGCGGTAGGTCGGTGGACCCACCCGGATGCCTCAGTGCATTCAGGGTCTTCCTCCACCTGTAATTAGCTGGACGTCGCTATATGACTGAAATACTGTCGAAGCGACGGTAAACTTAAATAGCCTAGTCAAACTGCACTACTGCTAGGAAATTTGGGTATATCATAACGTCTTAGTTACGAAAGTACGCATATGGACGACATATAAGTGAAAATAAAGAATTGTCAGAACTCCGAATGAAAATATCTTTGAATTATTCAAGAACTGGAACAAAGTGTTCGAAAATTTTTGGGATGCAGATTTCTTATTAATATAGTTATCAGAATAAACTGTTCAAAAGACTACTGTGATATATGTTGTACGTATAACGAAAATAAAAAAAAATCATACAATTGCACGGATGAGGGCATTAATGTCTCAATGGCAACCTCGTGTAACGTTGAGCTGGGCAAATCGTGAAACTTTTCACATGTTTACTTGTCATAAAAATGTACGTACAGACATATCCCCAGCGCCATAAATTGACAAAACTATTCGTACCGCTTCCGCGCCTGTCTTTTTTTTTTTTTTGTCAAGAACTACATGACATCATGAGCTGAAATCTAACGTCATTATTGTAAAAAAATGGAAGAAGTAGTATTATGGCTCTAGAAAAGTTCCATTAAAAACGAAACCAGAACGTTCTCCATGATTATGGACATGGACTATTTATAAACTTTACATAATATTTTGATGACTGTAAAATGCCACCATACAAATACATTTCCATGATGTTTTCAAATGATTTTTTTCTACAATTTCTCATGACCTCAACTGACACGAAATTTAAGGTTAAGCATAAATCAAACGAGTTTCTCAGACTAACTGATTTGTTTACTTTCGAGGTGCCATTAAATGTACATTAACCTTATTCCGAGACTTATATCAAAGTTACATTGAATTAAACGATTCGAGGCCACTCCTCTCCTGATGATATTATTGAAATTAATTCCCAAATTCTGACATACTAGATGTTACAAATGTATATTAATCAGCCTCTACTTGATAAGAAAAAGGTGAACAGACATTTGTTCATAAACAGTATTTGATAGAAGGGACTCCAATGGGATAACAGATGAATCATTCTAATTAATTTAATTTGTCAGGTATGTTATTACATGACAATACAATATAACACATATAACAATCTAAGCAACAAGATTATGATTAAATTGATAGTGGAGTGAAAAGAAAACGTATATACTCGTATTTTTTTAATTGAAATGACGGGAATAAAATAAAAGGGAAACAGGTTGAGTAAACAACACCGATCGATGTGGAAGAAGGAAAAAGGCTGCCCAGCTTGTGTAATGAAGTTAAAAGAATTGTAAGAGATTGGGGAGTGGGGTATGTACACACATTTATTAATAAAACTTTCTCATAGTCATTTATCTAGATGGAAATGGAAAAACGTATTATTTTCAAGAAACAAGGGAGTATCTTTAAAATCTTTATTCTGCATCTTGATGGAAGTACATTTGACCTAAGTATCATGAATGTCTTTCAAGCGTACAAAATATACAGAGCGGATATGAAATTGCTGACGATTGGACAGACGAACGACCATTTCACAAAATAATACGCCCCTTCAGGTAATACAACTGGATGGATGTTCCGCGGATGACTTGTATCACCTGCATTCCAACAGTTGACAGAGAAAGTGTGAACATCAAATAATCCAAAATATACTTATCATTATACAAAACAAGTTTGGAGTGCATCCACAATATAGTATTGAATTTACGATCTGATACATTATGTCAATTCCGGGATACGAAGGGGTCTGAAGTTTTCAAATCCGACATGTGTTTTTCATCCTTTAGATATTTTTTGTGTAGTTGAATTAATTATTTTAAACGTTAAGTCATGTATTAATATATTTCTGTCGATAAATCGAGGTTATTGGAATGTGTATACAAAGCGAACAAGCTGATCTCTTTTCCGGAGGGATACTTTCGATTTCGACCAATTCAAATTTAAAGTATTCATCTGCTGTTAACCCTTTCCCTCATATAGACCCATTTTGACGCACTCAGTAGGTACCACATAAAGCCTGATCTGCAGAAAACCACAGTTAAACCTTACCAAATTTAAGTATAAAATCCTCATTTCCAGACCACTGAGGATGATCTGGTTTTATGCTGTTCGCATAGGTCTTTTCATGGATTCCTCTATGAGGGAAGGGGTTAAGCGACCTTCATCTTCAAGTACCTTGTCAATTTCTACACTTAAGTAACAGCAGATAGAATACATACATCAAGTCCCAGTGAATGACCTACTTCTGAATGACCCTAACTCCGGATTGTTATGAAACAAGCAGAGAGCGGATTCGATTGCCTTTCTAAGCGATTATAGTTGCGGGAAAGTGTGTGTGTGTGTGTGTGTGTGTGTGTGTGTGTATGTGTGTGAGTTTTGGTGTTGTTGTTTGACCGCTGAAACAGGTCCAACCGTTTTATCATTGTCACCGAACATGCAAATAAAAAATAAATTACTTTTCCTGCATTTTAACTTGAATATTAATTAAAATTAATATTCTTAGATACACGTAGTTTGAAACATCCCACATGATTTAGTAAACAGGTGAACCTTTTTATACCCATATCTTGAAGATGGTGATATGTATTTACGCTCTACAATGATGTATGGTTGGGATAAAATGTGAATTATTTTTCTAAAAAAATGTCATGTACATTTTAATCACCCCCCCCCCCCCCCATTACTCAGAGGGAATGTGATACATCTCTTTTTCCATCAGTCGATAATCTGGACTTAATTGACAAGATTTTAACTGTTGTTATATTTTTACGATGCAATTTACTATACAATAACGTATGGGTGCGGTAAATGGCGAATTATATTCGAAATATATTTTCTTGTATTGCATATAAGTTGACCAAATCAAATTTGGAATATGATACGTTGTCATATGACATAAGCGGTTTGTGTTGTGTTTCTTCTGCTTTTCCATTTTTCATTGTATTTTAACTAATTACCGGTATGCATGTACTCGTATTTTGCCTTAAATTGTATAAAATTGTTAACATCGTAATAATGTTATTTTTCGGGAGAAAGCTATTTTTTTATTCTTATTTATAAGAAACAGGTTGATTTAAATTCAATATTTAAATCATCTCCCGAAAGCTCTTTTAACCTGAAAATAAATACCAAATGATTCTCTTTGGTCCCGTAGAATAAACACTGTTCATTCAATGGCCGTAATTTGATGCTGCACGTCCTTATTGTGGACCAGCTTGATCTTAGCAGCAGGATGATTCAAGTAGTTTCTCTTCATTTATTTCCCTGTAATATCATACTTAACAAGAATTAATTGTTAGTTTAGTTTAAACTTATTTATTTTACGTCGATTGGGAAACAAGTGCTTACAACTTATTAATTAATTAATTGATCAACAGCACAATTTACAGTCGAGATGAATACACATTGTGATTTGTTTGTTTTCATTGTAGAATTATATTACTGGATTATTCTAAGGCTTTCGATACGAAATTGAGCGACTGAAGTATAAATTGAAGTAACATGATATCACTGGCCATATAGATAGTGATTTCAGGATTTTTATATAACTGTAGACAGGCGGTCATTTTGTGGAATGGTGTTTCTGACTGGAAAACTGTCATTAATGGAATTCCTCAGGGCTCGCTGCAATCAGTTCAACAAAAACAAAATATGTAATCTTAAGACTCAAATAATCAATTGAATATGTGTACTCTTTAATGGCATTGAACTTGACAGAGTAAAGAAAGACCTAGGTGTGACAATACGATCAAATCTGAAAATCATATTGTGAAATTACAAACCAAACAACACAGACAGTGTTTTATAAATATGTTTTACAAATCTGACTGAGAAAGAAGTCCACTTTATACAGAGCTTCATTAATCTGGCACCCTTACTAAATAAAACATATCGAGAAATTCAACTGGTACAGGATAAGTGCTATGCATAGTGCGAAACATCAGTAAATATGGACAGTCTTCTTAGAAAGTCTCCCTGAGAGAACGGAAATAACTAATTAGAAAATTGACTTGCGCAGTCAATTCAATAGTTCTGAACAATAACTAAGGAGACAAAGTTATAAACTACAAACCAGTGAATACTGATAATAGGGAGGAAATTTTCGCAAACCGCTTAGTAAATTTGGTGAATAAACTACCATCTGCGCCAAGTGGAGACGTTTTTGAGAAGAGACTCGCGCCAAAAGAACAAAGGAAATAGATCATCCAGGTAAATATAAATGTATGTGTAATACCAGTATTCAAATATGATATGATTTGTAGTTAGATAGTTTTGTTA
Organism: Solen grandis; assembly: GCA_021229015.1. Lineage (NCBI taxonomy): Eukaryota > Metazoa > Mollusca > Bivalvia > Adapedonta > Solenidae > Solen > Solen grandis. The sequence continues at coordinate 27,552,243 of CM037788.1, read as the reverse complement.
TTATATCTTACCAATCTAGAATTTTAAAGTATTTCATATTTAGTATTTTACCACTTCATGTGTCACCTGCTGAAAGCAGAGGTGACACATAGGGATCACTTTCCTGTCTGTCTGTCCGTCACACTTTTTTTCCGTTAAGCTTCAGCAGGTGACACACTCTTGCACTATTTTAACACCCATTTATGCACGTAGGTACAGCGGATTGGTGTCAATTTGCAGAAGTTGTTCTATGTAAGTCCTGAAGTAAGTACAAGCGAAAATATTGTCCAATAAGGAAAGGACCTGAGCACAGAACAGTAGTATGCTGCTCTACAAAACCAGCTTTCTGGTAGATGACTGTACCTACACACTCTAGGTCCAATTCCAAGTACATAGTGATAGAAATTCTCTCCGAAGTGATGTTCAACAAAACTAGAAAATTAGAAAAAGAACCATATTGAGATATACATGAACTCAAAAAATTAAGGAACATTTTTTTTCGTGAGTTCTACTTGCTACATTGGTGGTCATCACTATTTATTATCTGATCAAATTAAGGATCAGTATTAGCTATTTAGAATTTTAAAAGAAGTCATAGATCCTCTTTTTATTATCAAATCAAGAAGTTCCAGAACTTTCAATGTTTTTGATTAACAGTAAATGTGATTACTAGATGTGGCAGGAAATCATAAAACTATCAGAGTCAATGAAGGAAGTGAGCACATCAAACAAATTCATTCTGAAGCGGTTAAACCAGATGGTCTTAAAGACAGATGAAAATCCTGATAGAGGCTGCTGTTGGTATGTGCATTTTCATCATTTTCTTTTTAGAAAGATTCTTCAGCTTCGAAAGAAAAAAAAACTATATCTATATATGTGACCATGCCCTGTCCTTTCCCTTTCAAATCTTGATCATTATTAAGATTTATGTGAATTGTGTGTATGCGAAAATCTGAGGAAAGTGCAACCTGTGACAAAGTGAATGAGTGTTTTTATAAATGACTTAGTAATATCGCTGCTAGTTTTTTACTAGATTTTTATAAAAGTATTTCAGAACTGTTTCCCGTATCCGTGAAAATTTTACGGGATTTGGAACAGCACCAGCTGTCCCTGACATTTATATTGTTACATGATGAATAACAGTCCATCGATTTAGACAGAAGGTTATAGAATGTCAAGACATTCCATGGTATTCCATTTAGCTTAATATATATATTAAGCTGAGGGACTTGTGTCTATATTTCTGACTATTACTTTGTGTCATATTTGCTATCAAATTGATGATGATGATGATGATGATGATGATGATGATGTTGTTGTTGTTGATGATGATGATGATCCCGGTGATGATGTTGATGATGTTGTTGCTGCTGCTGATGATGTTGTTGATGATGATGATCCTGGTGATGATGATGATGTTGTTGTTGATGATGATGATCCCGGTGATGATGTTAGGCTAGGTCGATCATGTTGTTGAAGGTAGTGATTATTATGATGATGTTGACGGTGATGATGGGATAATGAAGATAATGATCTTTGTGTTTATGGTGGTGATGTTGTTGATAATGATTATTTTGGATAAGTATGATGATGATGGGATAATTAATTCGAAATTATTAATAGTGATGATAATGGTGAATGTGATAGTGACATTGGAGAAGGTGTCTTTTCACATTAATAACTATTTTTTTCAGACTTTATAAACATGTCCTCTATGTATATCATTATGACTTATTTCTGATTAATCTGAACTCATTAAAGTTTTTCTTCTGCACAACATTTTTCACAGTCGCTGTCATCATGCTGAAGATGACAGGAAAGGTAAGACCAGTTATTGTTACCACATTTCGGTAAAATTATTTTTTTTTTTTTCAACATTCAATATTTGTACCCCGGTCCTCATCTCACAACGGCCTAAAATGTCTCAACACAAGAAGTAAGATCAAACTTACATATATCAAAGCACCTCCGACATTAACCTCAGTAGTTAAAATTTGTATAAAACCCGGTGATGATGGAAAACGAAGAATAAACAGATCAAATGACCCCACTGTGTTGTGCTGATCATCTTTTACCTCACGTCCCAGAAAACTATACATATTTATTAATTTTGAATAAGTTCTGCAAAAAAAACTTTTAAAATAAATAACCATTTTGAAATAAATTGTATACTATTTACTGAATAGAATGACTGCTAAAATTTGGTTAATAAAAAGTAAATCATTAGTTGTGATTTTATGTCAATACATGATTTTATAATTACTGTATCTAATAGAAGATTTTTTCCATTGCGTTGAATAACAAGTATCCATAAATATAAATATTTATCTCTAAATATTTATCTCATGAATATTCATGATCATATCTGTTTCATTACAGACAAGATGAATATTAATTTGCTTAGCTTAAAATGGTTTGTGAAATTAATTCAATTTCTTTCCCATACAGACTATGTAAAATCTGATCTATAATACTGTATGAGCAAATAGAGGAGGCCATGATCAAATATCTCATCAAGGGTCTCTATGATTTTACTCTGGGCCTGTTCTGTTCTCCAATGTCTCTACGTGAGGTAAAATGGTTAAAAGATGAGATTTTATTTCATGCTTCTGGTGAAAAAGACTGAGAAATATTTATAAATGATAGATGCATCAAAAACTGTCATAAACCATGGACATTTCCTTATTATAAAAGTGTATTGCATACCTCTTTAGAATATTGTTATATTGACTCTGTCAGGTATAAAAAAATATCTCGTTATTAAGGCCCTAATTGGGAATTTCAAAAACACGAGGGGGGAAATACATCTTGTGCTTTTGCTCATTGTGAAGGAAATTATGAGTTTGAAATACAATAGACAAGCTATCTTTATATCTTACATTTCTATATTTACTCTAAATAATTTTCTGAGTTTCATTATCAAAATATCTATGTTATTCAGTCTTTATCAACAGGCTTATAACTGATAAGAACTGTAATTTAATTATATAATATTACGTTTACAGAAGTTAAAGCCTT
>CM037788.1:27499146-27549146 GCA_021229015.1 Solen grandis | reverse complement strand
ATCACTAAGTGATCCTTAGCAATGATCAAGTTACATATAAATATCTAATTCTGTATGGATTATTATTTGATGAAGTTTCCTGTTGTATTGTCAGATATGTATGTTGCTTCATAAAGACACATTTCATGAGAAATCTTCAGGGGTGAATTACCAAAATGAATTGATCTTTTTAGTCTATTTTCTCATCAGTCTAGAATTTTGAAATTTATATAATTATGTATTTCTCTCTAATGATTTTTCAGACATTTGGATCTCTATTTTTGATGTGCATGTATTGATATTTAAAAAAAAAAAAAAAATCCATATCTTTGCTGTATTCATATGCCATGCAAATCACCTCTTTAGAAATATGCATTTTTAAGTCGGTCTAGAATATAACCTTAAAAGATTAATGAATTTTGGTGTCTTTTGTAAACCGTTTAAAAGGGATTGTCTTTGCATTTGTTGAAATAAAAGTCTTTCATTGTTGACTGGATTTGTTGTTTTATTTCATAACTTTTACCTAGATTCCAGGGATTAAGTAGTACCAGATACTTTAACCCTTTCCCTCATAGAGGACACCATAAAAAGACCTATGCGAACAGCATAAAACCAGATCAGCCTGCGAGTAACTCGCAGGCTGATCAGGTTTTATGCTGTTCGCTGCTCCTCAGTGGTCTGGAAATGAGGATTTTACAATTAAATTTGGTAAGGTTCAACTGTGGTTTTCTGCAGATCAGGCTTTATGTGGTACCTATTGAGTGCGTCAAAATGAGTCTATATGAGGGAAAGGGTTAATATACTATTTGTAGGCCTTATCTTAAGGATTTTTGTCAATCACAGATTGTATCTCCTCAGGATTTCCTGAATCCCCGGTCAGACTTGATCAAATTTGGCACAAATGTCAACCACAGGTGAAACAGTGTGCAGAGCAATTCAGTTCTGTGACCTCGAGGTGAACATCACACTGAGTGGTCAGAGTTCACTGTGGTCACATTTTATGTCTGATGAGGTCAGAGTTCACTGTGGTCACATTTTATGTCTGATGGAACCTTCTGGATTGGCTAGATTGTACCTAAATCTTGATAGAAATACTAGCTAAAGTGAGACAAAATTTGAAGTTGGATTTTGTAATTTCAAGTTTATAGTGTAAAAATGTTTAAGCTTTCTCTGAAGTACCGGTAACAAAGATGATGTGTATACATTAAACTTAAACTTGAGATATTGTTGACCTGGATTTCAGTAAAAATAAACATGTCAGCCCAAGCTTTTCAAATAGTCAAACCTGTCCTAAGTGGTCAGTCAAGGGATTAAGAGAAAGTGACCATTGAACAGAGATAGGTGCTAAATATAGACAAAATGCTATAGTTTGGTAAAATCAAAACTGACTGCAGGTTGACAGCTTAATACAGGTGACTGCTGATAAAGGTTTAACTGTATATCCCCATTACCCACACCCACCAGGCGTGCGTTCAGTATGCCGGACCGTCGCTTACAGTCAGCTACAGAGTTGTCTTAGGACCATATACCATGCTCTGCACGTGCACCTAATGCTGTTCTTGGGTATACATGGACATCGTGATTTATGACACAGAGACAGCTTCTTAGCTGACCGTAATCGTTCGGTTGCATGCGGTTTGGCATACTGAATGTATGACACTAATTTGATCGTTTTAGTGTATGTACCAAGTATTTTCAAATTGGAACCAGCTTTTCAGACAGAATGAATATAGAACAGCACTTCAAGAAGTGTGGAAGTATGGAAATCAATATGTTCCATTTCATATAGTGCACTGGTTGGGCAAAAAATGAGTGAAAAAAAAAATGTTTTTGTGTTAGTAGGACATAAGGCTAAAAGTTAAAACTATCTGTGGCCAAAAGAAAACAACTGCCATGAACAACTTTATACTTTTCATGTGGTGCCCTGACAACAGGAAACACTACTTGGTTGTTAAGTCTATTGCTTCTCACTTGTTGCCCCAGCAATATGGCTCAGATCAACCATCATAGTTAAATTCAAACTTATTTCTGTTGAATGGTAATCAAGTTCTTAAGTTACCTACTATTCCAGTAAGCAGCACCTGGAGAGGCCATGAAAAATTCACCCCACTTGGAGTTTGAACCCAAAACCTGCTGTCTTGTTTTTGTACCTTACCACTAGACTATGACATCATTACAGTGTTGCATCAGTAGAGGGTGTATTGTGTAGGACTACAGTAACAGTGGTCAGAACAGCTTATAAATGTTCTGATTTTGATATAGGCACAGGAAAAATAAGGAACTATTTCTTGTAAAGTCAACATTTTATTATAAATATAACAATAGCACAAGTAGCTTGCAAAACAAATTTGGTCGCTCAATATTTCAGAGTGTGTATTAAAAGAATAACAATGATTCAGCTTCAGAAGAGAGACTATATCAACATACTGACCTAATTCTGACATTAATGCACTACAAAAATTTATTACACATATACTCTGAATACCATTGTGTATTCTTAGAGGTTTTGCATGCAATTCCCTTCTTTTTATATGAAAACAAAACTTTGCAAGATAATGATCTTTCCATGATTTTTTTTTCTAAACCTGTGTATACCATATTTGCTACATCACAAAAGTCACACAATGCTTAATTTTGGGGGACCTGTTCTGAATTTTGATAGTTTGGTGAAAACTAGGCTAACTACATGTAGATATTGATAAGAATTTTTGTACCGAGCTCTTGATTTGTATTTTAATGCCATTACTATCAGAATAATTGTACACTCCAGGCCCTGTGGTCTGAAAAATACTCAAGTACTATAAGCTCAAATCTGAGTATCATACTCAAATCTCTATTGTAACCAATAAGCATAGTTTGAGTTTAACCCTTACCCTCATATAGACTCATTTTGACGCACTCAGTAGGTACCACATAAAGCCTGATCTGCAGAAAACCACAGTTAAACCATACCAAATTTAATTATAAAGTCCTCATTTCCAGACCACTGAGGAGCAGCGAACAACATAAAACCTGATCAGCCTGCGAGTTACTTGCAGGCTGATCTGGTTTTATGTTGTTCACATAGATCTTTTCATGGTGTCCTCTATGAGGGATAGGGTTAAGTACAAAACTCATACTTGGGTACCATTTTTACTTTCTACAACATGGAGCCTGGTTTTGATGAATACATGTATAATGTATAAGAAACAAGTCAGTCACGAGTTAATACTAACAGAAGACAGGGGAATCATATCAATTGTTATAACCACAAATGTGATAAAGAATAAACTTGCCAGTATCCGCACTGACAGGTAAAAGTGGGAAGAACGAGTGGTATTCACCTGTAAGTCAGGATCAAGTCTTTACCTCCATCCACTTGTGTCTGCCGTTTTTTAATATTCAATACTAAACAGGCACAATAAGAAAGCCACGTGGCAGTGTTGCTTGGCCAGTTTAACATGTGTCCTACTCTTGACATGTTTAAACATTAATATTGCACGTAACACAATGAGCAAAGCAGGTGCGTTATCTCCTGCCGGCACTCAGCTGTTGTTTGTAGCTGCGGACTAGCTCTTCGGTCTGGCGGTCGGAGGTGGCACATCGTCTCAGGACACGATTCAAATCATCTTCACTACGGTTCTCGAAGGCAGCCTCCGCAGCTTGGCGCAGATCCCTGTGGAATAACACATTACCAGTCTATGATTATTTAAAAAAAAAACTCCAGGACTTGAGTATTTAAGTTCAAATTCATTTTTATTTATTGTTGGCATGGTTTAATTGGTTGACTTTTTTTATTTTGGGGTCATATGTCCCCTTATAGTTAGAATTTGGGGGTCATTTAAAATTTGGGGGGATAATTAGTTGCTGTTTTATGATCAGTCTTGTAATTGAGCCTAAAATCTGATAAGCAAGCAAAAAATGGAGTGCACACTATATATGGGTGATTACAGTAATCTGTTTTTCTAAGCTAGCTATTTTTTAGTTTTCAATTTTCTAAAAATGAAAGTTTCAAGTGAGTTTTTAGAATTGCATCATTGATGGCGCACTGGTATGAAATTTTGGAGTCATTTCATCTCAGATAGCTTCAAAACACACAAATTTGTGCTTCAATGACAACCCTGATTGTTGGAGAGGAAAAATTAACATTAGCTATGAATAGCTATTTACCAGCAATTATCTGCATTATTATAATTTATTTTCTGTAAATAGAAGCATAAATAGATAAATTTTGAAATGTACAAAACACTTTAAGATAGAGCATCTAAAAGATTAAGCTTTCAGACAAGTCCTGAGTTGCTATCTTGTGACTTTGGATTAAGGATTATATATTTAAACTTCAGGACTTACATTTAAATAATTTGCTTGTTCATCAACTGATTACCCTATTGATTATCAATCAGAATCATTCTACATACCCGACTTCAGTCAAACATTTGACTTTTTTGTCCGGAGCCACTCGCTGGCAGTACTTCAGGGCCTCTGGACGATTGTTAAACTTCATACAGGCACTCACAAACGCCTGAAACAAAATCAATTGGATCACTTTTTACTATGACACCGTTTTTAATTCAAAGTACTGACAGTTCAGTGAGCTGCCTAGACTGAATTCTTGGACACTTAAGGGACTAAAAACATCAAACCACTACATATAACTTGTATGAATAAATACAGATTCATGAAGATTGTGTCAGATTATGAACATTTACTTGAATCATGGCTGGTAAGCGACTACAAACCAATTTATTTACATCTATGGAGAACCAACATCTGAATTTTACAAATTTCTTCAGGCATTTCTTAAAGCTTTTAAGTTTGATAATGAAAGTCATGATCTAGGCCTATGATTGAGTAAAAAAAGTGCTCTTCTTTTGAATCAAAGACATGGAAATGACAAAAAGGAGACCAAAACTCATATTCAGGGGCAGATAACTCAAAAAGTAGCAAGGAGACCCCCATTTTTTTATTCCATAAATTTGTTTCTAGTGTGATTTTCTATAATCATGCCAAGTTTAAACAAGAGGGCAAAGATGGCCCTAGATCGCTCACCTGAGAAAAGTATCATTCATTGCCTGTACAAAACAGATTGCTTTAGAATTAAGATGATGAGGTGAAACAATGTTCAGGAATTTTCTGACCCCATCCACAAAAGATATCATCATGACAAACATTCTGCCAAAGTTTGAGGATGATTGGACCAAAAGTTGCCCTCAGAGTATAAACAAGATTTATCTAAGATTTGACCTACTGACCTACATTTCTGTCCAGTCCCACCCATTTTCAAACTGGTTCGAGATATCATCATGACAAACAATCTGACAAAGTTTGAGGAAGATTGCATCAAAACTGTGGCCTTTAGTGTGTAAACAAGATTTTTCTAAGATTTGACCTATTGACCTACTTTTCGGTCCAGCCCGGCCCATTTTCGAACTGGTTCGAGATATCATCAAGACAAACATTCTGACCAAGTTTGAGGAAGATTGGATCAAAATTGTGGCCTCTAGTGTGTAAACATCAAAATTGTTGACGGACGACGGACAATCAAGTATCCCAAAAGCTCACCCTGAGCTATGCTCAGGTGAGCTAAAAAAACCTGTACGCTAGTTTTGATTATATAGTAAAATGGTGCTGTTGTGAGATATGCCCTGAAAGTCATGTGATAAAAAGAATCTTACAAGAGTTGTCATGTAAAATAAAAAAGAAAATGGTAAATAGCTCACCAGAGGCTCGCTTTTTACCATTTTTTTAACTTGTTCAATAACGATATATTTATGTCAACTTATGTGATATCTTATCAATATCAAGACAGAGAGAGAGTTTTTAATGTCTGACCTCCATGCCAAGCGGGGGTTTCTTGGTCTTGGAGAACTTCTCTAGCTCCATCCAGTCTCCTCCCTCGGCCAGGGCTTCAATCCTCAGCCACCAGTACCTGTCTCACAGCAGACATACAGCTTATACATGTGTGAAATATCACAATATTTCTTTGTCATTTTCTTAATTTTTATACCTAAAATTTTGGGAGGGCTTGGCAGGGCCAGTAATCATTTTAGGATTTTTACACCCCTGTTATATACTACAAAACAAACATACAGCCTTTATATCTCACATCAAACATCAAGTTTATATACCATACAGAGTATTACAGACACTTCCAAACTGTACAAACATCCTCTTTTTCTTATTTCATCTCATGACAGCTTTATACCATTCCTTCTTAAAATTACTGAGCTACATTTTTAAATTACCACTAAAAGAGGAAGAAAATTTCTTTAAAGTCAATTTTATGTTTAAAGTTTATTGACAATTATATAAAGAAATAACTGCAAAAGTAGTTCTGAGTCAGAATTATGAGATGTGTAGACCATTTCACCAAAACATTGGCAATTCCCATTCTCATTTGAATACGCCTCATGTGAAATAGTCTACTGAAATTTGGCTTTTGGGAAAAAAATCTGATAGTTTACAATTGCTCATACATAGTCTGACAAATATTTCACATTGAATCGAAATAAAGCTGATGTAGATATTTAACATGCGAACACATAAAAGCCTGATGAAATGTGATCAACTTTTACAATGGCTGGACAATGACATCGCAATATCACTAATACAAGAGTGTTCTTTGGAACACATGTGTCACCTGCTGAAGGATGACCAAAAAAGTGTGATGGACAGATGGATGGACAATGGAAAAGTGATCCCTATGTGTCATCTCTGCTTACAGCAGGTGATACAATAAGAACTGGCTCGAATTCCACAAACAATACTTAGTGCTAAGTAATACTTAAATTCTTAAAGTAGGTAGATACACATTCCATAATTACTATTTTATGAAATGTTGGGAGTACACAACTAAGTTGAAATGAATTATTACCTTAATTACTAACAATAATTGATAAGAAATGAAACATTTGCATATATTTATGACAGAAAAACGACTTATGAAATTCGCCTTTAAGTATTTAAGTTTTACTTAGCGCTAAGAATTGTTGGTGGAATTCGACCCTGTTGCTGGTAACAATGAAGGTGTTAATTATGGTCTTTGATGTAGGAAATACATGTGTCAAACAGGTGACCAAACACCCTATCATATACAAACAGAATCAATCTAGGATCACATCATAAAGCCAATGTATTGACCACTATGCTACCCAGATACCAAGAGAAATGAGGTTAAACTAGACCTGTCACTGAAGGTGACTTGCATCTTTACTATCCACCTTGATAGGGCACTAATTTAACATTATTCAATCTTTAAAGTCTATATTTGAACCATATTTCTAAAATTCAAAATTTTCTCTCATAACGAACAAACAGAAACATGTTTCAAATTAATGTTTATAAAATTCATGTTTTAAGTAAAATATCCCCTATAACTGATGTTCTAAAAATAACATCAAAATTTTATATTTCTTCAGTCTTATTCTAAGTAAAGCAAAGGCCAAGTCCCCACCTTTTATCTGGAATCTTGAACTCCTTCCTGAGTTGCTCGGCCATTTTTGGTGTGTTGTCGACGATGAGTTTGTGCACAGTCTGGTGGAGGGAGAGGTCCATGTAGGGCCGGTGTAGCTCCTCCTCCAGTCGCCGCTGGTACTTGATCAGCTTCATCTCGTCGTCCACTTGCTGCAACACAACCCCTCATCCTTATTCCTTTACCTCATGAATATTCATAAGCAAATTTATGATCCTTAATCCTTTACCTCATGAATATTCATGAACAAATTTATGATCCTTAATCCTTTATCTCATGAATATTCATGAACATATTTATGATCCTTAATCCTTTATCTCATAAATATTTATGAACAAATTTATTATCCTTAATCCTTTACCTCATGAATATTCATGAACAAATTTATGGCTTGACAAATATCAATTAATTGAACTTTAATGATATATGAAACAACGTATTTTTCTTTGCTGTGTAGACAATATTAATTGAGCAAGCAAAGAAGACCTTGCTCATACAGTTCCTTCTAGTATCTGTCTTGTCAGTGTTGGCTTTGTTTGCAAACCCATTAAAACATCTAGATGAGGTAAAAGGTTAACTTGATATTTTTCTTATTCTAAATGTTGACGAATCTAAAACATCATTGCTTTAATACTAAACAAGAGAATAGAAATTGTGTACACATATTAAATAAAATACCTATATGCCCCTGCCACTATAATAAAACACACAAGCAGTAGTTACCTTGACAGCAAAATCATTTCTAGCTTTTGTAAAACTATCTTTGGCTTCTTGTAAGATCTGCAGCCTGTCTTCAAGCCTCTGCAACCAGACAGTATGTGTTAAGTTTCCACCTCATTTCATAATTTTAAGACTGACTTTGTACTGGTCCCATACCTAGGCTATAAGATCAATCCCTGGTGATGACATCCAAGTTGTTTACAATTATACTGGTATAGCTCCCTTATTTTACACTCGAGCATAAAGATAGCTCAAGGAGTGATTTGCCTGGTGTCAGGAAAATGTTGGAGACAATTTACATTCAGTTAACAGCAATTTGCTTTAACATTACTTCAAATGTGGTACTTGTTTGAAATTACAGCACTTCAAATGTGATACTTGTTTGAAACTGAGTAAATTGAATTATGATATTGTAAATGGTATTTTCAAGAACAAATTACCAGAACTGGGATCTTTTTAATTACAGAGATTTCACAGGAAGTGTGGGCTAGAGGAGGTTGAGTATGTTACCTCCTGTTTGAAGCTGTCGGCCACTTTACAGTTGGCCTCCTCCTGGAAGTTGTCCTCTTGGTAGAAGAGCTGCTCCATCTGGCGGGGGTACTGCTGCCGGCACAGCTGTTATATACACACATCAACAAAGGGATAATAAAGTAGGCATTGCTGATAATAGAGACAGCTCTTGTCATAACATCCATCACAAATACTATGTTTTTTTATTGTACAGATTTAAGGGCTTACATAAAATTCAAGTACTATACATTTTTTTTCCTTCAAAGACCATATTTATTAATGAAACTGTTTATTAAGCCGTCAAATTTTTAGATTAAATATTAAAAAGGCTCACTGAAAACAGAGGCAAGATAAACAGAAACAGTAGAACAAGTGTACAAATTAACAGTTACCTGTATGTAGAGATTGTATGCAACTGGAATGTTCCTAATGGCCATGAAAAATTCTCCTTGTGACATTCCATCTTTCTCTTTTAGTCGAAGGAGAACAAAATATACTGGAAAAGAATACCAGCAAAGCAGTTTATTTCTTATTCTCTTTTTCTATCTGTCATCTAATGTATTCAATACACATTATGAAACATACTGACAAACTTCTCACTTTACACTAATTAGGTACAATATTCAATTTAGAACAACCAGACATTCTATTCACTTTACAGCCCTACTCACTTTACAATTCTGGACACAAAACTTATTCTACTCAGTCTACAGTTTATCCAAATCCAACTCACTTTACACTAACCATTACACTACTCATCTTTGTACAATAGCTGAGTACACAATGATCAGACACTCAACAGCTTTTGTATTAAAGTACAATGACTGTACATCCTACTCATTCTTTTTGGCAATGATCACACACCCTTTCTTTTATTTTAAACAGTCCACCCACCTTAATACATGTACAAGGATCACACACCCTGCTCACTTTTATATGAGGACCACACACCCCAATCACTTTTAGATGATCACACACCCTACTCACTTTCATACAAGGATCACACACCCTACTCACTTTCATACAAGGATCACACACCCTACTCACTTTCATACAAGGATCACACACCCTTCTCACTTTCATACAAGGATCACACACCCTACTCACTTTCATACAAGGATCACACACCTACTCACTTTCATACAAGGATCACACACCCTACTCACTCTTAGATGAGGATCACACATCCTATTCACTTTAAAATGAGGATCAAACACCCTACTCACTTTCATACAAGGATCACACACCCCACTTACTTAAATCTGTGTCTCCACTGTTAATTGCTTTATCCAATGCCAATTTCTCCCTCTTCATCTGCAGCAGCAAAGGAATCTGTCTTGATGCTTTAGGCTCATTCTCCAGCAACTGTAACAAAGACAAACTGGAAACATGGAATAACTAATGGAAATTTACTTCTATAAACTGACTATTGCACACATATTCCAGTATCATGAATTATAAGTCTAAGGAAGATAAAGAATATTATCTTTTCCTTTGCTATTTTTAATGATGGAGATCTTGTGTTTTCAATGCCTTATCTCTACTTTCTTAAGCTTAATCTGTTGGCTTAAGATAAAAATGGCAGCCAAGTTGTGACTGATATCTATATGATAAACCATGCATAATCTGCTTCATATAGAATTAATATACTATGACATTCTTCATACATATTCTTTCCTTGCCCATACAGACATCCACATGGCACAATTTTCCCCCATAATAATGAATTTAATGGCAATAATTATCTTAATTTTATATTAAGCATAAAATTATACTTCAGTATAGTTTTAGTTTTTAAGAACATGAGTGACCTACCCTGATAGCCAGCTCGGTACGGCCACATTCCAGGGCTTTACTGGCTATATCCGAGTATGAAACACCAGGTGTGTCTCCCAATTTGTTGGCGATGGCATTGGCGACCACTTCGTCTTCCTCGTTCTTCTGTTCCACCTGAATAATACACAACAAACATTCCCTGAATACATTTAGTACACCTTTGCTTTCAAGAATTTAGTATTCAGCTTATACCTGCAATAATTATTATTAGTTTAACATGCAACAATACTTTATCCATTTCTGATGATTTAACTCACAATATCCAATCAAATAATCTTATTTAGATAATAATGACATATATCTTCTAATACCATAACCTTTAAAAAGTTGATATGTTTAAGGAAGAGGAAAACACTTGAATAATATTGATTTGTGGCATGGATGTTCAATTTTTAAAAATTATTTGAAAAAGTCAACTGTACAACAAGCCATAATTTTCAGAACAAATCTTCTGATAGATGCCATACATAAATGTGCTACAATGGTGTATGTGTGTAAGCTGGGCCCACCTTGTAGCACGCCCAGTGAGCCAGGATGCGGCTGGCTCCCTCACTCTCAGGCAGCTTCAGGTATTGACATATTCGGATGGCCAGGTAGAAGAACTTCCTCAGGACCAGTCTGTCTATCAACACTGGCATCGTCAGGTGCTCCAGTCTGGTACCATGTTAAGGTTTGTCTTCATACCAAACTATCCATTAATTTTATCTTATTAGTTTATCTATCTGAATTTATATTTAAACTAGAGCTATCACTTAAGGTGATGAATATCTCCAATACATTGCCTTATCAGTATGAGAAAATATTGAACTTAAACATAATATATGTTAAATTTTGTGTGAAGAAAAAAATGGTGTCAGTTAGACAAAGGATGGAAAAAACCCAAAGATTTTAATAGGATAGGCAGCACCAACAATGCTAATTATGACTAGCAGGAAATTCAATTTTACACCAAAATGTTAATACGGCTGCATTGAAATGCCAAACTAACTTTAAACTTATTCCTTTCATTTAACCATCAATTGGGAAAAAAGTTCCTACAACTTATTCTAATCCCTCATGAGGGTTCCTGGGTTGGACCAGTACTTGGTGCTTGGGAAGGTCATGAAAAATCCTTTCCACCAACAGGGTTTGAACCCACATCCTTCGGTTTTGCAGATAAGTATGTTACCACAGGACAACAGCACCCAGTTACTGTAAATCACACAAGTTTCAAAACATGTCGTGAGAAATAATCACACATTAACAAAGCACTGTATAACGACCACCAGACCAGTACAGTACGGTGAAGGACAAGGATACTGGCTGTAGGTTAGGGGTATCCCAATGTTGGGCTGGCGCACCTGGTTCAACACCCGCAGCATCTGGCACATGTTGACAAATGCCTCCGGGTTGTAGTCCGTCAGGAAACACTTCCCAAAAGAGGCAGCCTACAACAGTTTAATTTCTAGAAATTATTTTGATAGCAAAATAGTACCTCAGCATTCTTCTATCTATATCCTCTCTCCATGAAATTAACCAGAATTGATGAAGACGACTTAGCAATTATCCTACACAACACTTCATCCTTTTACGTCAATTGGGAAACCAGTTTTATCAACTTTTACTGATCTCTTTTAACAGGTCTCCAAGCTTACCAGTACTTTGTACCTGAAAAAGTCATGAAGATTCTTATATATTGAACTTGTTACATTCAGATCCAAGGTAAACAAACACTTCCACCCGACTATAGTGCCCTATTATAACAGCTGAGTACTTATTTATGAGATTTATGTCTAGTAACGGTACTTCAATCTGGTGTGACTATAGTACATGTTAACTACAGGCTACTGACCTGAAGCAGGACCTCCTGTTTGTTGGGCTCTATCTCGTGTCCTGCAGCCTGGATACACTGTGACACGGCCGTGTCAAGGCTGTCCCGGATGGTCCGGATATATTCATCAGCCCGCTGACTCTCTCGCTGTAACATGATTATCATCATGACTACTGACCTATTACCTCATTATTGTTATTGTCAGCAGCATCTCCTTCACAGTTTAAAAATTCAAGTACACAATGTTAAACCATTAAAATTCAAGTCATAATGTAAACCATTAGAAATTCAAGTACATAATGTTAACCATTAGAAATTCAAGTACATAATGTTAAACCATTAGAAATTCAAGTACATAATGTTAATTAGAAATTCAAGTACATATGTTAAGTACATGTTCTTATTTGTTGGCTTTCTATTCTGTTTTTTTTTCAACAGCTTGAAAATAGCATTAAGTGAAAGAAACTCTAAAAACAGATAAATTCTTCCCATTTGAATAACTAAACTGTGCATACTGATTTGTTTTTCAGTAATAGTTAAAGTACTAGCAGACAGAATTGGACAAGGTTCCTATATTACTGTCAATATTCCTGTATAATCTGACCACCAGCAAACATAGTGTTTGGATGTCGCAAGATCAAATGACAGTGAACAAAACCTCGACCCCTTCCTGTTCATCCACCCGAGACCTGTGAACCCCTTACCTGGAATTCCCGTGTAGCCTCGTACAACATAGCACCTGGCTCCATGGAAGCAATCTTAAAAATCTGCTCCGTCACATCTGTAACATCAAAACTTCAATTAAGAATTGGAAATGATTAAAATGTTTCACTTTTGTTAAGGAAATGATGCTTGGTCAGCATACCAAAGGTAAATACAAGTCTAGGTCTCATAATCCAAATCTTATATATATTTTCATATGTAACTATAATGCGTCATATTTTGTTTTGTTTTTTTAATCAAGTATGAAAACATAAACAAGAGGGCCATGATGGCCCTAAATCGCTCACCTAAGATAAATAGGTTGACCCAAGGAACACCTGTACAAATTTATTTTAAAATCTGGCCAGTAGTTTTGAAGCAGATGATTTTTAAAGTTTTCATATATTCTTTTCTTTTTGTTGCCATGGCAACCAGAGTTCTATATGGATCAAGTTTATTTTAGCAACTTTTGTGAAGGTTGACCCAAGGATCATACCTGCCAAGTTTATTCAAATTCTGTCCAGTGGTTTCAGAGGAAATGTTGATTAAAGTTTTCCCTATATACATATAAGGCAAATAAGCCCCGCCCCTGGCAGCCATGTTTTTTACGGATCGGAAATTTTTTAGCAACTTTGGTAGAGGTTGACCCAAGGAACATCTGTACCAATTTATTTTAAAATCTGGCCAGTAGTTTTGAAGAAGATGATTTTTAAAGTTTTCATATTTTTTTCTTTTTGTTGCCATGGCAAGCAGAGTTCTACATAGATCAAGTTTATTTTAGCAACTTTTGTGAAGGTTGACCCAAGGATCATCCCTGCCAAGTTTAATCAAATTCTGTCCAGTGGTTTCAGAGGAAATGTTGATTAAAGTTTTCCCTAAATACATATTAGGCAAATAAAGCCCCGCCCCTGGTGGCCATGTTTTTTATGGACCGGAAATTTTTTTAGCAACTTTGGTAGAGTTTGACCCAAGGAACATCTGTACCAATTTATTTTAAAATCTGGCCAGTAGTTTTGAAGAAGATGATTTTTTAAAGTTTTCATATTTTTTTTTCTTTTTGTTGCCATGGCAACCAGAGTTCTACATGGATAAAGTTTATTTTAGCAACTTTTGTGAAGGTTGACCCAAGGATCATCCCTGCCAAGTTTAATCAAATTCTGTCCAGTGGTTTCAGAGGATATGTTGTTTAAAGGTTTCTCTATATACATATAAGGCAAATAAGCCCCGCCCCTGGCGGCCATGTTTTTTTTACGGATCAGAATAATTTTAGCAACTTTGGCAGAGGTTGACCCAAGGAACATCTGTACCAATTTATTTTAAAATCTGGCCAGTAGTTTTGAAGAAGATGATTGTTAAAGTTTTCATTTTTTTTTCTTTTTGTTGCCATGGCAACCAGAGTTCTACATGGATCAAGTTTATTTTAGCAACTTTTGTGAAGGTTGGCCCAAGGATCATCCCTGCCAAGTTTAATCAAATTCTGTCCAGTGGTTTCAGAGGAGATTTTGTTTAAAGGTTTCTCTATATACATATAAGGCAAATAAGCCCCGCCCCTGGCGGCCATGTTTTTTTACGGATCAGAATAATTTTAGAGACTTTGGTAGAGGTTGACCCAAGGCACATCTGTACTAAATTATTTTGAAATCTGGCCAGTAGTTTTGAAGGAGATGATTTTTAAAATTTTCAAATTATTTTTCTTTTTGTAGCCATGGCAACCAGAGTTCTTCATGGATCAACTTTATTTTAGCAACTTTTGTAGAGCCTCACCCAAGGAACATTGTGCTCAGGTGAGCTAAAAAATTAGGTCTATCACAGACTGTACTAAGAACTTCAGAAATAACCCTGATCATAAAATGGTCTTAACAATGTTCATATCACACAACTTGTATTGATAATCTACACATGCTGTATTATAATGACTGAAAGGTGTATCATAAAATGATCAGACACGACATATATTTTGACCTAAACCTGATTATAATGGAATTCTGAATGAGCCCAGTTTTATCATTACAAAGGGAGATAACTCACTTGGAACTCTCCTGAAGAAGAGAACGTTATCTCGCCCGATGATTCGGACCCCATCCTCCTCCTCCACCAGGTGAACTGCCGAGTCTTTCTGGAACCTGGTGCTGTTAAGGCTAATAAACACAGGGATATTGTGGGGTAAACAAATGTTAGATCTTGTTACAGTTTTACAGACTGATGCTGCGTTTATTCCCTCTTAACATTTAGGAAGTTACTTTCTGAAGGCTGAAATGCTCTATGGTTTTACTACTGACAATAAGCTGTCATAAAATAAACTTAAAAAGGAGAAGGTACATACTTTGATCATAAAATTACTGTACAATAAACCATGAAACAGGTTACACTAATAACTGACACAGCTATGGCAAAGCTTTTTACAAAATGAATAATCAGAAAGATCAAGCAACTGATTTAAGCCTGTCCTGAGACTCTTTGCTTATAATTCTAACAATATACAAATACAATAATCATGTCATATACACTTGTATCATGTATAATGAAGTTTGAAATCATCTAGAAAACAGAGACACAACTATACACGGAAACCCATGTAAGGACTTCCCTATAGTTATCTGATCCCAATACTTCCTCCATCTCACACTATATCACTGTGAAGGATATGATATGTAGTCCTTGTCGGGTCCAATCACCAGCATCAGCTTGTCCCATAGAGCCACCACAGCCCCATGACCACTCCTGTAACCATAACAACAGGGTGTAACCATGGTGACATCTGCCATGTTGATATCAGTACAATCACACTACAATCTATGTATAATATGTAACAAGTAACTGGTGTTACATGCAACACAAGTCCCCTACCAGTGAGGTGCATAATTTTTCCATTATCATAGCAACCAGAACTTTCCTCCGAAAAAAACCCCCCAAAAAACAAAGTGACATGCAGAATCTCCATACTGCCATCTATTCATATACCAAGTTTCATAATATTATCTTGATTTGTTTTGAAGATATTGATCAGAGATCAATTATCATGTCAGAAATTATTTCAGCCACAATATTTTCATATACAGGTAAATAAATTTCTTAGTTAAAAATACCCTAAGCTTTGTAAAAACAGTAAAATTACAACCAGACCATAATATATGCATTTGAGAGGATGTGGTTTTCATATAAACCAACAATATGCAATCTCAATTATTTGCCAGAACCTTGTATTAAGGGATACAAAACTTGTATCACTAATGTATAAGGAACAAGTTAGAACCATACTGTGGTATATAATAATATTTTTCTTCTGGTTTTCAGTGTGTAAAAATATAATACATACTACTCAAAATTTGCTAAGGATCACTTAGTGAAATCCCATTTACTTATGTATTTGATATATTTGCTTTTGACGATCACCATTTTGAGTGATACCTCTTAGCTAGTTTATTTGATTATTTGAGGCAATAATAATAATCATTACAAGTTGCCTTTCCAATCATTATACTAAATAATTCAAGTGTTCTGATATGCAATGAACAATAAGTGATCCTCAGCAAATTTTGAGTAGTATATACAAAACAAGAGGGCCATGATGGCCCTGAATCGCTCACCTGAGTACCATTGCTTCAACTGATGTCAAGGTTTTTAAACAGACAAGGATTCTGATATAACTTAATCTAAAACATTTTACCCCTAACAATACTACACACCAAATATCTAAGCAATGGGCCATATGGTTTCAGAGAAGACTTGGGCGCAGGGTCATTTATCACCGTAGGGCCAAGACTTTGAAAATCTTTGTAATGAACCATTAGATGCTACTACATACCAAAAATCTTAGCTCTAGGCCTTATGGATTCATAGAAAAAGATTTTTTAAGATTTTCCTATATAACTCTGTGTAAAACAAGTGACCCCTGGTGTGGGGTCATTTATCACCATTGGGCTATGATTTGTACAATCTTGGTAGTGGCCCATAAGATGATGCTACATACCAAATATCTAAGCTCTAGGCCTTATGGATTCATAGAAAAAGATTTTTTAAGATTTTCCTATATAACTCTGTGTAAAACAAGTGACCCCTGGTGTGGGGTCATTTATCTCCATAGGGCTATGATTTGTACAATCTTGGTAGTGGCCCATAAGATGATGCTACACACCAAATATCTTAGCTCTAGGCTTTATGGATTCATAGAAGAAGACTTTTTAAGATTTTCCTATATAACTCTGTGTAAAACAAGTGACCCCTGGTGCGGGGTCATTTATCTCCATAGGGCTATGATTTGTACAATCTTGGTAGTGGCCCATAAGATGATGCTACATACCAAATATCTAAGCTCTAGGCCTTGCAGTTTTTGCAGAAGAAGATTTTCAAAGTTTGCATTTTTAAAATCTATTTTTAGCTCCTGTGACCTAATTATGCAATTGACCAGAACCATTTATACAACTTTAGTAGAGCTTTATCCAAGGAACATTCCTGCAAAATATTTTTCAAATTGGCCAAGCCGTTTAGGAGGAGATGTTGTTTGAAGCAATTGTTGACGCCGGACGCATGGACGCCGGACAAAAGGCGATCAGAAAAGCTCACCTTGAGCACGTTGTGCTCATGTGAGCTAAAAAAACATAAAGAACAGCAAGTATCATCTGTAAATGAGACATATAAGAGGCTGATAAATGGTCTTTGAGGTGCTAATTGGTGTTGATAACCTGGTATATCGGATTTTTCCAGATACAATGTATTGTTTTGTTAATCTGGAATGTGCTATTTTACAGATTATTCCCATTTTTACACACAACACTTCTACATGTAGTGAAAGTAAGGAAATATACAAAGGAAAATCAAAGATATGTATCTTATTATTTTATACATAAATTATATCAATAAACAATTAACACTTATATTTTGAAAACCTTTGCAGACTTCAGATCCTGCTCAGAGGGCTTCTAGATAATTTTGTTTGTCAGAATAGGTTTATTTATTCTGAAAGTTTACTCTCTCCTGTAGTTTACAATTTTTTTTTTCTAGATGTGGTCAGATGATAACAAAAGCCTTGTCAGAATAGCCACTCAACTGGAAAAGTCAGAAAATGAGACTGCAGCAAACATATCACAAACGAAATAACCACTATGGTGAGTTCAGATAGTCATATCATTAAAGAAATGTTTGAAAATAATCAGCAAAACTGTAAAACATCTGCAAGAGATAGTGAAAAATTGTAATGTGAGAGTAAACAAGACTTTGAAACAACTGTTCTAAAGCATCCAATGTCAGGGCAGACATGAATGTGACACAACTGCTAGAGATGGTGAAAAGACTGAAAATGAAGGCAGACAGGACAAAACAGTCAGGATTGTGACACAACTGCTGGAGATAATGAATAGACCGAAAATGAGGGCAGACAGGACTGTGGAGATACAGGAGATGGTAAAAAGATGGAACATAAGACAGGACAGTGAAATAACTATCAAAGATAGTGAAGAGAATGATTCGGAGAGAAGACAGGACTTTGAAACAACTGCCACTGCCTGAGACATTGGTAAGATGGAATGTGAGGGCATACAGAACTGTGAAACAACGTCTGATGATAGTGAAAAGCATGACTGGGAGAGCAGACAGGAATGTGAGATTCACTTGAAGAAGAGCTCAATCATGTCCGAGTTTGTAAGAAGTTCTTTCTAAAAAGATTCAACAAAAATGCAGCAACAGTTACCCAGGCACTTTTCAAAAAAATGTCTGGCCACTGTCAGGGAAAATTAACAAAAGAAAAAAAAAAACAAAAAGCAATATCTTGCCACTGACTTGAAAAAAAATATAAGCATATGCCTCTAAATGTCAAGAAAATGGGACAAAAGCTGTAAATCAACTGATATATTGAGTGTCTTTCATGAAGAATATAATATGTCATTCCATGTACCAAAAAAGGACCAATGTACTCTGTGTAGCAAATATTACAATGCAAAGTTGGATGGAACACTTGATAAAAAAACAACAAAGAAGAATTTACTTCACACCAAACTCGAAAAAAAAGAAGGCCACATGTTACATATGGCCAGAAACATAAGGTAAACATGGTTCAAATGGAATTTTAACATGCCTAATTTTATATCTTTCTAGTCTAGCTCAAACAGTAGAACATGTTATTTTTGATTAAGAACAAAACAGAAACCAAACTGTTGCTTCAGCCCTACTCCATTCTTTGTATACGCTACAAAACATCAAAATAATCAACCATAAATTCCTTGAAAGTGGACATACTCACATGGAGTGTGACTCAATGCATTTAGCCATTGAGTCTGCAAAATCAAAAACAAAGATCTTTGTGCCAAGTCAGTGGGATACAGTCATATCGATGGCAGACGGAGAACCATGGGGACCTTAAAATACATGCTTTAAGGTATGAGAGCTAAAACATCAAAACTTCAAGAATAGAAGCTGGACAGAAACCAAAATGGACTAACATGAATTGGATGAGGGTCTTGAAAAGTGAACCAGAGATGTGCCTCTTCACACTTCCAGACTAAAGAATTTCAAAGAGTCAAATTACTTTGCAGTAAGCAACAGTTACCTCTAATACCTTTATCTCTTTACAAAACAAAGCTAACCATATTCAGTACCAAGAAAAAGGACTTGGTTGTTTGTGTAAGAAAGGTGCTATCTCCACAGAATTCCATGAACATTATAAAGGATGGCTTGCTAGCCAGAGTGTTGCAGAAAGGTTACCAGAACCAGACAGAGAGGAAAGTGAAAATGACAGGGATACTGAGTAGATTTTGAAATTTTGAAACTTACCCTGCTTTATATTTTATACTGTAACAAACGCTTAAAATCTGTATGTGACGGTTAATGTGTTTTCCCCAGTTATTCTGACATATTATGGTCTGCCATGACAACTTCTGTCTGAAGTATGACTCTATATAGCTATGCTATGTATGTAAAATGGTAGCAGATATTTCTGAGACACCCTGTATGTAAAATGGTTGCAGATATTATGAGACACCCTGTATGTAAAATAGTTGCAGATATTTCTGAGACACCCTGTATGTAAAATGGTTGCAGATATTATGAGACACCCTGTATGTAAAATGGTTGCAGATATTTCTGAGACACCCTGTATGTAAAATGGTTGCAGATATTTCTGCAGAATGTCCTGTAATGATAACTATTAAAACCATAGTAGGATACTAGATAGATACATTCATGTAAAATGACTGTAATTACCTTGACATATGTCCTGCCATGATTAATATTACTTAATTAATATACAGGGTTAGCACAAAATGAAAAATCAAAATTCCCTGACCAAATTAAGCGCAAATCCAGCGGCAAATACAGATCTTCCAAAACTAAGTTACTTCTAGATATTTTTTTTTTATTTTCAAACATGAAATGACGATATGCCAGTTGGATGCTATTTGGAACTTATTTGATATTATGCCAATCTGACAATTCAAACTGACTGAAAAAAGACAAATGGAAGAAACTGCCTTAGCCTTTCCTTATTATAATCCACCTGCTGTTTGGTCGACATTCCTTGATTGTAAAATTCCCTGACTTTTCCCTGACTTTTTCTGAATTTCCAAATTTCCCTGACCAATTTAAAATTTCCCTGACCTTGAAAAAATATCACTTTTCCCTGACTGTGGGAACCCTTATACAGTATGATTCTAGATAGACATATAGTAGTATGTAAAATGACTGCAGTTAGTTTCATTATCAGAGAAATTGCCTGCTGTTTCACAGAAGAAGTTGTGTAGAATTAGTTTTTAAGAACGAAATTGTCAACTTGTATTTTATCTACTTCATGGAATGAAAGATACCCCTATGTAGATTTTAAGCACCACAAGGCTTACATATGTTTAGTTGAATAACAACAACAAGATGGAAGTACATATTCTTACTATTTGAAGAGTCTGTTGGTCATAGAGATTTTTTACACACATTAAGTACCATGTTTTTTTTTTAATAACCAAAACAATGCCTGCCTATTTACCTAACCATGTCTTTATTTTGTAGGGTTTTTGTTAACATTTTGTCCTGCTATATCAGTGTCTACCTGTTTGCATGTATCTGGTACAATAAAAACATTCTATTTCATTTGTGTTTTGATAGTTCCAATGCATGGTTTCCCTATATACTACAGTCTGTCGCCAAATTAGAATCACTTAACATATTCCACGGCAAAGGCAACAAAGTATAACATGTATACATGTATATGGTTCTGGCACTAGGTGATAGTAGCAATTTCTCTAATTCAAGTAAGGGTGGAGGGTGTATATTCAGATACCAGGGTATGGTTGGTTGAAATAAGGATTTTTTTTGTTTTGCTGAAAGACAAAACATATTATTAATTAATAACAGGGTCTTGTTAGACCAAATGTCTGCCATTTTGCCTGAATTAATTTAGCCAGACCCAAATTGACACTTTTTTTACTTAATTTTTGTAGATAATGAATACTAAGGTGCATCATTGATTAGAGTGTATATTAAGATATCATATGCCCAAAGAAAACAATTACAGTTGATGTTCACAGTTTAATGCTGTTTTTTCAATTAATTTTTTTTCCAAAAAAAACAAAACAAGAGGGCCATGATGGCCCTGAATCACTCACCTGAGTACCATTGCTTCAACTGATGTCAAGGTTTTTAAACAGACAAGGATTCTGATATAACTTAATCTAAAACATTTTACCCCTGACAATACTACACACCAAATATCTAAGCAATGGGCCATATGGTTTCAGAGAAGACTTGGGCGCAGGGTCATTTATCACCGTAGGGCCAAGACTTTGAAAATCTTTGTAATGAACCATTAGATGCTACTACATACCAAAAATCTTACTTATGATAAATTTTTTAAGATTTTCCTATTAACCTTGTAAAACAAGTGACCCCTGGGGGGTCATTTATCACCATGGGCTATGATTTGTACAATCTTGGTAGTGGCCCATAAGATGATGCTACATACCAAATATCTAAGCTCTAGGCCTTATGGATTCATAGAAGAAGATTTTTTAAGATTTTCCTATATAACACTGTGTAAAACAAGTGACCCCTGACGCGGGGTCATTTATCACCATAGGGCTATGATTTGTACAATCTTGGTAGTGGCCCATAAGATGATGCTACATACCAAATATCTAAGCTCTAGGCCTTATGATTCATGAAGAAGATTTTTTAAGATTTTCCTATATAACTCTATGTAAAACAAGTGACCCCTGGTGCGGGGTCATTTATCACCATAGGGCTATGATTTGTACAATCTTGGTAGTGGCCCATAAGATGATGCTACATACCAAATATCTAAGCTCTAGGCCTTATGAATTCATAGAAGAAGATTTTTTAAGATTTTCCTATATAACTCTATGTAAAACAAGTGACCCCTGGTGCGGGGTCATTTATCACCATAGGGCTATGATTTGTACAATCTTGGTAGTGGCCCATAAGATGATGCTACATACCAAAAATCAAAAGGTTAGGCCTTGTGGTTTCGGAGAAGAAGATTTTTTCAAGTTTTTCCTATATTAGCCTATGTGAAATCAAGTGACCCCTGGGGCGGGGCCAATTTTGACCCCAGGGTCATAAATTGTACAATCCTGGTAGAGAGTCATAAGATCATGCTACATACCAAAAATCAAAAGGCTAGGCCTTGTGGTTTCAGAGAAGAAGATTTTTTAAATTTTCATTTTTAAAATCTATTTTTAGCTCCTGTGACCTAATTATGCGATGGACCAGAACCATTTATACAACTTTAGTAGAGCTTCATCCAAGGAACATTCCTGCAAAATATTTTTCAAATTGGCCAAGCCGTTTAGGAGGAGATGTTGTTTGAAGCAATTGTTGACGCCGGACGCCGGACAAAAGGCGATCAGAAAAGCTCACCTTGAGCACGTTGTGCTCATGTGAGCTAAAAAGAAGCAAAATGCTAGATACTATGTTCTGGTCTTCAACCGATGAATTATTTCAATTGGATATCTATTTAATAGCAGCTAAAAATGATATCAGAAACTAAACCTATATTAAAGTCATGTTGGTTCATATAATTTGACCAAACTACAAAGAAGTAACAAACATGGACTTACCATACCAACTGGGTAGGCTTCTTGTGGGACTTGGTGTTGAACTCACAATATTTTTTCTAGAATTGTAAAAATCACAGTACTGCTACTTCATAGAACACATAATACTAAAAAGTGTAATATTCTTTAATAAAAATGTTAACAAATATTTAAACAAATATCTAATTTTAAAGATGTAAACAAAATATTTAAACAAATATCTAAGTCCATCCTTATAATAAAGTATTAAGAACATTAATGTAATATTTAGGAAATCAGAATAACTTTTAAATTAGCCAATCAGAATTGTATGCAACCAGTATGTTTTGTTTCTCAGTGTCGTATGCCTTTATTTGCGACAAATTTGGTTGCCTTGACCATCTCACCATTTCATCCAAGATTTGTTTCCTTTGATCTGGGTCTGCTCTGTTTGCCAATGCATCAAGATGAGTCTCTATGACTTGACCTGACTTGACTTGACCTGACTATTTGAGTTTACTGTCGCTTGGAGAGTATTTCAGTCATATGCGACATCCAGCTAATTACAGGTGGAGGAAGACCCTGAAAGCACGGGTAGAACCATCGACCTACCGCAGGCCAGCTGGAAGGCTTCCTCACATGGAAATCCAAATGACAGGAGTCTCTATGAAGTAAAGGGTTAAACTTAAACTCTCTAGAGAGATCCAAGAGGGTGGAGACTCACCTTGAGGTCAGCTGAGCCAATCCACACGACCCCTGTGTCTGAGTACAGAGCAATGTACTTGTTGTTGAATGATACAGCCATGTCTATAAACTCTTCAAATTTTATAGAAATATCCACAGTCTGAAACATTAAATCATCATGCATAACAATTCATATGTTAAGTTTAAATGTATTCATCAATAATATAATCATCTTAAAAACTAATAAAAAGAGATAGAACTGTATTTGGTTAAACATTAAATTGACCAGATCTAACAATTATTCAACACAGCAATGCACATTCACCACTTGTAATCAATTCACCATTTCAAGCTGACGGGACTGAATGATATTTATATGGCTGCCACATTATCAATTAAAACTTAAGGTGAAAAAGTACTGAAACATTTTCCTTACTTAATATAGATTCAACTTGTTTCTTTTTGTTTATGGTAAAAGGGACCATTAGAAAACTTACAATATGATGAGAATTAGCTGACTTTGAAAGAGTAAGGTAAGGTATGATGGTACTATATAGTGTGGTATGGTACAGTATGGTATGGTACAGTATGGTATGGTATGGTACAGTATGGTATGGTACAGTATGGTATGGAATGATACCTGTTGCTGCAGTTTGCCCCCATGGTCCACCAGGAAGAGGTCATTCCCCGTGGCCACCAGTGCCTGGGACTGACTGTCCATTGTGATGATGTCCCATGCTCGTGGGGGCGTGTTCAGGCCTGGAGTGGACAACAGGATTTGTACTATACATGAAATTTCCCATCACAAACAACAATTTCACCTGTACCTCATGCAATGTGTTAATAGACAGATCCAGGTCTCCTCTGTTTGCTTATACAATATTGTAGATCAATTCCACACAGTTTGCATGGTTTATTTATATTAAACTTCATCAGTTTACACATAAGTAACAGCATTTTGCCTAAAAACATCTAATCACAATACTGAATAAATTTCTGACAGGTTGATAGGTCTTCAATTAAATATACAGCCTGGTTAATCAATAGTGAAAGGTTCAGAAACATCCCTTTTAAAACTTGGTAAATCAGGATAAAAAATTTAGATCAGTGTCTGTTCAAAAGATGAAGAACTATGTAGACAAATCTCCACTTTATTAATATAGTGTACCACGGTCAGTACCTGGGATCTCAGCCAGTCTCCGGACTCGCAGATCATCAATACTGTTGATGATGAAGATCCGGAAGGAAGAGGTGAGCACAGCGATCCCGGTGCCCTTGTAACTGTTGAATATCCGTACATCAATCACTTTCACATCCTTTGCTTCCTGAAATCACACAGACACATCTCTTCTCAAATATATGTAAATACATACTTACAAATCAACCACCAAGTGTTGCTACTTGAAAGGTTTGCACAACACAAATAAAAAAGTTTGGAAGTCAGATGCTCATTTATTTTGAAAAAAAAAATATTGGTATATTTTTTCTTGTTCAAGTCTAGATTTGCTAATTATTTATTTTGCATCTAGCCACAAATGAAAGCAATAGGTTTGCAACTTTAATTTCATCTGCATAATGCCATAATATGCTGGCAAGAATCTATATGTCAAAGATTGCTCACTATTATGTATCTAAGACAATGGTGGAGACATGTCAATGATATTGTCAGATGCAAATTTAATTAATATACAATTATTTCAAACCTGTCCCAGTCCAAACTGCTGCTTAAAGTTCAGGAAAAGGTCATAAACCAGGACAATCCCATCATCCTGGACAAACAAGAGATCTTCTGTATAGGACCAGCCAATCTTTTTGATACGACCACTGTTCCACTGGAAAAAGAAATACAATCTCTAAATCTTTACATGACAAAAAGACAGTATGGCAGTCTTAAGAAAGCTAGGTAGAGCTAAATAAAAATTCCCTTATTGCAACATAACATAATGGAGATTGCTTCCAAAATCAATTTCACTTATTTTCATGAAAATTGGAAAACAAAATTTCCTGATGGTATCTGAATCTATCAGGGTTTTCCCTGACGCACAAATCATGTGTCTCAGACGCATTATCTGAACGTTGGACCCCCAAAATAAAATATTGTGCGTCTGCCTGGACGCAATCTCAATTCAGCGTTTGTCCATTTTTTCTTTAAAAGATATGGATATTTTAAATTGAAAAAAAAAACGGAAAAAAAAACGTGAAAAAAAAAAACGTCAGGAGATTTTCAGAGCAGCGAGGTAAACAGACTGTAAGAGGGATAACTACAAGTAGACTGGTACTGAGTTATGACGCTGTAAAAAATTACAGACTGTCTCAAATATTAACACCAACGCGCTGCTAAAATCGATATTGTCACAGTTGCAGTCGTCGCTTAGGTAAACAACATGGCTCAAGCAAACTGACGAACTCTTTATGTCGTCTGCGAAAACTGCCGACGAAAACAAAACTGATTCTGATTCTGGTGGCGCTGAGTCTAGTCCTAAAAGTAAACGTATTAAATATTCAAAATCATTTCAATCTGCTTGGCTAAAGCAGTTTTCTTGGTTAGAATTTACTGATGACCGAATGCACTGCAACCCGTGTATCAAAACAGGCCAAGACAATCCATTCGTAAAGGGATGCGTAAATTTTCGCAAATCAACGCTTGAGAGGCATGAAAAGTCAAAAGGTCATGTTGAAGCTCTTAAACAAGTTTCACTTCAATCTCTGTTGTGAATCACAGATCACAGATAACAGTCATCTGTTATGTGGCTATTATATAACAAAATCTAGAAGACAGGAAAGAAATAAAAGTTCATGCATACTTTGGCCTTTTTTTAATCTAATTATCCATAGCATCATAATAATTATAACAGTACCCAGGTCTTAACTTCATGCACAATTCTCAACACTGCCCCCTTTAAAGCTAATAGTTTAACTTAATACATGAAGCTCAGTCAGGCAACACTTGTATACACTTATACTATAGTTAGTACCTTTCACTATTCTACATCAATGTTATTTTGGACCCCCAAAATTTGATTTGGACCCCCTAAAAAGAAATCAGGGGGTCCAAGAGACCCCCATTTGCAACTTGGAAGGGAAAACCCTGATCTATAACCCCTAATACAAACATGTACTGTCAAACCTATCTTAAGTAACAAGGCAAGGAAATGGTTGCTTAACTCAGATGCCTTAGAAATGAAGGTTAGGCCTAAATGCATAGTAAGGTACCATTTTAGGAAGTTAAACACTTGTGGTCCCTCAGTACTGATGGTCACTTATATAGGTTCAACTGCAGGGTGAGTCTGCATCTTATATTTTGCCATAGTATTTATTTATACAAGTTTATAACTAAAGCAGACTTGGCAGAGCATGTAAAAATCAGCATCTGATACCCACGGCTGCCTATTATATCTGACAGCTTAGGAAAATTGGCTAGCACTTTATTGTTATATAAGGATATTTACAAGAGATACATCGACACAAATAAGTATTCTTCAGTTGGAGATCTAAAATCTGTAATTCTATAAAGGTTTGTCTAAGTGCCGAAAGTTTGAGAATTTCTATTGGTCCAAAAATCCCCACTACCTAGTGGTGCTGTGAATAGTGACGCGGCTTTCCAAATAATGGATAACGAGAAAATGCTAACTAATAATCCCATGGGCAATGCATGGAGTAATGAAATAAGGGCTCATGGGTTTCAGACGCTGCTTAATAAAACAAAACTTGTTTTTCACTTTTTTTTTTGTTACAGTATGAGATGACCCACCCTCATTGAACTGATCTGTTTCCCTGCAGATGTGTACACGGTCACAACCGGTCGCAGGTTTGGGTTGTTCTGGAACTCCTTCAGCAGTGCTGTAACACACGCCAGCAACACTTTATCCCTCTACCACTCACAAACACACTTACACTAATTAAAACAAGATTAGAGTGAAAGAATTCCTCAATTTGAACAGGTTTTAAGTTTCACCTACAAAATAAGAATTAATCGTAACCAGAGATGTCAAAAGCAATCTTTAACTGAACTTGGTATGAAACAATGACAAACATGACTTTTAAGAGATGTAAAATTCCACTCATCATGGCTGGTGAGAACTGGTGTAGAGCGAGTGAAGAATATGAACAAATCTTGGTAATTCTCTTGATTTAACCCTTTCCCTCATATAGACTCATTTTGACGCACCCAATAGGTACCACATAAAGCCTAATCTGCAGAAAACCACAGTTAAACCTTACCAAATTTAATTACAAAATCCTCATTTCCAGACCACTGAGGAGCAGCGAACAGCATAAAACCTGATCAGCCTGCGAGTTACTCGCAGGCTGATCTGGTTTTATGCTGTTCGCATAGGTCTTTTCATGTTTTTCTCTATGAGGGAAAAGGGTTAACTATCTCAAATTTTGGAAGGGCTAGGGAAGGCAAGATTAGTGGTGAACATACCTACTGGTCCTCCATATGGAGCTGCTGCCACCTCATACTTGGAGAGATCTATCGTGTCTCCCCAGTCCAGGGCATACATCTCCACTTCCCTGTATTATATAGGTCACTATAAAACAGCTGCATTCATGGATACAAGTTTAGTACGAGAACTTCTATTTCCTATCATATATGCATGACTAACCTTATTATTGAGAAACTTGTAAAAGCAGGTCGGTATCTCCGGTATCTGGGACTACTTGGGAATAATTAACTTGACGCCAAAACAGGTATATCCCCGCCCCGAAAGGTTGTCGGAGGTTGTTGAACTAAGGTAACTATTGAAAGCAAGATTCACATACATTTGTTTGTCGGAGGTTTATACAGCTTTTCACTGGTTAAACCATATGCATGTTCATTTTGTGGCGTTTTGGCGTCATGTTAATTCCTTAGTATATACTGCCTTTGGAGTTTGTCGATAACATAGAAAGGATTCCAAATTGGCAATGGAGCAAGTAACTAACTACCTATAAGTAAAGTGAGGGTCTGGTATTTGAGTTCTTGTCAGGCTACAAACCTAAATTGAAAATATACTCCATTATCTAATCAAAGATATTGTTGTGCTTTTTTTTTTACTTAGCCTCTGATTCTAAGTTGAGGTTAAGACCAATAATCAAAGGGCTCAATGCGCTGAGAGATGACAGCTGGATTAACAGGAAAAAAAGCTGTGATTCTTAATAATTGATACAATAGAGGCAAAAGCCACATGACGCAAAACTCCACACACTCTCCTGCAACTATAGTCAGTAGTAAGACAATCAAATATGCACTCGGTTTGTTACAAAACAATCCGGAATTAGGGTCATGAACCCAAGTGTATGAACTTCAGAAGTATGTCATTTCCAAGGACCCTATTTATACACTATCTACTGTTACTTAAGTGTAGAACTTGACAAGGTACTCGATTGTTTTATATACTTGAATGTCTGTTTCTACTTCAAAGTTAAGAAATGCTCTGTTTGCTTTCATGCAAAATTATGTGTGAACTACTTTAGGTGAATTACAGACATTTGAAGCGCTACTTTTTTCTTTTTACAGGAGTAGATCTTTAAGTATGTAAAACGGGTTGCTGTTCTGATTTATAAGTGTCACGAATATATTGTTCATGCTTAAAATGGATGTTTACAGAGCAAATTAACACGTTTACAAACAACAGCACATGAACAGCAGTTACGGTTATGAATAAAAGGTCTGTGTAACATATTCCATTCATATTCTCGTAAGTGCAGAATCGCATTGTGTGGATCCGCACTAAGCACAGAGGG
The DNA here is from genome assembly GCA_021229015.1 of Solen grandis. Lineage (NCBI taxonomy): Eukaryota > Metazoa > Mollusca > Bivalvia > Adapedonta > Solenidae > Solen > Solen grandis. The sequence goes on along the minus strand of CM037788.1, from coordinate 27,519,718 downwards.
GTACTGTTAAACTTGTCATGGAAAATATGCAAATTAGCAAGGTCAGCGATACCTGGTTAACGTTTGTAGCTACAAGCTGCTTCTAAAAATCAATAGATCAGGATCTAAGACAAGATTAGACTAGTATGGTAGCACTCCAAATCTTTGATCTCAGCTGTCAACTATTTCCAGTTTGCTAATTGAATTGGGGATTTATTCCACTTATGAGTTTATAACCAAGAAAACTAGAAACTATACTGATCTGAGATATGATATTGTCAATTGCCTATATGTGTATTGCATTTTTGTATTATGCAGATCTCACTGCATACTGACCATCAGTGTTAAATGATGATGAATTCCGGCGGATATTGTTTATTCCTACCCCACCCACAGAAATAGTTTAAGCTCTCCAAAGATTGTCAACATTCTATAATCATTTTTCGTCAAACATCAAGAAAACAGATAAGTGCATTTAAATGTATATACAACACAGGCACTTACTCATAATAAACGTGTCCCAAAGGTAGCCAGTTTGCGGAAGCCATGGTTTGTATGCAAACAAATGTTACAGCTTCCGCCTACTAATTTTATAAATGTTTAAGCGACGTCCTGTTTAAAGTGCGGAGTCTTAGCGGACCTCAGGATATATACCCTTGTTATGCTTGTTTCATTGGTTTAACATCCCACCGACAGTATTTCAGTCATTTGGAGACTATGTCTACTTGAGACAGATATAGTGCTGCCACACTGCAGTATCATGCCGTAAACATGTGGCATGATACCACACCCAATCACATTATTCTGACACCAGGGCAACCAGTCCTGCAACTACCCTTATATGTTGAGTGCCAAGTAAGGGAGCTATAACAGTACAATTTTTTACGATTTTGGTATGTCGCAGCCTGTGATCGAAACCATGACCTCCCGCTCCCGAGGCGGACACTCTAACCACTTGGGCCACCGTCCTAGTTTTGCACATTATTATTTGATGCATAAGGATTATACATATAAAAGTCAAATATTATATTTATGCTTATATTTAATCATTTCCTTAACATTAATTTGGTATTTATTCTAATACCTCCCAATGGGATTGGACTAGTACTTTGAACCTTGATACATAGAGATTGGGTGATTTGCATCAAAGATTGTTAGTCATCATGAATCCAAGGGCTGTATAGTTTTGAAAGCATTTCTTTGTCACACAATACTGATTCATCACAGGGAATTAATGAAAAATGTAATCATTTCTGCATTTGTTTTATCTTGAAGTATTTTCATGCTTTGAAATTATATAGCATAAAAATTGTTTTATTGTTGAGCTTCATGTCCCATTGACAGTGTTTCAGTCATCTGAAGATATTTCTACTTTAGACAGATATAGTGCTGCCACACTGCAGTATCACACTGTAGATATGTGGCATGATACCATGCCCAGTCACATTATCCTGACACTTTGCCAAAACGGTCTGATATATGCAGAGTGTCAAGCAGGGAGCTTCTAGTACCATTTCTAATGACTTAAAGCAAAAGAAACCTTACACTTTATTTGGTAAAGTTGTTGCATAGCTGACTTTACTTGACTATTTGAGTTTACCGTCGCTTCGACAGTATTTCAGTCATATAGCGACGTCCCGCTAATTACAGGTGGAGGAAGACCCTGAATACACGGAGCCATCCGGGTAGAACCACCGACCTACTGCAAGCCAGCTGGAAGGCTTCCTCACATGAATATCCGAATGACCCTGCCGGGATTCGAATCCATGCTGTAAGGGGCTGAGTGAGCGTTCAAGTCAGCGACTTTACCCTCTCGGCCATAAAGACCCCTGTTGCATAGCTGAGAAATTGTTCATGTCTGACAGTTTTATATTTTTTATTTAGAAGCATTGAAGAATCTGAATCTGAATTGTGTATTTTGTAGATCCCAATGCTTGTTTGTCTAAAACAAAATAATATAGAAAACATGAATTGGATGATACAAGGTGTATCATAAGTACTGAGCATGTGAAATATCACAACTGTGCTATAAAGTGCGTGGTTGAAAAGTAGACTCATGTACCAATTTCTTTCATTATTTAAGATTTTGTCATGAAAGAAAGCAAAAAAGAAAATAACCATGCAGCATCTTATTCTTTATTTCTATAAAAGTGTTAAATTTTCATCATGAGTTTCAATACTGAGAATTCAATATGTAAATACAAGTACAACTGTATAGAAGCTTCTAATACAAACACTAGCACATACAGAACATGTATATAGAAGTTTCTTAAACATCAGTAATTTTGCAATTACCAGAAGAGACAACAAGAGCTGTCCATAAGACAGCGCGCTCGACTTTTCTCAGTTGCTAAGACACAGTTTTATGGATTTTAATAGTATGGTACATATCAATGATGATATGTTCTAGTTATAGTAGAAATTATTCTATCACCTCCAATAAACAAATATGACATTTTTAATTGGTGAAATTAGCATGCAGAATCAATTTGAGAATGTGGTGTGCTGATCCGCCAACTCAGTGCTAAAATCTGAAAAATTAGCATGGAGAATCAATTTGAGAATGTGGTCTGCTTACGTAATTTAAACAAAACATACTAACGCCATTAAAGAAAGGGCCAATCTTTGATGTTATTAGAGGTTGTTGCCCAACCTATTTGCTATTTGTAAATACAGCCAAAAAATATCTAAGTATAAAAGGGTAAAATTGAAAATACACTGCATATAGGATTATGGGCCCTGCCAGTAAAGTTGAGGTGGTGTGGGTAAACAATAAATAAGTATTCCAAGTAATGGTGGAATACCTGTGATAGTATTGAAAATATACAACTTTGTAAAAAAATTAACCATGATTTCGGCTGTTTTCTAAGTATGAAAGAGGCAAAATTCAAGAAGTAGTACAGCCAGGGTTATGGGGCTTGCTAGCAAGGCAGAGGTAGTGATGGTGAATAAGTACTTGAAGTTTCAGTCAAATACATGTGATAGTACAACTATGTAAAAAAATTACTATGATTTTGGCTGTTTTATAAGTATGAAAGTGGCATAACTTAAGAAGTAGTACAGCAAGAGTTATGGGCCTTGTTAGTAAGGTAGAGGTTATGATGGTGAATATGTACTTGAAGTTTCAGTTGAATACCTTAGATAGTATTGAAGATATACAACTTTGTAAAAACTTTAACCTTGATTTTGGCTGTTTTGTAAGTATGAAAGGGGCATAACTCCAAAAATAGGGTAGCCAGGGTTGTGGGCCTTAGAAGTAAGGTAGAAGTGATGATGGCGAATAAGTAGTTTAAGTTTGGGTGGAATACCTTTGATAGTATTTAAGTTATTGATGTTTGAAAAAAACTTTAACCTTGTGTTGCAACGCCGACGCCAACGCTGACGCCCGAGTGACAGTATAAGCTCTCATTTTCTTCGAAAAGTCGAGCTAAAAATGCATAATAAAATACCATACAAGAACAAAAGATTATAACATTTTTTATCATATTAAATTACATTTCTTTAGCAAAAACTTATTTTCTATATTAACTTAATAATAGTCATCTCTGAAAGTGACTATTAACACTTCCTATTAACAGCTTTATCATACTGTATTCCCTGCGTAGCACACAATTTCGTACTTCTGCGCAATCCACAAAATAGTGCACTCTTTGACCTGTCCAATTGTTGATACATCATTTTTACTTGACAGCTTTTGTTTTGTTATGCAGAATTCATATTCAGTTTGTTTTTTGCTTTTGATATGATAATTTTATCAACAATGAATTCATCAGGATCTCTCATTTATATCAAAAGCAACGTTAAGTGCATAAATATATACCATGTGATTTCACACAAGAACAATCTGAAAGATTTCTCACAGTGTGAATACAAATGCAAACACTTTGTTTTCAAGCAGGTCTTAAATAGAACAACCCAAATAGTTACTGAATTAGACTCATGACTATCAGACATTGGGCATGTTTCACTATATCCAGAATGAAAATATATTTTGCAAGTTTCACAAACCCCAATTACTCAGTTGTCATTTATTAAGAATAAGTGATTAGTGTATATCATTAAATAAAAAAGACACATTTTATATCTTATTGTGCAAATATGAACACACTTAATGAGACAGTGTATACCTTTCCCTCATTTTGACGCCCTCAATAGGTACCACATAAAGCCTGATCTGCAGAAAACCACAATTAAACCTTACCAAATTTAATTGTAAAATCCTCATTTCCAGACCACTGAGGAGCAGCAAACAGCATAAAACCTGATCAGCCTGCGAGTTACTCGCAGGCTGATCTAGTTTTATGTTGTTCGCATAGGTCTTTTCATGGTTACCTCTATGAGGGAAAGGGTTAAACTTTGACTAATTTATTACTCTTTAGTGATACATATCCCAGTTATATTTGGAAACACTGACAAAGAGTGGATATAGCATTAAGCAACAGAAACTTTACCAATCACCAGCAAGGTGACTCCTAGGTATCCCCCTCATACTATGTTAGTAGGAATACAATAAATATCACAGTTTTTTATTACCACTATATAATACACCTATCATAGAGACTAGGTAAAAAAAAACCCCGGGAGACGGGATTCAAGTACAAGTGTTATATATCACAGACACATCTCTCAATACAGTTGCAGCAACACCTACGATTTCGTAGTTCATTTGATTGGGGGTTAGCACCGTCACAAGCTTGATGATAAAAACTGTAAATAAATAAGGCAGTGAAATAAACTTAACATTCTTCGTGATGACATTAGAATAGAACCAATCCGGTTTTATGGTCTGTATTCAGCATTTGTTCTCTCCAATTCACCATCCTCATCAAAATGCCAGCTTGCAACTCAAAACTCCTGTTCTCGAGATATCAGTATGGTTATCTCGGTACAAAGTTTTACATGGAAAAGGAAGTAAATTCATCCCCATTCTCTGTAATTTGCACTTAAATATATGTACTGGTAGTCTGTGAGAATTGGCTTTTCGTCATTGGCAGGAAATTCATTTCAATATCTCCTGTCTTTCCCATATATTTGACAATACTCCTGCTGTCATCTGGGTCATCTTGCTTCTATCTTTGCAAGCATTTCATCAATATCTCTGAAATAATAGAGAAAATAGGTCTGTTATCATAAGTTATAATCACAAACCTTAACAACAGCATCATCAACAACACAACAAGAACACATCCCCAGACCTTGACACTCTGAATGATAGAAATCTCAAGATTTTTAACTTTCTGCTCTAGTTTCCTTCACCTGACTTGTGAACAGGCTCAACAGGCATCGGGCCCCATCATCATGAAAAATATTTTAGAATGATCTAAGACTGAGATTTGAGTATCATACTCAAATCCCTATGGAAACTACTGAGCATACTTTGAGTACTTTATTTGTGGAGAACATGGGGCCAGGTGGAACACTCTTCACCAACAACCATGTCAGAGTTATCAATTAAGTTACCTGCTATCTGTATAAACCAGACCAGCCACACAGCAACTCACAGTCTGATAAGTGGTGTGTTGCATAGACAAAAAGTTCCAAAATGTTTCAATACAATTTTCACTTTATTTCTATGCAACGTTATGTTGCAAAAAAAAAGTTTTCAGTTAAGAGGTACACTTCAAAATCCGCATCATGCGATAACAAAGTAAACAAATATGGCAGAAATGGTGGTGACTGTTTTTATTATCTTGCCATGTGGCTTTTTCACAGAACAAAAGTTTGTCTGGATGGATGGACATCCAGACTTTTGCAACAGATGGACAGACATCCCTACAAACAAACCAACAGGATGACTCCTATACATCCTTTCTCAACTTGTGTTTGCGGGGTATTATTAAATATTTCTTAGTTGTTCATTAAATGCAGAAAAACAGGTTTTATTTTTCATTTCTGTCCATGTGTCAAATAATGCATTGATTATCTGCTTTGTTTTGTAGAATGATGTAAGACAGAAAGTTGTACCAATCTAGCAAACTTTTTCAAACTAAATTCATTACATAGATCACTAAGGAAATGTAAACACAATATAATAAAACAAAGAGTGTTCTTTGGAACATGTGTCACCTGCTGAAGTGTGACGGAAAAAGTGTGACAGTTGGACAGATGGACCTCTGCTTTCAGCAGGTGACGCAAAAAGTATATTGAAACATTTGTCTGAACAATGCATCCCTAGTTTCATACTGTTATCTTACTACTAAAGTAGTAACATAGGGGACACTAAAACCTGATTGACAAAAACGCTAAAAATTGGTCTGGTCTGGCTTTTCTATGGCATGTAAGTGTTATCTCCCAGAAGTTAAAGGTTAACCTAGCTTAATGCATGTACACTATTCATAAATAAGCATCAGAATTGGTCACATTGAGAAATTTCGTGACAATACGTTCTGATTTATCTACCAAATATGATCAAGTGTCACTGAACTATACAGGGATGTAACGTTTGAACCTGGAGATATGTGGGACATAAACAAGACGGGTTCATCCCAGTTACTTACTGTAGTTGTTGTTCGTACTGGGCCCGCTGGTTCCGCAGCATCTGAAGCAGATGGTCATCTGGAAACTCCCCGTCAGATTCACAACCCTCATCTGGGGAAAATAATAGCAGTTTATACTTATACAAGAAACTTCATCTTGAAACAAATATCCACATTTAATTTTCCTATTTTACTATATTTTTTTATCATTTTGCTTTGGTACAAGAAACAAAAAGATACATAAATAAGTAGAATCATAAGTGTGTTCTCTTAGAACACGCGTGTCACCTGCTGAAACGTGATGGAAAAAGTATGACAGACTGACAGATGGACAGACAGACAATGGAAAAGTGTACCCTATGTGTCACTTCCGCTTACAGCAGGTGACACAATAATGCTGAAATTGTTTATGACCAGTAAACTAGACCTAGCCATTACAAACAAGAGTGCCAGTGATGCCACAATATACGCCGCCACAAAATATAAAGACCAAGAGGGGTCTTTTAATTATTGCTTTTAACATTTCTGTAAGCATAACCTTATAATGAAGTCTGTAAGACCAATTAATTTAGCTGAACAGAGATAGAACTCTAAAAATGCTTCCAATATGACAGTAGGTCAAATAGCAGTATCAATTTGAATCCTTTTTTCTTTCTCCCCATAACTCTTGCAAAAATCACTGTACCAGAAAATCCTTGCCTTATGCACTTTTACCTGTTTAGAAACTTGAGTTGTGTTTTAAAGAGACCATGTTTAGAAAGGCATAACTATTGCAAATATTGATGAACATCAAAGCCCCTGCTTTGTGCATATCTACCCAGTATAGTAATGACATTGCCCAAGTTTTGAAAAGATTAGGTCAGAAACATACAAGAAATTGCATTCCCAAAGCTGAAATATCAATCAGCTAAAAAGACTAAGTTTCAGGGGACACAAATCTTGCAAAAATTAATGTACCGGAAAACCCACTTCATGCACATTACCCATTATAGTAATGAATTGACCAAGTTTAAAAGATTCTGCAATATCAATCAGCTACAGAGATAAGTTTCAAGGTACACAAATCTTGTAAAAATCAATGAACCATAAAATCGCCACTTCATGCACATTTACCCATTAAAGTAATGACATTGACCAAGTTATAAAAAGATTCATTCAGAAATGTAGGAGGAGTTGCGTTCACAAGGCTGCAATATCAATCAGCTACAGAGACTAAGTTTCAAGGGACACAAACCTTGTAAAAATCAATGAACCGGAAAATCACCACTTCATGCACATCTACCCATTATAGTAATGATATTGACCAAGTTTTGAAAAGATTCATTCAGAAATGTAGGAGGAGTTACGTTCACAAGGCTGCAATATCATTCAGCTACAGAGACTAAGTTTCAAGGGACACAAACCTTGTAAAAATCAATGAACCGGAAAATCACCACTTCATGCACATCTACCCATTAAAGTTATGACATTGACCAAGTTTTGAAAAGATTCATTCAGAAATGTAGGAGGAGTTGCGTTCACAAGGCTGCAATATCAATCAGCTACAGAGACTAAGTTTCAAGGTACACAAATCTTGTAAAAATCAATGAACCATAAAATCGCCACTTCATGCACATTTACCCATTAAAGTAATGACATTGACCAAGTTATAAAAAGATTCATTCAGAAATGTAGGAGGAGTTGCGTTCACAAGGCTGCAATATCATTCAGCTACAGAGACTAAGTTTCAAGGGACACAAACCTTGTAAAAATCAATGAACCGGAAAATCACCACTTCATGCACATCTACCCATTATAGTAATGATATTGACCAAGTTTTGAAAAGATTCATTCAGAAATGTAGGAGGAGTTACGTTCACAAGGCTGCAATATCAAACAGCTACAGAGACTAAGTTTCAAGGGACACAAATCATGTAAAAATCAATGAACCATAAAATCACCACTTCATGCACATCTACCCATTATAGTAATGATATTGACCAAGTTTTGAAAAGATTCATTCAGAAATGTAGGAGGAGTTGCTTCCAAGGCTGCAATATCATTCACTACAGAGACTAAGTTTCAAAGGGACACAAATCTGTAAAAATCAATGAACCGGAAAATCGCCACTTCATGCACATCTACCCATTATAGTAATGACACTGACCAAGTTTTGAAAAGATTCATTCAGAAATGTAGGAGGAGTTGCGTTCACAAGGCTGCAATATCATTCAGCTACAGAGACTAAGTTTCAAAGGGACACAAATCTTGTAAAAATCAATGAACCGGAAAATCGCCACTTCATGCACATCTACCCATTATAGTAATGACATTGACCAAGTTTTGAAAAGATTCATTCAGAAACGTAGGAGGAGTTGCGTTCACAAGATATGGACGTACGGACGTACGAACGTACGGACGGACGGACAGACGGAGAAGATGACGCCAATATACGACCGCCTCCGGCGGCGTATAAAAATACTGAAATTTGAGCCTGCACTGAGTATAGACACCATCAGATGACACACTGAGGTTACTGCCAACAACTTCCAAAGTTGCTTTCAAGTGAAAAACAAAAATAACTTCCTCACCATCTTTTTCTAATTTTTCCTCACTTCCTGAACCTGGTTTCTGTGATGTTTGTTCTACTGTGACAGTGGGAGGAAGACTCTCCACACTGGAGAGCAGGGTACTGGTGGACATGCTGAACAAATGGTTCTTCACAACCTGAAGAGTTCATAAATATCACAGTACTGACAGTACTGAGTAACATTTCCATTTAAGTCATCACATGCATCCCCCCCTTAAAAAACAAACAAACAAAAGAAGCAAACAGCAAGAAATAAAAAGGAAAAAACGACAGATCCTCTCTAAACACATTAAAACAAAATATTAAACTGCAGTTGTTATATGGCCTTGATACCCACAATAACATTAAATTAATAATCAAATGCAAATATAAGTAAGTTTGTATTTACATACTTTAATACTGGTGGTAAAATATCAAGGGCATGGTTGTTTTTTTTTCCTTTTATATTCAGTTCATAATGTAATTCCTATGTATTTCATGTATGTAAATTGTTGCATTATCATAACTGATTAATAATTAAGTTCAAACAGACTAAATTACTAAAAATATCAATGTCTTCATTATACCTCATCAAACTAGAGTTAAATTCAATAATAATCAACCAGGGATCAACCATTTAATATATGTACCTGGCCTATGGCAACGTCAACTCCTCGCCTCTGCTGTTTGGGACTGCTAGACCCTGTTGGTCTCGGAAGCTTCTCTCTTCTCTCCCTCAACCCAGCAGACTGGTCAGGCCTGGACCTTGTGTCTCTGTGTAACTGTTTAGAATCACTGTCAGATTCTGACCTGTGAGCACTTGCAACACTCTCCTCCTCCGATAAATCACTTAGATCCAGATTTTTCCTGATTCTGACAGTTTTTGGTTTTCTGTTGTCACGTTTCTCAAACTTTTCTTCTGCTTTTGTCTCTTTTTCAGGCTCTGACACATTAACTCTGGATATTTTGTCTCTAGGAACATCAAAGATTTTTTCTCCCTGCATCCTTTTACTTTTCTCAACATCTGGTTTTTCAGCTTCTAAGTACTTTTTATAAACATTCTCATCAGAATTATCTCCCTTTGGAGACTGTTTGTCATCTTCCCTTAAAACTTCATCACTACTTTTAGCTCCCTTGCCTTCATTTGGAGCACCTTTTCTCTTATCCTGAGCAAGATATTCCTGGTATTTTCCACTGTGTGGGCATGGCAGTAAATCACACATTAAATGCAGGTGGGGTTCAACATCTTTAGACTGTCGGTCAGTATGAGGTTTAGTTTTGTGCAGCAAGGGACTGGCAATATGGGGCTCTGTCGATGGTCTCTCAGGGCTAGGGGCTCGGGGCAACACATCATAACCTAGACATGACAAAAAACATACTGAATAAAGGTTCCTGTCCTGTTTTACAATTTACAGATAGTGGAATCATTATGCTTTGATTGATTGTAAATTCTAATATATAATTATACTGCACTTATTAATGCATCTGGCCTCAGCAAATACACAAGGGCTGTCTGTAAAATGGTGCACTTGACTTTTCCACAGTTTATAAGCTTTAAGTTGTGAGTAAAACATGTATAGTTAAGTATTAAATTCATAAAATGGAAGATTAGGGTATCTCTTCTTTTTCTTTGAATAGGCAAGCTAAAAATGTCTACTGTATAATAAAAAAACAAACTATATAGTTCTGTTTATGCACCAAGCCACAGTATAACCTTAAATGATCTAGTTCATAAAATTTTAAAAGAATATTTTTTCTTTAAAAGCTCTTCTTTCATTGTAGGATTTCATGGCATTTATTGATTATGCATATTATTTTTCAGACACGGAAAACAAGCATAATTGTTCTACATACTACAGCTATGGATTATAGCTAATCATATTTACTACTAATGCTGTCTAAATATGACCACTAACTGACCTTTGGTGCTGGTGTGAACTGAAAGCCAGACATTCTGGTGTTCACTCTAGGCAAACTGGAATCCTTTCCGGCAAGCTGTTGCTTAAATTCTTCTAATTTGGATTCTATCTTTTTCTGTAAAACAAGGAAGTGAAACTTGTTATATTCTTTACCTTCAAGAGTACTTATTTTCAAGGCTGCAATACTATGGTTTATTTCTGCCATGTTCATGGGTAAAAGTTGGAATTCTGATTTTAGCTATTTTTATATAGTTTTATATAGAATAAGAACCCATTTAGAAATCAGAAATAAACTGAAGTTCAGGAAAATTCCTGAAAACTTTTACCCATGCATGTTGTACTGAGAGGGGGTTGTTGACCAGGGAGGAAGGGAGGGGGAGGAGTTGTTGTTGACCAAGTGGCAAACCTCAACCACACAAAGTAGTGTTTCCCGTAGGCCTTTTTCCCATGGCGCTGCGCCATGCTGCCTCCTGCCCTTTTATGGATATGCTGCCGTCATGTGTCATCTACACTGCCCCAGTGTGGAATTGTAATTATGTGACATGAACTGCAATTGGTCGAAGCAAATGACACCCTGCGAGATATTTTCGTGCATGCTTTTTCTCATGCATTTTCGTCGTTTACTTTATTTACATTCAAGAATGAATATTTTCACACATATGTGTATGTATCATACACGCATTAAAATAAAATTATAACAGTTTTCCTTATTCAGGTTATACCAAATTTCCGACATGCGTATGCCTAGTCAACTTAATATGTAGAGATATGTGTAATAGATCATCTCTAATGAAAATTGGGTCATTATGCAAATGTGTAAAGCTAAAAATGGGAAGTGTAAACAAAACTGAAACCAATGCCGAGAAAGTTCTTTTTTTCCAAAATAAACTATCTTTTCTGAGAAATATGATGTTAAAATTGACAAACTGATATTTGTTGATGGGTAACTTTTACTTGCCGATATATCTACCTCGTTAACTTGGTTTTCGTACTTCATAAGTGTGTTGACAACTGATTCAGATTTTCTTTTTCACCACAGTATCGACAAGTCTGTGTTATCACATAATCCAAGAATTCTTGACCAAGGCCAATATTCAGCTATTCTAATTCATATAACTTTGCAGATGATCTAGGTATCATTAAAAATACAAGTTTCTGCCTGTGCATTATTTACTGATAATGTCATGGGTTTTCGCGGATCGTTGAAAAACCTGCTGAAAAATCAATTCTCATTCAATGAAGTATGATAAAGGGAGGTAATTGACTGTGTTATATAAATTTTGTAGATCTATCAGTAATAATGAAAAAAATTATGTAAAATATTTCTTCATTTTTTTAATGAAAATTAAGGTATATTAACTGTAGTTCACTAACATTTATAAAACCATCTGCTGAATAAAAAAAAAAAAAAAAGAGAAAAAAAAAGATTATTATCTAAAAAAAAAAAAAAAACGAAGAAAAAAACAACAACAAAAAAACCGGTATGGAAAATGTCTTGTTTGAAATTTATTTATGTTGTTTATATAATTCTAATTATTCAAGATATAATTGTAGGACATTATTATTATTGGTTGTATTTTAGACAATTGAAGTAAATAACAGTAAATAAATTAATTTATTTAATGACAATACTGATGAAAATTGAAATTAAAACATTTAAGTGCCCCCATTTGGGTATGAATAAAATGCGACAAGACAAAAGTGCCCTTTTGAGTAAAAAATTACCATGCCCCAACCAGATCCTAGGGGGAAACACTACAAAGAATGGGTGTTTGTTGCGTTTTTATATATTTCATCACTTTAACCAGCTTCAATCATAACATATTTAAATGATTTTTGAGAAAAGACATTAAAACAAAATTCAGAATAATTTACATTTATGAGGACACACATTAAGGGAACATTTTTACTCTTTAAAAGCAGCTAGAGACAATACACCTAGAAATACATGTACATGTAAGGTAACCCATGCTCTCATTAATTCTTTATTCAAAAATTTAAAACAGATGTTTTTATCTACACCGTGCACTATATGATGTTACGGATGTATGGTGTGACAAAGTCATTCCAATACATCCCAGTGCTACAAAGAAAACTTTTGTTTAAATAAAGCATGCCATTTTTAGACCAGACTCAATCAATACCCAAGACCTACACCCCAAATACTGTAAAAGTGTGGATATTGTTGATGAGTTATACCTCCTGCTCTGTTTTGGTTATAAAATTGAAGTTTTCCCGGGGAGGGACAGGGGCATGTCTGGCCTGCTCAATCTTCCGACGTAGTCGCCACTTCTGCAGTATGTCATCATCCTGCTGGGACACGGGCTGAAGACGGGGCACCGGCCTCGCACGGCCAACCTGCTGTCGCTCCCCCAAGTCTACTGACAAAAACAAGTATCATCACAACATATCTCATAGACATGCTTTACTATTTTACTTAGAATCGTCATTTCAAAAGACAGATTTTTTGTTAAGAAACCCATCTAAAAATATAAAGATTGTTGTTTTCTTAAATCAATCCTGAACACTTGACAAATAAATCTTACAATATCAGAATTAGAATAAACATAGCACAGTTGTGACAAATGTCCTTATAAAAATGCATGCCCTTCATTAACATTGGACAGAAATGATACTCAAGGATTTCTAAACGTCTCACCTTGGAAAAATGTTGAATATTTTATTTTTCAAATAACTTTAAATATCAAGGCAAGTAATGAGGAATATTTCAGCAACAGATTGGTGCAGGTTTTATGTCTTACTTTATTTCCCATGTATTACTAAAGAAAACAAGAGGGCCATGATGGCCCTGAATCGCTCACCTGAGTACCATTGCTTCAACTGATGTCAAGGTTTTTAAACAGACAAGGATTCTGATATAACTTAATCTAAAACATTTTACCCCTGACAATACTACACACCAAATATCTAAGCAATGGGCCATATGGTTTCAGAGAAGACTTGGGCGCAGGGTCATTTATCACCGTAGGGCCAAGACTTTGAAAATCTTTGTAATGAACCATTAGATGCTACTACATACCAAAAATCTTAGCTCTAGGCCTTATTGATTCATAGAAGAAGATTTTTTAAGATTTTCCTATTTAACTCTATGTAAAACAAGTGACCCCTGGTGTGGGGTCATTTATCACCATAGGGCTATGATTTGTACAATCTTGGTAGTGGCCCATAAGATGATGCTACATACCAAAAATCAAAAGGCTAGGCCTTGTGGTTTCGGAGAAGAAGATTTTTTCAAGTTTTTCCTATATTAGCCTATGTGAAATCAAGTGACCCCTGGGGCGGGGCCAATTTTGACCCCAGGGTCATAATTTGTACAATCCTGGTAGACAGTCATAAGATCATGCTACATACCAAAAATCAAAAGGCTAGGCCTTGTGGTTTCAGAGAAGAAGATTTTTTAAATTTTCATTTTTAAAATCTATTTTTAGCTCCTGTGACCTAATTATGCGATGGACCAGAACCATTTATACAACTTTAGTAGAGCTTCATCCAAGGAACATTCCTGCAAAATATTTTTCAAATTGGCCAAGCCGTTTAGGAGGAGATGTTGTTTGAAGCAATTGTTGACGCCGGACGCACGCACGCACGGACGCACGCACGGACGCACGCACGCACGGACGACGGACGACGGACAAAAGGCGATCAGAAAAGCTCACCTTGAGCACGTTGTGCTCATGTGAGCTAAAAAGGAGATTTAAGGAGGGATCAACCTGCAAAAAAAAAAAAAAAATTAAAATGAATTTTTAAACATGAGGCGTTTTTAAAGTCTTTAAGTATAATTTATGTATATACAAAATGTATCAACATGGGAAGATCTTGCATGGTTCAAGTAAATACAAAAAGTCCAAAGAACTGGATATGAGAACAATTAAATACCTGAATATGGGACAAACTTGGGCCTGTGTGTGTATTCCTCGAGACTGGACATGTCGCTCATGTTGCTGCCCAGTCCTTCAGTGGACACAGCTGGGTCAGTGGACACCACAGTACTGTTGCTGCTGGGGACAAAATACATACAGGGGGTAACATACTGATATAAGTGAAGATTAATGTCATGTGCATAGCATTTCATATAAGTGCCAACCGTATAGCTACTAAGGACATGGTGATAGTGAATTAGAAGACTACTATTTCATTTTTCACAACAGACATTTTTGTGAAATATAACAAAGCTACATGTGCTCACGTGGATCTTTTGTTCTTTTGACTTTTAACAAATTTGGAACAATTGCCTTATTGTAAAACTGGTTTTATGAATACTTTCATTTTATTATTCTATGATATTATATGAATTCAAAACTCAATGACAAAGAAATTATTAGCAAACTGGCATCATAATACCAATTTTCTCCTCCATGGATTACCAGCCTCAATCCTTATCTCAATGACATAATTGTTTGCTATCATTTCATATCATGGAATAATGAGCTACTGAATAATTTCTCCTAATGAGACTACTGTCAAAGGCAACTAAGATGGAAACACAGTGTTGTTGTGTGATACATAACATGGTTGTTGTTTCCTTGGCTGACTTAATTACTGTTGTCTAGACATCACTAAAAGATCAGAAGATATATAAGTGGGTTTTACTGCTGTCAAGTTTATTAAACATGGGCAAAAACTTGAGACTCCTCATCTAGGGACTATATTATGGCAGCTCTCAAGTATTTGAGTGGAGCGCCTGACATAAAATTAGGTTCTACTTAAACAACACTGATGAAGTCTTTCTAATGTCATTATAGGATAATGATGTTTAATATGCTCGGTCCATTTCCTTCCCACCCCAACACACATACCCACATCTAATGTCTTCAAAGTAAGCCATTAGTCCAGTAACACTGACAGACACATGTAGCTGTATACTGCATACTCTTACCTTCGCTCCAGGAGCCTCTCGGCTCTCTCCTGCAGCTCCAGAGTCCTCCTATCCCCAGGGGAGGGCGGCACATGGTCAGGTGGCTTCTGTAAACACACACACCAGTCACTTCAAATACACTCGCTGGACAATGAATGATACAGGGTTATCAATGAAGGTACAGAGTATCTACACTACATCACCTGGATTCAACAATACTAAAACATATTTTTCAAAGAATCAAAGGACAGTAAGCAACATTATGTGTAATCCCAATATTTACAAACCTCACTTCATTGCATTATTCATTCAATATTCCACAGTCAAAGTCTCTATGTATGAGGTCCTTACCCTATATCCCAGCTGCTGACCATATTTGTCCAGGTTGTCCTGGGTCAGTGGTATGCCTCCACCATATCTCTCTTCCTCCTCCTCCTCCTGGACCGACCTGGTGTCGTCCGTGCTGGCCGTCACTGTCCTTCAGCCACCAGAAGTCTCCCTGGTTTTCAGTCTTCGCCCGTGCCCTCTCCTCTCGACTCATCGGGGCACTGTTGCGGAATCGTTCAATATACCTGAAACACACAGACCAAGTCCTGAGGTTACATCTCAAGATAGACAAACAGACATATTTAATGAATTTTTTTTTTTAATAAAGCGTTGTACTTTTGTGTGTTATTTTTTCACCCATAACCATTTACAGAATTATGAAAGGATGACTTCTTTGGTTCAAGTCTTTCTGGATTCCTTCTTAAAGAAACAATTAAATGGCATAAACTACATAACCTAGCCCTAATAGTAGATCTCAACATAACCTAGTAGATCTCAACATAACCTAGTAGATCTCAACATAACCTAGTAGATCTCAACAGAAAATAAACATATGAAGAAAATGTCTGTATGAAAAACTAGAAATTCTTTAAAAGCATACATTTCATCATACAAATTTATGGATTAGCATGGAATAAAAAAAACTTAATGCCATATCAAAGACTCAAACCCAAACTGTACAACTGTCCTGGTCACCATGCCAACAGACTTCCCAGTTTATACTAACAGCAGTCTCACCTGGACAGTACAGAGCCATCCACTGCATCCTCTCTCCCGGGGTCAGGCTGTGGCTTGTCTTTAGTCTTGCTGCCCTTCCCTTTGTTCTTAGGTCCATTATCTGAAAACGGTGATGGTAAAACACAACTCTCAAACTATTTAAAAAATTATCTGCTTTCTCTATATATATACAGGGCTCTCCTTTGACCCGAGCTCCCGGGTTTTGACCCGGGAGATTTCTCAATGACGCTTATTTGACCCGGGGTAAAATTGTACCAAGCGTCATTTTGACCCGGGGCAATAACAGCTGGTGCGTCAATACCAACAGATCAGTCGATCATAAAAGTACCGCCTCAAACAGATTACGTGATCAGTAAGTGCAACTGACCCCCCATTGACTCGTTATCACTGTCAGTTACTCTAATTAGCCTAATAAATTCTCGTATTGCTTCGGCAATCTTCGTATACACCACTACATGTAATCGCCGATTGCGTAACCAACCTAATTACAAATTCCCGCGTCGGCAATCTTCGTGAACTCTGTTAGCTTCTGTACACGAGGTTGCTGGATCCCGTTTTTACGACGTGAGAAAGATTAAAGGCAAGGAACCATGACAAAATGTGTTTACTTCCTATGGATGTTACTCAGGTTAATTACCAATCGGAATCGGCTGGAATTTTTATTGTTTGATAATAACAAATAGTTTAATGGCAGTACTTTAACCATGCTGGTTTAAATGAAAGGTGTGATGATTGTAACAAATAGGTATGATTAGTCTGTCAACTGAAAATATTGGACCAAAACCGAAAGTAGATCGACTCTTACAGAATCAAAACAAGGTTTAAAAAAAAAAAAAAAAAAAAAAAAAAAAAAAAAACATAATGAATAACTGATAATGATTTGAGCAATTATGTTTTAATATGCCTGGATATTTTTCTATGTAATTTTGAATGTTATTGGTCAGATTTTTTTTTGATTCTTGAAAATTGCCATTACTAAATATCATCTTTTGTTTTCTACTTTAAATAAAAAAAAATATTGCAGCTGTCATTTTCTTTCCACATTAAGGGAATAACTTTTCACCATTTTTTTAAAAATAAAACCTAGACTTTCTAGAATTTATAAATTAAATTATCCTGTTAATTTGAAATTGACAACGTTTATTATGATGACTTGGACTATTCCATGATAAAAAGCAGCTTCCCAATGTGACCTACACTTCTAAGTAATGGAACAGATTATAATTTTTATTTTCATTTATTTTTTGGTTGACTATTTTCAGGAGTTCCAGTCACATGCTTTGTGTTTCATTGTGACAAATAATCTGTCATTGATGGCCCAGAATGAACTCATCACCATTCAGCAGGAGAAAGGGGGCTACCTTCCTAGAGAAACAAATCATCAGCAATATGATTGAGGCCCAGAATGAACTCATCACCATTCAGCAGGAGAAAGGGGGCTACCTTCCTAGAGAACAAATCATCAGCATATGCCGTTGTCCAGATATAAACAATTAGATGATACAAACAAGCATATTTAAAACAGGATTACTTTTAATCAGAACACTTATTGCAAATAATATGTACATACAATAAACAAGTATACATTACATACAAACTTTGTTGATCTAAACATGTATATCGCTACATGTAAAATTTGTGACATATTACGATCTAAGCAAAATACTGTAAAAAAAATTTGACTCTTGAAAATTTGGCCCCAAGAGTCAATGACTCTTGGGTTTCAAAGACTATGGAGAGCCCTGTATATATATAAAGTCTCTTGTATAAAACTCTGATGTTTCATGTCATTTTGTTTATTTGCACTGGAAAATTGGTAACTTTATTTGATAAGTAGGATATCAAACAAGAACCATTCTTTTGTTTAAATATGCCTCTTTGCCTTTTGAAATAATCTAAAATCGTTTGAAAAATAAAATAATTGACATGTTTCCTATTAACAGCCTTTTTAAAGTCCTTGAGTATATTTTGTTCCTGCAAAGCAGTGTATACATTTGCACTAGCTCAGATTTACAGTACCGATAAATGCCACTTAATTAGTTACCATTTGATTTGTTAACCTGATCAACTTATTTTGAATTATTAGTTTTGTCTTTCAGGAATGATAGTATATGATACCATTCTCTCTGGTATATTTTCTATAAATCAGGTATATTTTCTAGAAATCATGGTAGAAAAAAAACAAGTACTTTTATATAAACAAATGAAAGTAATACCATGAAACAATCACAGCAGCCATAGACCTATACACATTCAACACAAACACACAGGTATACCAGGTTTGCTGGTTGCTCTGACACCAGGCTTGTTTGCAGTTGATCCTGGCTGTCTCGTCCGATCTCTTGCAGTTCGTCTCTCCTTACCATCCTGTACTGCTGACTTCTTTCCCGTGAACTTCTCTAGAGTGGTGTGATATCGCACAGCATCCACTACACTGTCGTCCTCAAACCCTGTCAAGCTGAAATATAGAAATTACATTCACTGTTTTGAAGTTTTCTTGTGTTTAATTTTTTTTGACTGAATGAGGTCCAACATGTAACCACATCTATTCTGAATTCCAACCAGTCGTGACTGAAACTTTACACACAGTCACAATCTTGTGGACATTTATGCAAACTTATAAAAAGTATAATAATCTGCTCTGAAGATAAGCAGACTTAAATTTGCAATGGGACCATGACAAATGCAAACAGAAACATCTTCCTGCTCACTAGCCCACTGTGGTGAAACATTTGTCCAATCTGATTAAAAAAGAACACATGCAATTTATGAAAGACAACTCACACCATGAAAACAAATGCATCTTCTAAAATGTAAAGCTGAGAAACGACTTAAACCGATATACATCAAGTTCCAGGGACAAAATCAATGAGATAGTTCTTACTTCAGTGAAGATGGTCTTTCACTACTGGGCCAAGTTTCGTCAAAATCCTCCTCATTTTCATCTGGATCCTGTTCAGCTGGCTTTGTCTGGTAACTATTGGTCTTCTGTAGGAAGATTTCATCCATTGGACTCAGCCGGTCTGCCCCATTGTCACATGGCTTCTTCCTCGTCTCCCTGCGGCTTGGACTCAGTGATATCTATACCATATAAAGTACATTTAAGACATTTTCCATTTAAAAGATAATAGGACATATCAGTTGATGGAATGAAATGTGTATCTATTATAAAGAGTTCAAGATCAACACACTATGTCAAGCTATTAAAATGATATCAAGCTATCCATGAAACTTATGGCTATTTTATTAAATATCCCAACTTTGAAAAGGGTGGAGGTGATATAGATATACCCTTGCCTGTCTATCCATCACATGCATATCCTCAAAATGAAGTCAAAATAAAATCAAAGCGCTGAAAGAACAGGTTTTTTCAATTTGATGATGTTGCATTTCTTATGTTTATCAACGTAGATTTAATAAACGAGGATCTAATTTTCAGCGATGCCAAAAAACCCAATGTTATAAATCTGCTTTAACCTTGTTTGAACTCGTCTGTTATAAGAAACGATGAACACATCATTTCTCTCATTGGACTCTTACAATAAGCATATCACCACTCTTATACTTTCCCAATTTCTCTTGCCTACAGTTTATAAGATTAGAAAAATATTAGGAAACAAATCTAAAACAACAAACTTTCAGTAAACAATTAAATTCACTCTTTTTCAATATTTTGGCAAAAATTTTGCCTATCTCAAAAAGACAAAAT
>CM037788.1:27449046-27499046 GCA_021229015.1 Solen grandis | reverse complement strand
TTATACTGTTGTTTTGTATGTATGTTGTACTGTATGCATGCTGTCCTGCATGTAAGTTGCACTGTATGTATGTATGTATGTATGTATGTATGTATGTTTACAGTATGTATTATGTATATGTACAACAAGTGTTTAAGTTAAACTGTATCTATATCATACCAAGTAAATTATGTATGTATGTATGTTTGTATGTATGTATGTATGTATGTATGTATGTATGTATGTATGTATGTATGTATGTATGTATGAATGTATGTATGTATGTTAAGTTTAAGTTAAACTGTATTTATCATACCATAAATTGTATGTATGTATGTATGTATGTATGTATGTATGTATGTATGTATGTGTTTATGTATTTATTGTGTTCCTTATAAATGATTGCATGAATGCATATACTCTGTGCCGTTTTTATATTGTTTAATGTAAATGTTCTTACGAATGTTTGTATTTTGTTCAAAGAATGTATGTTGTACTGTATATTTATACTGTTGTATTGTATGTATGTTGTACTGTATGCATGCTGTCCTGCATGTAAGTTGCACTGTATGTATGTATGTATGTATGTATGTATGAGTTTACCTATTAATATTGTTACATGCTTATGTATGTATGTACGTATGTACGTTTGTATGTATGTATGTTGTTGTATGTATGTATGTATGTATGTATGTATGTATGTATACATTAAATTGTATGTAAAGTTGTATGTATGAATGTATGAATGTATGTATGTATGTATGTATGTATGTATGTTTACAACATGTTTTATGTATGTGTACAACAAGTGCTTAAGTTAAACTGTATCTATATCATACCAAGTAAATTATGTATGTATGTATGTATGTATGTATGTATGTATGTATGTATGTATGTATGTATGTATGTATGTTGTATGTATGTATGTATGTATGTATGTTTCTTTTACGTATTCGTTTTGTTCCTTTTAAATGATTGCATAATGCATGTGTCGGATTTCTAGTGTTCAATGTAAATGTTCGTACGAATGTTTATATTTTGTTCAAAGAATGTATGTTGTACTGTATTTTTATACTGTTGTATTATATATATGTTGTACTGTATGCATGCTGTCCTGCATGTATGTTGCAATGTATGTATGTATGTATGTATGTATGTATGTATGTATGTATGTATGTATGTATGTATGTATGTATGTATGTATGTATGTATGTATTGTTGTTTGTTTGTTTGTTTTTGATTTACGTATTCGTTTTTTTGTTCCTTTTAAATGATTGCATAATGCATGTGTCGGATTTCTATTCTTCAATGTAAATGTTCGTACGAATGAAATTTGTATGTATGTATGTATGTATGTATGTCTAAACATGTAAACAATTGTATGTAAACGATTGTATGTATGAATGTATGTATGTATGTATGTATGTATGTATGTTTACAACATGTTTTATGTATGTGTAAAACAAGTGCTTAAGTTAAACTGTATTTATATCATACCACGTAAATGTATGTATGTATGTATGTATATATGTTTGTTTTACGTATTCGTTTCAATGTAAATGTTCGTACGAATGTTTATATTTTGTTCAAAGAATGTATGTTGTACTGTATTTTTATACTGTTGTATTATATATAAAACGATTGTATGTATGTATGTTGTGTGTATGTATGTATGTATGTATGTATGTATGTATGTATATATGTATGTTTGTTTGCTTGTTTGTTTGTTTGTTTGTTTGTTTGTTTGTTTGTTTGTATGTATGTATGTATGTATTGTTGTATGTATGTATGTATGTATGTTGTTGTATGTATGTATGTATGTATGTATGTATGTATGTATGTATGTATGTATGTATGTATGTATGTATGTATGTTTGTTTTTACGTATTTATTTTGTTCCTTGTAAATCATTGCATAATACATCTGCCGGATTTATATTGTTCAAGTAAATGTTCGCACGAATGTATGTACGTTGCACTTTATGTATGTATGTATGTATGTATGGATGGATGTATTTCAAGGCAGATGCATATTTTATCATATGTTTACTTGTTATTATCACGTTTATCAGTGTATTGTGTTTGATTGCTTTATTTTGTAGCGTGACATTTTCTAATTTCTAACCAAGATGAAATGTTAACAGGTATATAGTAAGATTTTCTATGCAATTCATTCAAACATGATTTTATGTTTTGTGTTTAAATGTACAGTTAATTCAATTAAACAGGTATGTAATTTAGCGTATGTGTTTATGTGCGTGCGTACTTGTTTCGGTGTATGCATATTTCCTTGAGTATATATGTGTTTATACATTTTTTAACTTACTCGATTATGTAGAAATATGGTGTACGTTTGATCGTATGTATGCAAGTAAGAGAGTAGGTACGGTTATTATGTGTGCGTATATAAAGGTATATGGCTTTGTAATATTTTTTGTGTTGTTGATGTGACCGATTGTTTAAAAATATAAGGTTACTAAGATGATTTTTAATCCGAATAAATTGTTTGTATGTAATTCTAACTGCAATGTATGAAAATTATATATGTGTAATATTTATGATATGTTTGAATATTTTTAATTGAATAAATATTTGCAGTCAAAAAATACATGAATTTTAAAATATATATAGGATTGATTTTGGCAGTATATGTATATATTAATTTATATGTTTGATGTTTATGAATTTGTTATATGTGTGTATATGTAGCCGTATGTTTACGATTAAGTTTATTTGCCTTGAAATGTGTTAACATTTTTTAAGTTATGCATTAATTTTCAATTATAAAATGTATAGATATTTGCAGGTAATGTATATGAAGGTATTTTATTGTTTGTGTGTGTACGTTTTCGTTTTGGCCTCAAAGAATATTTATTGCACTTATTCATCCTACCATTGTGTTATTGATACACTCATTATGATCGATATAATCATCAATCCAAGTGGTAAAGCGATGGTTCCCGCCCCTCCTTGATCGGATGGTACTGAAAAATGAAGGCGTTAAAATATTATACTGTGCTGAGCATGCTCCTTTTTGAAACGTTATCTGTAAATAAAAAAAAAAGATTAAAATGCAATTGATTTTGAAATGACTTTAATGATAATCATATAGTATTGATTTTCCTTCGTAGTTCAAATGCGTTTCTGTTACTTTTTGTACTGAACAAGCATGTAAAACATTTTGCAAATGAATAAAAGAAGCAACATCAACAGTAGGTGACGCATTAATTGAAAAAAAGCATCAGCCGTTAGAAGCAAAGCTCATACTTTTTTATACTTTATTTTATTGCCATATTTAATATAATTCTGCATTGTTTAACTACTCAGTCGAAGCACTAGTTGTTAACTAATGTTTTAAATAGCATAACATTTATAAACATTGCCAACATATGGTATTTGTTGAAAATATACATACCACCATATACTTCTACTTCGCAGAGTGTGATGATGTCATGATTTGGTCTCTTCACTGTGACTCTGCGAATAATTTGAGTTGGGTCAATGGTGATTGTAAACACGCCATCGCTGTACGGTTGTTGAGAGTTGTCATATAACATGTTCTCTGCTGAGTATAAATCTTGCTGCACAAATATTTGAAAACCTTGCAGTTGATTATCATCTGAAACAACACGTTATACTATAATGTTCGATATATAAACCTGATCTAAATTCAAATGGCTAGCTCCCAGGCAGTATACCGTTATATTAAAGGTATAAATGGGACTGACATATATAAATGATTTTTCCCAATGAACATCTATTGAAAAATATACACTTTCGGCAAAATTATAAAAGTCGACTTGTGTCGGAAGGCAATAAAACAACTGAAAAAGCAAACAGATAAAATAAATTGCTTATGCAAATTTTTCTCCATATTACAGTTTTGGTTTTTAGCATTGAAGAAATTGATCAGAACTTGAAATACAGATTAAATAGAATTATGTGAATGTATATTCCTTAAAGCTTTCCTTAAAGTTTTACAACAAATACTATTGCGATATTCTGACTAAAAGACACACGAGCGCGAGCAAAAGATACTTTTTAAACGTGTCTATAATTTTCTTGCCAAATGTATACTTGATTTTTTCTTGGTGCATTGATTTGCGTTGTGTTTATATGGTTATTTGTATGTTTTCCATTCAAATGCAACTATGAAGGTTTTTGCTAATTATTTTCTATTTTGTATCTATTCTTTCAACAACTTTAGTATTTTTCTCCATCTATTTTGTACCTATTCTTTCAACAACTTTAGTATTTTTCTCCAATTCATGTATATATACATAGGGATTCGGCATTCAGTTCAGCTAAAATTGCGCTCATCTTTCTTCGACGCTGAAGCAACATAAATAGAGTAAATGCGTGTTTGGTAAATTTAATATGAACATAACCAAAAAAAGAGGTTCGAGTATGAGTAAAAAAAGACAAAATGTAAATTTACTGCTGCTTCAAAATGGGTCCATATAGAACAGAAGAAAATCAATGCTCATGCAATATTTAAACTATTTTAGTACACTTTATTTAACTAAAATGTATGCTTATCAATTTAGAAATCTTACCTTTTTTGTAATAAAGTCTCATTATTTAACAATTACAGTGAATAAAACAATCATGTTTATGTTAAAATGAAATACAGTAAGAGTGTTTGAAACCATTAAACGTGAAACTGAACAATGCTTATAACATTTAATCGTGTTTAAAAGAAAAAAAACGATAGAGTTGCATAAATGTCAACTTAATTATTATTCAAGTTTTGTTTGTACCAGACTACTGATAATTTGTAACTATCCTTAGTGAAACCAGACAGATAATATAAATGATATACGGAAATCGTCAAAAAATACAAACTTTGAACCTGAATATGTCCGATTAAACGTACCAGAGTTTCTTCCATATATAACGATTCTGTTAACGACATATTGCATTGCAAGATCCACAGTCCAGAAGTTGCCTTCTGTCCCTGGCGAAGAACTACAACATCTTTCATTGTCAGGATCAGTTCTGTTTGTGCAGCCATCGACGGCACGGTCAGCCGTCCACAAATATAGGTAGTCCAAGTCTTCAAATTGAATTGCTGTTTTCCCAAATGCAACATTTTCCTCTGGAATTATATCGTTACTTTTTTCATCATTTTAAAACGAGTTTAATGCATCATTTACATGATGTATTGCAGGTGTTTTTATATAATTTTGAACATTTTGTTCAAACAATCTTAAGCCTTCGGCGTGGAATAAAGGAAATGCATATCTTATGTTTTAGTGAAGGTAAACAGCTTGACGGTTGAAATTCAATTTCAAAATGGTAATTGCGGCACATTGCTCATGATTTCTAATTTACTATTGCCAATTTAGGTATGTATGGCATTGTTTATATTGTAATCGAATAAGAGAGTAAATTCTTTATACAATTAATATAAATGTGTCATTTTTGATGCTCTTGGTTGTAACTTTGCTTGACGGTGTATTGAAAAACACAACAAAATATACCCCAAAAAATTAATTTCTTATCAAAAGCGATAGATGAGCGTAAACATAATATCCTATTTATTTATTTCCTAATTTCTCAATATTTGTAAAGTTTAAAATATTTCTGCAAGTCAGCGACAATATATATTATGTAATAATAGCTAAATATTTTGCATACCTTTGATGGAACACGTTGGTGCCGTTTCCCAGGTCCCATCCTCCTTACAATTAACTGTTAATTGTGCTATGTCAGCGATTTCATATCCGGTTTGACACGTATATGTTGCAGTACTTTGGAACGATGTACCCGATACTGTAGGGCTATTTGTATTTATACCATCGACTGGGCTGCCACAACCTTGATTATCATAATTTATCGACAAAAAAAAGTACATGTAGTCCATTAATCCAAATCTACTTCGTTAAATGGAACTCTGGAAAACACTCGATATCTTCCATCATTTAAGATAAACCATATTATTCGATAAAATTATGTTTCTAAACAAGCGGCAAAATATATTATATTGTACAAAAACATTGAGATAATTATTTATTTTTTTTTTTTAAAGCAGATGGTCATTGACTTTGAATTTGATTTTAACTATATGTGTGCATTAGGATTATCAATGCCCGTTTACAGATGCGATATCACCCAATGCAACCATCCATGATCGCAAAAAACTGGTTGTTTCCCTATCACAGGCAGTACAGCAAAGACCGTACTGAAACTATATTTAGACTGATAAAACCTATAATCATTCACTTTTCACGCATGCACAGAATGTATGGAATGGACTTACAAAATCACACCTGAAATGGTGAAGACGCCATGTTGCGAAACGTGTCCTTCGGGAATATGATTATTCTATATTTAACCGATTTCGTCGAAGTTGAGTTCACGAAGAAACGTGTGTGTGTGTGTGTGTGTGTGTGTGTGGTGTGTGATGTTACCTATACTTAGAGTGATACGTAAAGGACTTTACAGCACTATGAGAAAGAGTTGAACAGTTTTTAATAATTTAACGTAATTATGCATTTAACTAATAGAAACAAGCTATAAATCCGATATCTTTTGCAACATAAAAGTTTAAATTTCCGATAAAACATGTAAAATTAGTTTTGAGCTGTAGCAAAACATACCGTCTGGTTTAGGATTAAGGTCTGTCGTTACATTATCTGTTGACATCATTGTTGCTGAATTTATAAAATTTAGTAATATGGCATATATAGTTAAATGAAAATACTATATATTATAACATATCACGCATAAGACAAAAAATAATAATTTTAAAACACAAATATGAAAATATTTATGTTTTTATCCCATGATTTACTGTCAATGGCATATGGCAATGTTTAACTTACTAGAAAAACATTATTTCAAATGAGTTAAACAGGATATAACGGATTTTGCTGTGAAAGTGGTTAAATGATTGCATTTACTTTGACTTGTACTGGGATGAAATAAATAAACAATTTGTTTATTTGGTCATTAAAATGTTACAAAAGACGTACGTGTTGCCAATGGCCCTACTGTTGTTGTTTTTGTTACAGTTGTCGTTCCTTTGGATATTGTCGATGTTGTTGCCTCAGCTTTATAATTACATCAATATTAAAAATATATGATATGAATATATTCATATGGTAAATGAATATAGATAGACTATTAACATATACATTGTTACCCACTTTCAAATCACAAAACTGTTTAAGAGCATTAACCATTCTAGGACACATTTATATGTTTTTTAATCTAGTTCCCTTGTATCATGTGCAGCATATAATATAAAGAAGTTTTACATGAAATTCTGTTCGTCATTCGTATAACTATTGCTGTTTAATCAGTGTTCGCTTATATACAAAGAGAACTAACAAATCTTAGACGGAAGTCTATGTATTTTGTTTTTATCATACACTGGTAATTTAGATGCTCATTAATAAGATATAAGTAAGATATATGGATGAAAAAATATTTTATCTAGCATATTTCCTTGATTTCGTGCTTTATGGTAAGTATAATAGTACGAAATAACATCTGTTATCCTCGTTTTCAACACAAGAAGATATAGACTTCTCTCTGTGGGACATCATGATATAAGCAATCACTAATGACATTTTAGGTCGTCAACATGAACGATAAAAAGGAAAACTTTGTCTTTCGAATAGTAATATACATTTTCTTTCGAAAATAAAAGCAAGGAATTAAATGAGTATACGAATCATTATTATTCGTTAACCTGTATAAACTTCCACCTCGCACAATGTCAAAATATTTCCTACTGGTCTCTTTATAGTCACGAACCGCGCTAGTTCAACAGTGTTTAAGTTCACTGTAAAAATCCCATCGTTGTATGGCAGTCCAGTATTGTCATACACCTGCAGCGCTTGTCCCATTGAATCGCGTTTCAAGAAGACTTTAAATCCAGAAAGTTGATTTTCTGCAAGACAAGTTGCGGTTAATTGGTTAGAGGTTTTAATTCCTAACGGCAGTGTTTGGGCACTTTGTTTATGGATATGATACTACTCTGTAGACATATTTACAGTATCCTAAAAGCTGAACAAATTTCGTATTAAGATTAAAACATATTGAAATTTTGATGCGCAATTTTCATAGGTTGATACAAATGTCCGATGAAAACAGCCTCTCGTTTTTTGACCAATAAATTGCGTCGTAATGCTCATGGATAATTCATTATGTTTTCATAGAAGAAAAACATTCGAACGTAAAATAAACATAAATATTAAATTGTTGAAATACAGATTTACGTTCTTTAAATTCTTAACACTGTTTCAATTTTAAATCGAGACATTCCAAAGAAAATACTAAAAAAACATGTACAAAAAATAAAAGGAAGACATAGTCATTGACGATACCTTCAAATCTGCCATATATGACAATTGTTTTGACGTTAAACTGTTGCCCCAAGTCAACAGTCCAGAAATTGTCTGTGGGTGAAGCTGTGCCGTCTGAACTGCTACAGCATCTCTTGGTGTCTGGATCGTTTCTGTCCATGCAACCATCAACAGCACGGTCAGATGTCCACAGGAATAAATAATTCAGATCTTGATATTGACTTGATGGCTTTCCTAGGGCTACATTGGTATCTTTAATCAGAAATTATAGTACACATTCATTTAAAATGAATACACAAAAGTCTTCATGTCAGTATATATATATATAATAAAGTGGCAGTATTTCGGATGTAGACTAGTTATTAAACAGTTTATTATTAACCCTGTGCAGATCTATAATCCTGTCACAAGGAATAACATTTTTCACTTAAACCTAGTACATAAGAACATAAAGCATATGCCATATGCCTTTCATGTTTAAAATTGCATTACTATCTGAAATTATCGCACTTTCCACTCAAGGACTTTATATATATATACACACATACACAAACCCTCACCGCTGTGGGTTCGAATCCCGGTGGGGACTTCCAGCTTTCCAGCTGGCTTGCGGTAGGTCGGTGGTTCTACCTGGGTACCTCTGTGTACTCGGGTTCTTCCTCCACCTGTAATTAGCTGGACGTCGCTATATGATTGAAATACTATCGCAGCGACGGTAAACCACAATACATCACATCACAAACCTACAAATGTGTATGTGTGTGTATATCACACAAAATCACACATGTATGTGTATGCACACCCATATGTATACATATACAACATATATATACAATAAACATACTCGTATACAGTAGTTCAAACTATTATTGTATTAGAATATACATTCGTATATTTTCATGTATGTATATTAATATAGTTTTGTATACATGTTCATAAGTTCATTATGTGGCTATGGTTTATGAATATATGTAAGTGTATATTGTATTTTAATTCTGAAATTGCACTGTTTTTTTCTGTTCCTGACTGTTTGAAGAATTATTAAGCCTTCCTTATCAGCAAAATGGTCTAAATTTATGTCTAGAGCCTTTATCTTATATAAGTCCACCCACCAGTTAGAAATGTACGTCCACCCACAATTATTCTAATTGTATCAAGTAATCTATAAATTCTTTCAAGATGAAAACACTTCATTTTATTTTTTTATTTTTGTGGAAAATTTATTTTGTGGATAGAGCTACCTCACTCGTAAAATTGAACACTTTTTTTACAACATATCGCGTGAAAGATTACATAAGCATCTCTTCCCCGCTGTTCACATGCAAACGAGTTCTATTTCAGCTATATAAAAACTACTAAAAACGAGATGTTTTGTGTTGGATTTGACGCCTTTACGAAATAACACAGTGTACTATAGTATCACTTTTTAGTAACCATCCAGAAGTTTTAATATGTGTTTTAAAAATGGACAATTTACGTGACTTTACGGTGAATCCATCGAAATCGTATGAATCTAGAAATATTAATGGAACGCTTTTAGGCTTTTATCTTTTGGCTTAATTGGTGCTCGAATAATTGTTTATATTTTTATATGATATATGATTCAGCTTTGTTATTTTAGTTTTAAGGAAATTTTATTTTTTTTTTGGGGGTTCAGTTGTTCCCTTTTCGTTTTCCAGGTGAAGAGACAGTTTTAAAAATAACTTTTACTCAGGTCATGACCAAAAAAGATTAAAATTGGTATGCTCCGATGTTACATGTTGCAAGACAGCAAATTGAAACCGCCTACTTGCAATTCTTACGCAGATTGCATTGCACTATCTGGTGAGTGTGCAAGATCTGAGGTAGCGAACCTGCTGGCCGGGAAGCAGTAGGAGTAATACGTAAAGCGTGGTATTAATAGGTAAGGTTACCACGCCCGCAGAAAGCATTGCGCTATCTGGTGTGGGGATAACTAGGTGGGGGTTATATTTTTATTTTAGCTGAAGCTCAGAGATTGAACTATAGGACATGCTATAAGTTAGGACTGACGTGACGAATTTCATTTAGAGCCCATTATAATTTCAGTATTAGTTATATTGATTTCTATCTCTGATTCTTAAATTGATAAAATGTTAATTATTTCAGACAATAATTTGTTGTAACACTCATTTTTAAAATCAGCCTTGAATATTTTGATAGCTTATCTTTAATTTATTTAATCATACAACCAGGAGAGTCGCAAGAAAAAAAAGTTTCATATCAAAAATAACTTCTTAGTAATATTTCTGGGGACCACCGTATTTTAATAAGCATTTCCGCAGTCAACTGTCAACTGACCACTAATACCAGCAGTGGAAGACGAATGACTATCAGAACACAACTCTCGGATTGTAATGTTATCGGACCCTGGCTAGACGCTATTGTTGTATTGAGTCCGATTATGTTACCGTTACTAACCTATTATATACCATAAGTGATTATAACATGACCGTTGCATTAGTTATTCAACGTCTGTCTCAGTTGTGACTGTCGTTAATACAAATATTTGTTATTATTTCATACACATGGTTACTGTCTGACTGGCTGGGAACCAGCCAATATATAAGCTGACCGATCAAGGGTCTAGGGGGGAGATCTGGTGGGATACCGAGAGAGATCTGGTGGGATACCGAGAGAGATCTTGTGGGATACCTAGGGAGGTCTTGTGGGATACCTGGGGAGATCCTGTGGGATACCTAGGGAGAGAGTTTGTTAGAACCTTGTGACCCGACCATGGGCTAGGCACGTTACATGGCAGCGCTCAGTCTGAGTGGGGCATGGCCTGTCATGCTAAATAAATTGTAAACTGAATGAAGGCTGCTTGTCTTGAATACGGCCATTATACGACAGGATTTACATCAAGCACACAAACCTCTCGGTCAGCAAGACCGGTTTATTTCTGTCAAACTCATATCTCCAATCTTAAAGAGTTGGCATTTGGTCTGGTGCAACTAATATCTATTTAGATAGAAAACAAGGGGACTTTTTTGTATCGATGTAAATTTCTACAGTTTCCGTAACTTTCGTACTTGTTGATACATGTACAATCCCGGTATGGCAGGTAATCCGTGGGTAATGTAGGGAATCTGACGCTTTAATCTTTCTAAACGAATGTCAATTACAGATTATAAATAAAATGCCTATCATTGTTACAATCTGGCTTATGTGGTTTTACAGTCCTTTTCTGATCTTCTCAAGGCAAGAATGGCGTATTAATAAAGCATACGGTAACAATACTTAGTTCAACCATTGATAAGCGTTCTATTTTCTTTTAACAAAAAAAAAGCACAAATTGTATAATTCACTACCTTGACCTATCGTTGTCTTTTCAGAACTTGTTCCTGTAACCGTTGTGGATGGAAGTCCAGCTGTTGCTAAAGAAGCGAGAAGAATTAAAAAAAACTATTTAACATTAATTGTATTCTTTTGTAACTAATGCAATTGTAATTGGTCTGTCGCTGCACAGATGCGTGACCAGTCTAAATCATTGTTATATACATTGACATAATATTACTATCATCGAAGACATAGGTTTTACATATTTTCTGCTACCAGTTATGACAAAATATATATGAATAGCATTCCAAAAATGTTTTACCACAACATCATATTCTCCCACATTCAGGGAAGAAACACTCAAATTCGACGGAAATCACAATAGAACAACAAAGCATAATTGAAATTTAAATTGAATTGCTCTTTTCCCAAATGCAACATTTTCCTCTGGAATTATACCGTTACTTTTTTCATCATTTTAAAACGAGTTAAATGCATCATTTACATGATGTATTGCAAGTGTTTTTATATACTTTTGAACATTTTGTTCAAACAATCTTAAGCCTTCGGCGGGGAATAAAGGAAATGCATATCTTATGTTTTAGTGAAGGTAAACAGCTTGACGGTTGAAATTCAATTTCAAATTGCGGCACATTGCTCATGATTTCTAATTTACTTTTGCCAATTTAGGTCATCTTTTTGGCATTGTTTATATTGTAATCGAATAAGAGAGTACATTCTTTATACAACTAATATAAATGTGTCATTTTTGATGCTCTTGGTTGTAACTTTGCTTAACGGCGTATTGAAAAACACAACAAAACATACCCCAAAAATTAATTTCTTATCAAAAGCGATAGATGAGCGTAGACATAATATCTTATTTATTTATTTCCTAATTTCTCATTATTTGTAAAGTTTAAAATATTTCTGCAAGTCAGCGACAATATATATTATGTCATAATAGCTAAATATTTTGCATACCTTTGATGGAACACGTTGGTGCCGTTTCCCAGATCCCATCCTCCTTACAATTAACTGTTAATTGTGCTATGTCAGCGATTTCATATCCGGTTTGACACGTATATGTTGCAGTACTTTGGAACGATGTACCCGATACTGTAGGGCTATTTGTATTTATACCATCGACTGGGCTGCCACAACCTTGATTATCATACAAATATACATGATGCATGTTATATGTTAAGACTGTCTTATTTATTTTGCATCGACTGAAAATAAAGTACATGTAGTCAAAAAAGGAAAACACTCGATATGTTCCATCATTTAAGATAAATCATATGTTTCGATAAAATTATGTTTCTAAACAAGCGGCAAAATATATTATATTGTACAGCTGAGTTATCTAAATATACAAGAAATGTCTAAATAATAATTTGACCAACTATCATACGTATCGAACATACAAATATATTTTATCTGATACTGAACATTGAGATAATTAGTTGTATTTTTTTTGTTAAAGCAGATGGTCATTGACTTTGAATTTGATTTTAACTATATGTGTGCATTAGGATTATCAATGCCCGTTTACAGATGTGATATCACCCAATGCAACCATCCATGATCGTAAAAAATGGGTTGTTTCCCTATCACAGGCAGTACAGCAAAGACCGTACTGAAACTATATTTAGACTGATAAAACCTATAATCATTCACTTTTCACGCATGCACAGAATTTATGGAATGGACTTACAAAATCACTACCCTGAAATGGTGAAGACGCCATGTTGCGAAACGTGTCCTTCGGGAATATGATTATTCTATATTTAACCGATTTCATCGAAGTTAAGTTCACGAAAAAACGTGTGTGTGTGTGTGTGTAATGTTACCTATACTTTCAGAGTGTATTTGATCAGGAGACAAGGACTTTTTAAGCATTAATGAGAAAGAGTTGAACAATGTTTCTTTAAATTTCTATCGATCATCTGTGAACGAGTTGCTTTAATACTAAACATGCATTAGATATAAACTATAATTAACGTAATTATGATTTAACTAATAGAAACAAGCTATAAATCCGATATCTTTTGCAACATAAAAGTTTAAATTTCCGATAAAACATGTAAAATTAGTTTTGAGCTGTAGCAAAACATACCGTCTGGTTTAGGATTAAGGTCTGTCGTTACATTATCTGTTGACATCATTGTTGCTGAATCTATAAAATTTAGTAATATGGCATATATAGTTAACTGAAAATACTATTTGTTATAACATTACATGCATTAGACAAAACAAAATAATTTCAAAACACAAATATGAAAATATTTATGTTTTTATCCCATGATTTACTGTCAATGGCATATGGCAATGTTTAACTTACTAGAAAAACATTATTTCAAATGAGTTAAACAGGATATAACGGGTTTTGCTGTGAAAGTGGTTAAATGATTGCATTTACTTTGACTTGTAATGGGATGAATTAGATAAATAATTTGTTTATTTAGTCATTAAAATGTTACAAAAAACGTACGTGTTGCCAATGGCCCTGCTGTTATTGTTTTTGTTACAGCTGTCGTTCCGTTGGATATTGTCGATGTTGTTGCCTCAGCTTTATAATTACATCAATATTAAAAATATATGATATGAATATATTCATATGGTAAATGAATATAGATAGACTATTAACATATACATTGTTACCCACTTTCAAATCACAAAACTGTTGAACCATTCTAGGACACATTTATATTTTTTTAATCTAGTTCCCTTGTATCATGTGCAGCATATAATATAAAGAAGTTTTACATGAAATCCTGTTTGTCATTCGTATAACTATTGCTGTTTAATCAGTGTTCGCTTATATACAAAGAGAACTAACAAATCTTAGACGGAAGTCTATGTATTTTGTTTTTATCATACACTGGTAATTTAGATGCTCATTAATATGACGTCACCAATAAGATATAAGTAAGATATATGGATGAAAAAATATTTTATCTAGCATATTTCCTTGATTTCGTGCTTTATGGTATGTATAATGGTACGAAATAACATCTGTTATCCTCGCTTTCAACATAAGAAGATATAGACTTCTCTCCGCGGGACATCATGATATAAGCAATCACTAATGCCATATTAGGTCGTCAACATGAACGATAAAAAGGTAAACTTTGTCTTTCGAATAGTAATATACATTTTTTTTTTTTCGAAAATAAAAGCAAGGAATTAAATGAGTATACGCATCATTATTATTCGTTAACCTGTATAAACTTCCACCTCGCACAATGTGACTGTTTTGGCTAAAATAATTAAATCTAATTCATTTTGCTCACGAATGCAGAATAAGAAGTGGGTCACAATTATGCTGTCACCTACTTAAGGTGTCTTTTCCTTCTCTTAAAGAATGCTGATGTCAAGGATGGATTTAAATAAAATTAAACCATCATTTGTAAACATCAATTTAAATACATAATCATATATAATCCTAAGCATATAATTTTAAATATAATTATATTTAATGGAAAACAAACATAAACACACACACACACAGTGTACAATGAGAAAGTATGAAAGAAAGAAAGAAAAAAGAAGAAGAGAGATATGGATTGATTCATTAATACGGAAAATTCATTAATCCGGAAATTTAAACAACGACCAAAGTGTCCGGACTAATGAGGTTTCACTGTATATATATATATATATATATATATATATATATATATATATATATATATAATAAAGTGGTATTATTTCGGATGTAGACTAGTTATTAAACAGGTTATTATTAACCCTGTGCAGATCTATAATCCTGTCACAAGGAATAACATTTTTCACTTAAACCTAGTACATAAGAACATAAAGCATATGCCATATGCCTTTCATGTTTAAAATTGCATTAATATCTGAAATCATCGCACTTTCCACTCAACATATATATATATATATATATATATATATATATATATATACACACACACACACACCCTCACCGCTGTGGTTCGGATCCCGGTGGGGACATCGGATTTTTCATGTGAAGAAGCTTTCCAGCTGGCTTGCGGTAGGTCGGTGGTTCTACCTGGGTACCTCTGTGTACTCGGGGTCTTCCTCCACCTGTAATTAGCTGGACGTCGCTATATGATTGCAATACTATCGCAGCGACGGTAAACCCCAATACATCACATCACAAACCTACAAATATGTATGTGTGTGTATACACACACACACACACACACACAATCACACATGTATGTGTATGCACACCCATATGTATACATATACAACATATATATACCATAACTATATACAATAATACAATACTCGTATACAGTAGTTCAAACTATTATTTATATTTTCGTTAAAGTTTTGTATACATGTTCATAAGTTCATTATGTGTCTATGGTTTATGAATATATGTAAGTGTATATTGTATTTTAATTCTGAAATTGCACGGGGTTTTTTTCTGTTCCTGACTGTTTGAAGAATTATTAAGCCTTTCTTATCAGCAAAATGGCCTAAATTTATGTCTAGAGCCTTTTATGTTATATATGTCCACCCACCAGTTAGAAATGTACGTCCACCCGCAATTATTCTTATTGTATCAAGTAATCTATAAATTCTTTCAAGATGAAAACACTTCATTTTATTTTTTTTTATTTTTGTGGAAAATTTATTTTGTGGATAAAGCTACCTCACTCGTAAAATTGAACACCTTTTTCACAAAATATCGCGTGAAAGGTTACATAGGCATCTCTTCCCCGCTGTTCACATGCAAACGAGTTCTATTTCAGCTATAAAACTACTAAAAACGAGATGTTTTGTGTTGGATTCGACACCATTACAAAATAACACAGTGTAATATAGTTACACTTTTTAGTAACCATCCAGAAGTTTTGATATGTATTTTAAAAATGGACAATTTACGTAAATTTACGGTGAATCCATCGAAATCGTATGAATCTAGAAATATTAATGGAACGCTTTTAGGCTTTTATCTTT
Source organism: Solen grandis (assembly GCA_021229015.1). Classification (NCBI taxonomy): domain Eukaryota; kingdom Metazoa; phylum Mollusca; class Bivalvia; order Adapedonta; family Solenidae; genus Solen; species Solen grandis. The sequence continues at coordinate 27,482,497 of CM037788.1, read as the reverse complement.
TGGCTCAATTGGTGCTCGAATAATTGTTTATATTTTTATATGATATATGAATCAGCTTTGTTATTTTAGATTTGTCCACAAGGTGGAAATTATCAAATATTTATATTTTCTTGAATTACCCCCCCCCCCCCGCCTTTAGTTATTTTTAACCCAGTGGAAATATATAAATCTTCCACATATACACTTTTGTGTCTCTCATCTATTCTGGAAGGAAGAGGAGGTTTGTCAGTTGGTCGGTCTGTCACCTTTTATTCAGGTCATGACCAAAAAAAAGATTAAAATTGGTATGCTCCGATGTTACATGTTGCAACTCAGCAAATTGAAACCGCCTACTTGCAATTCTTACGCAGATTGCATTGCACTATCTGGTGAGTGTGCAAGATTTGAGGTGGCGAACCTGCTGGCCGGGTGGCAGTATGAGTAATACGTAAAGCGTGGTATTAATAGGTAAGGTTACCACGCCCGCAGAAAGCATTGCGCTATCTGGTGTGGGGATAACTATGTGGGGGTTAATGTTATATATTTTTATTTTAGCTAAAGCGCAGAGTTGGAACTACAGGACATGTTATAAGTTAGGACTGACGTGACGAATTTAATTTAGAGCCCGTTATAATTTCAGTATTAGTTATATTGATTTCTATCTCTGATTCTTAAATTAATAAAATGTTAATTATTTCAGACAATAATTTGTTGTAACATTCATTTTTTAAAATCAGCCTTGAATATTTTGATAGCTTATCTTTAATTTGTTTAATCATGCAATCAGGAGAGTCGCAAGAAAAAACAGTTTCATATAAAAAATAACTCGTACACGTTTCAGTAACATTTCTGGGGACCACCGTATTTTAATAAGCATTTCCGCAGTCAACTGTCAACCGACCACTAATACCAGCAGTAGAAGACGAATGACTATCAGAACACAACTCTCGGATTGTAATGTTATCGGTCCCTGGCTAGACGCTATTGTTGTATTGAGTCCGATTGTGTCACCGTTACTAACCTATTATATACCATAAGTGATTATAACATGACCGTTGCATTTGTTATTCAAAGTCTGTCTCAGTTGTGACTGTCGTTAATACAAATATTTGTTATTATTTAATACACATGGTTACTGTCTGGCTGGCTTGTAACCAGCCAATATATAAGCTGACCGGTCAAGGGTCTAGGGGGGAGATCTGGTGGGATACCGAGAGAGATCTGGTGGGATACCTAGAGAGATCTTGTGGGATTCCTAGGGAGATCTTGTGGGATACCTAGGGAGAGATCTTGTAAGAGCCTTGTGACCCGAACATGGGCTAGGCACGTTACATGGCAGCGCTCAGTCTGAGTGGGCCATGGCCTGTCATGCTAAATAAATTGTAAACTGGATGAAGGCTGCTTGTTTTGAATACGGCCATTATACGACAGGATTTACATCAAGCACACAAACCTCTCGGTCAGCAAGACCGGTTTATTTCTGTCAAACTCATATCTCCAATCTTAAAGAGTTGGCACTTGGTCTGGTGCAACTAATATCTATTTAGATAGAAAACAAGGGGACTTTTTTGTATCGATGTAAATTTCTACAGTTTCCGTAACTTTCGTACTTGTTGATACATGTACAATCCCGGTATGGCAGATAATGCGTGGGTAATGTAGGGAATCTGACACTTTAATCTTTCTAAACGAATGTCAATTACAGATTATAAATAAAATGCCTATCATTGTTACAATCTGGCTTATGTGGTTTTACAGTCCTTTTCTGATCTTCTCAGTGCAAGAATGACGTATTAATAAAGCATACGGTAACAATACTTAGTTCAACCATTGATAAGCGTTCTATTTTCTTTTAACAAAAAAAAGCACAAATTGTATAATTCACTACCTTGACCTATCGTTGTCTTTTCAGAACTTGTTCCTGTAACCGTTGTGGATGGAAATCCAGCTGTTGCTAAAGAAGCGAGAAGAATTAAAAAAACTATTTTACATTAATTGTATTCTTTTGTAACTGATGCAATTGTAATTGGTCTGTCGCTGCACAGATGCGTGACCAGTCTAAATCATTGATATATACATTGACATAATATTACTACCTTTCACACTCAAAAAGATATTTTCAAAAATAATGTTGCAAACTAAAGAGATATTCCATTTATGAAAATAAATCCCTGTTTTCAAAGATAGAAAAAATTGTTTAGTTACAACAATGACAGTAGCCCTAACAGTTTATCGAAGTTTAATGTTTACACAAGCTGTATGTGTTTAAATTTAATTAAATTGGTAACGACTTCGTTTCTGATAAATAGTTATTACATTAATTTAGATTTGAAGACAATCTATTTTAGCATCCGTGACCTTGTCCTTTAAGACCCAAAAAGCACATGATAGCTTTATCTTTACACAATTTTACAAGTACAAAACTTGATTATAATATCTCATTCTTGTATCTTTTTGCGGTCAGACAATAACGATACAAATGTCTATTTAATATTGTTTTAATATCATTAAAATTGACCCATTAAAGCTTTATCTTTACAGAAGGTGAACGTGCTACAAATTTGATCAAGACAAAAATATTAAAGAAATTTCTTTTGGAAGACAGACGGACAAACAGATAATGTGATTTAGAAAACCACCTCAAACATTCGTTTTGGGGGTTATAAATATGAATGAAGAAACAGATCCTATACGGAAAATCATAAAATTGTTTAAATTAGATAAGATGCATATTTTAGAAACGGACCGATATGATTTTCACCTTTTAACAATACATATAAACATATAACACAAAAACTCATCTTACCAGTGCTTTGCGATGTCGAGAGCATTTCTGTTGTAGGTGTAGAAGTCGGATCTACGGGCACAACTACAATACACATTGGCAAATTTACAAGACACTTTAAAATGGTAGATAAACAAATTTGAAACATATAATAAATTATTAATAATAAATTTTAATTTATCTTATTAATTTTAAATAAAACCGATATAATAACATTGATGTTATTAAAAATGATTAGTTTTGCCTAAATATATAGCAAGTTTGCAAATAAAGTAAAAATAACAAAGAAAACTTGTGATACCTGCGAAGACTTCTACTTCACAAATTGTCAATAAGTTTTTCGTTGGCCTCTTAATCAAAACATATCGTAATAGTTGTAAAGGACTAAAATCCACTGTGAAAATGCCATCACCATAAGGTTTGCCATTATTGTCATAAACCAAATTCTCCGGCCCAGTTGTTTCATTCTGGATAAAGATTTGGAATCCAGATAGTTGGTCATTGTCTGAAGATACAGGAAATAAAATATATGTGTAAATATTCTGTGAATTGAAATAGTTATTACCGCAGTCATTATGCAAATTTATATTTAACATTGCTTGTTTAAGAATATGCCAAAACCAGATGATCGTTATGAAATAATATGGCATTTGTATTGTTTTAATCCTTCCTTACTTATTATCACCAAAAGAGTTATTATCCTCAGTGTTATCCTCAGTGAAAATATAATTACCTGTCGATCGGCCATAGACGACAATGTTCCTTATATCAAAGGTTTGACCTAAGTCTACTCTCCAGAAATTTCCCGGTGACCCTTCTGAACAACTACAACAACGTTGGTTGTCTGGATCTGTTCGGTCAGTACATCCGTCCACAGCAAGATCAGCCATCCAGAGGAAAAGATAGTTAAGATGTTGCAGTTGGGTCGCCGGTTTTCCAAGGGCCACATTGACGACTATAAAAGTCATTTATATTGCATTATGATTAGAAAGCATATATTGACCATAGAGTCGATTAAGATTATAAATAATTACGACGCATTACAAACATTTAAATCATACTGCTGTACATGAATCATGAGAATTTATTGTTATGTTTTCACGATTCTGCGCTTAGGAACTAATCCAAATGACAACTGGTTGAAACAGGACATGTTGAAAATGAACACCTCAAAACTGAGTTTATTCTATTGTTAGTAGACAGCAGTTTAACAAATGAAATTTCGCTTTCAAAAAAAATATCAGGTTCGAAGACCATGTTAAAAGAAAAAGTTATTATTAATAATTTTCGAATCCTTAGCATAAGAAAACACCTTAGCAATGGCGCTACAGAATTTCTTGTACTATCATTAGAAATCTCACATTTAGACTATTGCAATTGTATGGAACTGCACTGTAAACTGCAACAAAATATGCAAAAATCCAAAACATGTGTGCTAAACCTTTTTAAATGCAAGAAAGGTATGACATTTCAAAACAAAATCTGTTCCAATCACAATGGCCTCCTATCATAACAAGAATAGACCTTAAGTTAATATTCATGTTAAGTTGTTCAACTGGCCACGCTCTAGCCTATTTAACTGAGTTATTGTCAGAACAGGAATCAAGACGAAGATAACGATCAGCAAGCTTTGCTTCATAATGCTGCACTGTACCTTTCAACAAACATAAAACCGTTTGTGATAGAAGCTTTAAAATTGCTGGAACGAAATTGTGGAATATTTTTCCACTAACTGTTAGAAATTCTAAATCGGTAGAATCTTAATATAGGATTGTGAGTATTGGGTTTGAGTTATTTACGACATCTGCATGTTGTTTTATAAACTGTCCTCTTGACTCATATATATTTATAGTTTTGGCATTGTGTTTTTACTTAATTTACAATGCCATTGAATATATTTGAATAATAGGCGTTAAACGTAATATAACGGTTCACCGCTTACAGTAGGCAAAATCATATATATATATATATATATATATATATATATATACCGCAAATGTTATATGACCCATTCTATTTAAGTCAGTATTTAGATTTACCTTGCAAATTTGCATTTACATGTTTTGTTGTCACCTCAGTAGATACAGATGTTGTTGCTGCTGTTTGAGCTGATGTTCTTTGAGAGTCGGTTGCTGAAATAGTATTTCAAGTATTTAACCTATACACTGGAAAGTAAACAAAAATGACAGTCACGAGCACAAAAAGAAAAATAAAGCGGAAAAAGTGAATGACTCAAATGTAGAAAGAGTTCTTGGGTGAAATATTACGACTTTCCAATCCCTTGATGTTTATATTAGGCATATAATTATTATTTTCGGTTTTACTCATGTGTAGGAAGTAATCCATGGGTTTTTAAAATTTCAAAAAGGTTTAGGTTAAAAGGTTTAATATATATATATATATATATATATATATATATATATATATATATATGTGGTCACTGTTCAGAACTTATAAATATATTATAATCGTTGATAATTTTAGAATCTCATTGAACAAGGTTATGAGTCAAACATAACAGTCAATTGTTACATCTACAATAAAATCATTTGTCTATTCATTGGTCAACAGGAATTGGTTCAAGCTGAATATTAATACAGATATTTTAAACCCTTAATATAACTCGGGTTTTGGAAGCAAACACATAATTCATTTAACCGAAAGCTGTATTAATTTTTACCTCTCTTTCCAGCCATTGGAGTAAAATCTCCGAATTCAGCCGGTTATATGTCTCTATATCAAAACAGCAGGGGAGGTTAAGAAGAATCTAGTGCAAACGTAAAACCACCGTCCATCCTAAATACGACTTTCATTTATTTTCCCTTCTAATTATCTATTTCCACCTTACTATGTAAAGTTTCCTCTAATTCAAAACTATTTGACTGATTTGCTTATTTTTTCATGGAAATAACGGTCTAATCTGACGGATATAAGTATTACTCGATAATATAAATACCGACAGTGTAAATAAAATGAGAAGTGAAACAGTTGCTTTATTTTTGTCTATTTACGAAGACATGGGGTCTAGTTGATAGATTTTTAATGAATTCCAACAATCAATTACAGGACCTTTTGTCGTTGGTTCTGTTGTTATTTTGATTGTTGTAATCGCATATGTAGCCGTTGAACTCGTTGTTGTTATACTATCTATAGACGTCGTCGAAGATACATCTGTAAAAAAAAATTTTACCATCTGTAGACGTTGTATCGCCTGTAGTTTTTGTAGCATTTGTAGACATTATTGTAGCTGTGCTGGTTGTAACAGCTGATGTTGTTTCAAAATTCATTGTTGTCGCAGTATCCTCATCTTTTTTTAGAAAAAAAAAACATCGTATACAACAATATCAATAGTCGAATAAGATTTTTAATTCATAGTTTTATCATTTCTGTATGTTATCACATTGATTATTTTGATACAAATGCATGACGTTATTTATATATTTCATTGAAGTATTAAATACTCTTGAACGTCGTAAAATGACGTCGAAATATGTTAAATAAAATATGTTCTTTCGAGGATTTGGCAATATGACTACATTTTCAAGGCTTAAGATAGTTTCCGAATTAACACATACGATAGATATAATCGGTTTTGTAAGCATTTCAAATCGCTTCGCGTTGTTAATCTACTCAACTTTACAATTGCTATATCTATTGTATCATGAGAGGATATTCCCTTCGTTTTATTTTACCTGTGTAAACTTCAACTTCACAAATAGTCAGCAAAACTCCGCCTGGTCTTCTTATAATCACAAATCGAGAAAGCTCAGATGGATTCAAATTTATGTTAAATATTCCGTCACCATAGGGCAAACCGTCATTGTCGTATACTTTCAACTCTGGCCATCCAAATTCTCTCTGTACAAACACTTGGAATCCAGACATCTGATTGCTTTCTAAAAGATTATCATAATAATTAAATTCATTCGCATGCGCAATAGAAAAAGAAAATAAATCTTTGCAAAATTTATATTCTCAATTGGCCAGACTAATTGTTTTATATGTTAGTTTTCTCTTTTAAAAATTCGATTTATATAGAAAGGTATGGTTTATTCTCTTCCTTGCGCTTTATGTCTTTTCAAATATTTTTATTCTCATTGAAGGTAATGGAAAAGGGAAAAGAAATATTATTACCCTGACTATAAATGATTAAGTAAGGCATCTATAAGTCTCAAAACATAATCAAGATTCAAATTAATTGACTTACAATACATCTTCTACATATATTTAATCAACCTCAATATTGAAGGAATGTATATTGTATACATTTAAGCATGATTATATTGGCGAATACAAATGTCCCCTGAATTGAGATAATGATGTTTTTTTATATCAATTATTCAGTATTTTGTTTTCATGGGGAATATAAATATATCCCCAGCAAACCACATATTAAGAGGTGATTTTGTAAAAATTATGTCAGCCACCGTAAATGATATTTTTCCTGACAATATCAGGGAAGAAAAATTTAAAACTACCTTCAAGTCTCCCATAGATCACAATAGTTTTAACACTATATTGTTCAATTAAATCCACTTTCCAAAAATTATACGGGGACCCTTCAGAACAACTACAGCATCGCTGGTTCTCTGGATCTGTTTGATCCGTACATCCGTCCACAGCAAGACTAGATGTCCAGAGGAAAAGATAGTTAAGGTCTTGCAGTTGGTTGGTTGGCTTTCCCAGGGCCACATTTGTACCTATATTTCATCAATTTAGATAAGAGCAAGAAAACAAAAGGGTAATTAAAATAACATTCTCTCAGTATCACTCTTTGTTCACTATAAAATGGTGTCAACTAAATTATATGGCTTTAGGTAGGATAATACAAGTGTGCTCTGACCAGTCTGAATTAAATTACATGTAATAGTGTCAATAGTTTCAGTAACTCTTCCAATAAGGTTATGTAGCGATCAATCATTATATCTACATTGAAACAATCTGGTTTTAAATAACCATGTGTTTATTGGTCAACAGGAAACCGCTTAATAAAATATCGGCCGGCGTGTACAGATCGTCCCGATATTTAAACGCTTTTTAAGTAGATCGACTGGGAAAACAGGATAATTGCGGCGTCCAGGGGTAATCGATCGATATTTTCAAAAATGTAAAAGTGTCTTTTGGCTTTTCGCCGACATCTATCGGGCAGGCAATCCTACCGATGACATTACAATACTGCTACGGCTGACCGCAGGAGAGCGGCTGAAGTCAACACGGCGATTGACGAGTTGTCTTGATCGGATTTCGACTACGCGCCCAGCCGTTTTTGAAAATGGCAGGCCGAACACTTTTCGATTTGATAACGATGCAATCGACATGCACGACGTCGGGACTGGTTTTCAGTGCGAAGTAAAATGAGTTCGGCCTCCGTAAAATGTCAACATATCACCCGGCATTCGGCAGGCGTCCGGACGAATTTGCTTTAAAATACGCTATGTCAGCAAGATCAGAAGGCGTTTTGAATTCGTCTACCATTTCCTTTATGAAGGTAACTATGAACATAATCAAATTAATCGTAAACTGATCTGGGCCTAAATGAGACAATGGCATAAAATGTGTATCTCAAATTCTTCATTTAGCACTTGTTTTGCAGTAAACACATAGTTTATTTACCAGAAAGCTAGTTCATTTTGACCTATCTTTCCACCAATTGAGGTAACATCTCCGAATTAAGCCGGATATATGTCCTTTTATCCCTACAGCAGAGAGGTTGCATACTTTAAACAACAGTAATTTAAAAAAAAAGGACTAATTTCAAACAATTAAAAGCATGTACTTATTTCCGTCGTTGGTTCTGTTGTTGTTCCGGTAGTTGTCGTAGAATCTGTATATGTTGTAGCAGCCGTAATTGTTTCTGTAGATGTTGTTCTTGTTGTTGACACGAGGTTGCAGCAGTAGTTGGTGTATCAGATGTGATTGCTGTAGTAGCTGTTGTAGTTTTTGTAGTGCGTGTATGTAGAAATGCTTTTATACAATTTAGATTTTGGAAAGAATCTAGGATTGTGTATATACATTACATTACTGATCTGTTAATAATTAATTTTAGACAAGGTAGCCGGGAAAAATTGAAGTATTTTCTCTGTAGTATATAAAATCATTATATATTAAATCTACTATCGGCACGTTACACTATTAATCCGTATTTATCCGTATTTATACAATTAAGATTACTTTAATATCTGCTTCCGTCTGCATAAAAAGAAATGAATCCATGGGAAATATAATTTGAACAATTTTTCAAATTATCATGTAGGCATTTATTCTTTTTTTTTTTTTTTTCTTATGAGTATTTATCGAATGTCGTCGTCAGCTTCATAAATCAGATTCATTAATATCAATTTTATTTCTGCAGTAACGACATTGTTTCTGAAGAATTTAAATCCATTGTTCAAATGTTAAGTATAATAAACAATGTGAGAACGGTCGCCATTCTCATCTGTATGTCAGTTTAACCAATTATAATTATTTCAATTCCTCCCCTGTATAGTATCAAATTCTAAGGCTATGAATTAACAAGTACTTGCATAGATTTATTCTCATACCTGCATATACTTCGACTTCACAAAGCGTCAATATATCTCCTTTCGGCCTCCTGATGGTTACATAATTTGTTGACATTGGCGGATCTAGCACGACTTTGAAGACCCCGTTACCATATGGCTCTCCTGCATTGTCATACACTAGTTCTTCTGTCGAAGTCAGTGTTTGTTGAATCGAGATTTTGAATCCATCTAGTTGGTTATCCACTCCAGCTGCAATATCCAATGACACAATTGAATTGAAAACACAGTATAATATTTATCTAAGTTATGAAATAAAGTTTACCAAATTCAAACATTTTATGAAAAGAAACAGAAATATTATACAAAGATAATTTGTTTTACATATATGAGTACAATCATTACCCGAATTCAATTTATGTAACATAACTAATTGTTCAGTATAGTAGTTATACTTAAATTGAAATAGGCGGAAATATTTTTCCAGTTTAAATATCCGAAATAATATTTCATTTATGCCACTTAAGCATGCAGTCATTCAAAAATGTTCCGTGTATTAACAATACAGCATATACCTGCTTCTCGCCCATACACAATTATTGACTTTATATGGTATTGTTGTCCTAGGTCGACAGTCCAGAAATTATCAACCGTTCCTTGTGATGAACTGCAGCATTTCGAATTGTCTGGATCATACCTGATTGTACAACCATCAACCGCATGATCCGCTGTCCACACGAAGTTATAATTCAAATCTTGAAACTGGCTGGCTGGCTTCCCCAAAGCGACATTCACATCTTTGAGGAATAAGGAAAGTAGAATGACATACTTTTGCAAATTTTCCATATTCCTAATACCGTGTGAAGCATATAATTAAATATGTAGAGGACTTATACAAACTATTTTTCTAATTTTATCATTAAATTTTTATTTTTAATAATTAATGACACATTAAAAACCTCACTATATTAGATTGTATATATGAACGGACGACACACTTTATGACTGACAGTGTCTATAATGAATCAATACTTAAGAAACGTTATCCTAATATTCCGAATAAATAAAAAAAGTATAATGCCAATAATACCTATTTTAGCGTGTACATAATTATGCTAGAAATCTCCCGTTCTCGTAAATTTGATTTCCAGTTGTCATAAAGTTTACTATTTTTGATCTGAAAGTTTTCAAAGCGATAGTGTAAAAAATTAATTTAATCAGTAAATAGATAAATATAAACAAATATGGCAAACAAACATGGTTGTGGAATCTGAGTAGTGTCCTAATTTCCTGAACAACGAAAGAGAATGGAAATATCGTAACTACCGTAGAAAACATTTTATTTATTCGTGTGTGTACTGATCTAGGTAATTAAGATATAATTTCAATTACATAAATTTCAAACACATTTTTATTAGTTGACAAAAATGTCAATAATAAATCAGAAGTACGTTTGTATCCAGAATTTATAAAATGTTTATATTAATGATTGCCAATACGAAGAATAGTTTCAAAACAGTTTAAACAGTTGTTGATGGCAATGTTGTTGTTATTGGTTTTATTGCTTTAGTTGTGAATGTTGTCAATGTGGGTACTTCTGGTGTAGTTGTTGTTATGATAATATATATATATATAGAGAGAGAGAGAGATCCTGTGACCTTATAAGAAGATAATGTAACAATTAACATGTGGAACTGAGGTTAAAGGAAGAAAGGCACATGTAATAATGAAATATTTGAAATTAGTAAGATGGCATTTATATCTATGTGTAAGAAATGCCAAGGTAACACATTAAGAAATGATAGTACCGGATGAGTACGGACAAGAAAAGGTATGGTTGGCGCCGGAATGTCTGTGAGTTACTTGGGTATAAGGACGGTCCAGAAGGTGTTGGTAAGATTTAGGTATAGGATTTTGTTTATTATCAGGAAAAAGAATGGATTAATACGGCTCGTTATGGGATCTTGTGCGGATTTGTATGGAAAGGTACATATGATAAGGATTCATACGGTTTACTACGAAGTAATACGATTAAGAATATATTTATAAGGGTAATTGCAGGACTGGATGGCAAGGTGTCAAAATAATATGACTGGGTGTGGTATCATGCCACATGTCTACGGCATGATTCTGCAGTGTTACAGTATCTGTCTCGTGTAAATATCGTCTCCATATGAATAAAATACGGTCGGTGTGACGTTAAACCCAGCAAACAAACAGATATATGCAAAACATGTAAACAACATTTCGTGTCAGTACAATAGAAATACCTTCCGCTGTAAATGAGGTTGTGGACACGGATGCTGCAGTTGATTCTTTTGTTGTAGATGATACTGTTTGAGGTTTTTCATTTGTTGTTGCTGTTATTTCTGTGGATATATGAACTTTGTATTAGAACATTCAAAGGTAACAATGTGAATCACTAAATGTCTAAATGATGCACCAAGATAAACAGCAGAAATATGATTCTCAGACAGACTCTATATTATAGTACATGTCCTCCTGAAATGCCAAGGCGAATTTCACAGACGAAATTTTCTTTTATCAAATCCTATTTACATAACTACTTAGAGGACCTAAATGTCAAAAGGACAACAATTTTAACAAGTTTCCTCTCTAATCAAAAGAGGTCACTTTGCCGTGTTATGCATCGGACGCACACGAATAGTGTGCAGTATTATTGTTCCGGGTAAGCTGTATAAAAAGTGTTTTGATCTATTTCTTGAACCAATCTTAGTTAACAACCGAAGAGTTCGGAAAAGCACCCGTTTTATCGGTTTGTATGAATTATTTTAGTAAATGCCATCATAAAATAGGGGTTTCAAGGTGCACATCTTTCAACAAAAAATCCAGTTGAAAAATTCAAACATAAAAATGAAAAAGTAAACAGTTGTGAGTCTTTCTAAAACGTAGTTAACCTTAGTAGTGGATTCTTCCCTCTAAATCGCAAAACCCGCAGTGTATTAGGTAGGTCATATTAAACTATATTATGAATCAACTTCCGTGGTGCGTTTGGTTAAGTGTTCGCCTGCTAAACTATGGGCTCCCTGATAAATATTGTAACTATAGAAGATGACATTTTATTTACCCGAGTGTGTGAAATATATATGAATTAGATACAAGTTCGATTATAGAAACATTAAACGCAAGTCTTGTTTAAGGAATACAGTAGAAGAAATGTGATTGTTTGATTATATACCGCTATCGAAAAGTTAGACCCGATTTAAAAGCAGTATATACAATATTATCTTTCATTAGTTTGACAGCATTTTAACAGGCCTGCTTGTAATTTTGATTTCTTTGCGGACCTTCATTTATTTGCAATAAGAAGAGTATTGGAATCAAATCAACTTACTAGATGTATCAGAAGGAATGATTCTCTGACTTATATGTTTATTCCATCCATTCTTAATTGAATACTTGTAAAGGTTTATTTCATCCATTCTTAATTTAATACTTATTCCAAACGTTTTTGTACAAGTTTATTCCATCTATTTTTAATTGAATACTTGAATAGTGTTATTCGGTCCATTCTTATCTGACTACCTGTACATTGCTATTCCATCTGCGCGAGACCTCGGAATTTAAAAGTTTCTATCAGGCTTGTAGTGAGGAGGCAATCTTCATTGTCCCCTACAATGATTGTTTATTATATAGGCTGGGTTGACAAAATCGGCTGAATAAGTGTGTAATTATGAAATTGATTTATACTTTGCTATATTTATCAAATACTGTGTTCTACCAGTGAAATAAAATACATATTATTCAATGCTATCACCCACACTGTAAGAAATATAGATTTGTAGGAAATAACGTTTAACATGTTAAGGGAGACCATTGGGGTATAAATGTATAGCGACTATATACTAGTTGCCTCTTTGCTTCCTTAAATGACAAACCTTCATATGGATTCATCCATATATGAAGAGGAACGAATGCACACACTATTTCCATTTGTCATCTGTTAGCATACTAGTATTGAAAATGAAACAAATTTTTATAATTCTACTCGCCGTTTGCGATCGTGATAGTATTGAAAAGTCGTATCAATGCTCGACGAGATTTATTCTGTATCCACTAAAACAATGCCCCCTATATCTAGTATGCAGAAGATGGACAGTGCATATACAGACTTTCATGAAATGTCGATCACAATTAAAAACAAAAACGACAACAAAACCATTATATGCGGTTGTAGTTACTGGAAACATTGTAGTTACAATGAAATAAAGACTCATTATCTAGTTTTGCTATGACAAATAGAGAAGCTATTGTTTAAAATGAAAATTTAGCAAGGGTGCCGGCTGTTGGTCCAACTACATCTATCGCAGCAGCATCATTATCATATTATTCTACCCCGAAACGTCACTGAGTTGTCAAGGGAGGTAACATCATGTAAGTTCATTTTGACGTCAAGGTCTATTATACGAGTATACCTTAGGCGTCAAATAGCAATATAGCGTTACATTACGTCGCACCTGAAGGCAAACGGTATTTCCAAACGATAATCTGTACAATTTTATGAACGGGAGAAATAGATAAGTGTGAAACATTTCATATCAGTAAGATATTTTACAAGTAACTTGACTAATTTTAACAACATCAACATTAGAATATATATATATATATATATATATATATATATATATGATTCTAACCATGTGGATATTAAACAATGTCTTAAATCAATGTAATAAGATAAAGCAGGACAATCTGATATTTTGTGCATGCCATAGTGTTTTATATTGTCACATATGTCATGTAAATTAAAGTAAATCCTCTATTGAATGAATATTTACCAGCAAATATTTGGACTTCACAGAGGGTAAGGTATTGCTCCGATCTCCGTTTAATTATGATGAAACGAATTGATTGAGGGTCGATAAGAATATTGAAGATGCCGTTGTCATATGGCACGCCCGTATTATTGTAAAGCAACACTTCAGTCGTATTCACTCCACTTTGAGCATACACCAGAAAACCTTCAAGCTGGTTTTTCATGTCTACAAAATCAATTTTATACAAAAAATAATCATAATAAGTGTCAGCATATATACAATTTTCTGTAAAACGTATATGCTTTATTTATGAAGTTCCATGAAAATATTTTTTGTGTACACCGATGTCATACATTTATATCGTTACTTGATGTAGGAAAATTGCGTAAAAAAAATGCAAGACTATTTCGTATCGATGCACCTACATATTCATTTCTGTTTAAGGAAATCCGTCCATCAAATACTTTAGAAAACTTCAGTGCCTATCCAAGCATCCATTGACATGGAGATATAGACTTTATTGCTCTAAGTCTATAGAGGCTTGCATTTACTGTACAATTCCAGCGACTACTTGATGGACCATGATCACAATTTAATGACGCTAAAACATTTAACAAGAGTAATATAATTAATCTAATTCTCTCTTTTACGTATTTACATTTCTCATAAACTCGTTAAACAGTGATTACTGTAAACTCATTCAATTTCGTTGACATTAAATTTCGTTGATTATGTATTGAAGGGAATTTCGTGGGTTCATTTATTAGCGGATTCATGTTCTACAAAGGGTAGAACACTCGGGGTCTATTAGATGAAATATTTTTCGTAGGGGTTAATATTCGTGGATAAAGGCCTCCACGAAATCGACGAAAATAAATGCCCCACAAATTGATATGATTGTATGCTAACACGTTTAATGAAAACATATTCCTGAGTATTCTAATGTGAAAGCAAAATTAATGTTAATAAAACCAAACTTGTCTTTAAATGGGAAATGTTTCCCTTAGGATGAATAAAAAACATGTTACCTGCATCCCGACCGTATATGATAATACGATTTACATCGTAATTCTGGACAAGATCAACTCTCCAAAAATTGTTAATTGCTTTATTGGATGAACTGCAGCATCTCTCTGCATCCGTGAAAGTCCTGTTGGTGCAACCATCGACGGCACGGTCAGCAGACCAACGGAAACCATTTAAATTTAAGTCCCCAGATTGGTCGGCCGGCTTGTTCAAGGCAATATTTACATCTAAAACAATGGTTTTATGTAATTGTAATTATATGATGGTATGATGTATGCAAGTGTCTTGATAATGATATGATTTATTTTATTCATGTAATGTTATTTTCTTATCAGCATTTTCAAGTCTATCAATTCTATTTTCTTCTATAAAACCATTTTATATTTTGCTTTGTTAGTGTCGACGATCTGTACAAACGATTCAATGGTTAATATCCAATACTGCTCATCAATTCAGCAATACA
This sequence comes from Solen grandis, assembly GCA_021229015.1. Lineage (NCBI taxonomy): Eukaryota > Metazoa > Mollusca > Bivalvia > Adapedonta > Solenidae > Solen > Solen grandis. The sequence continues at coordinate 27,466,966 of CM037788.1, read as the reverse complement.
AATTGTCTTTGTGTTGAAATGATGTTAGACAAATCACAGTAGCCGAGTGCTTGGAGCGTTCGCATCGGAAGCAGGTACTCGTTTTTTTCAACTCATGGCACATGTAACTTAAATATGAACTACAACGAACGTTTTATTCTATTCTTAATTAATATCATCATGTTCATGTCTCTAAAAGAAAACATGTTCGTTTTTGCCAAGAACAAAAAGCTAAACGTATGGCATATATCGTGTAGTGTCAACTATTGATACAAGGTTTCAGATTATTTTTATCCCAATAATGGTCAGTGGCATAGGAAATCATCGATTGAGATCATATGTCCTTCTATATTTCACAAAGATCAAATTTCTCAACATTAAATGGCGGTTGCAAAACAGGTTTAATTGATTTTTCTTAATCTAATCGGTAATGGGGTTAAACGAAAAAAATGTTACGTAATAGTTACATTCTGTTTTCAGATAGTTATCGTGATTTACCGTGTCGTGGGTGGAAACCTGTCTTTTCCCCCCAAGACACGGTAACTCACGATACCCAACTGAAAACAAAATGTAACTGCTTTATTGCATGGCATTAAATACATGATTGTTGTGACATTTTATAAGTACGTTACACTTCTTAAGAAAAATGTTGGTTAAACTTTGAGTTCCGCATAGATCTAGAATTAATCTGTCGCAAATTACCCAGAAATCATCTGAAGGAGTTAATGTAAGTCGTAAAACAAAATCTCTCGCTCGAGGCCAAAGAGAATATACTATGAATTTTGCACATTCCATATTCAAAACTTATATATAATTATGTCTTCCACAATCTTAAAAAGTAGAAAAGGACTCTTACCTTGGGCGTTTGAGACAAAGAAATACAACATCAGTTTAAGAAGTATCCAGATTAAATGTAAATTGCGCTCGGCCATGATGGTGACTTGAACTGGACTTAAACCGCATACTGACAAATGCAGTAATTGATCAATACTTAAGAATAAATTGGCTGTTCCATGTTATCATATTTATGATCATTTAACAAGCAACGCCCTTAAATTAAACCTGGTCATGGGCAGAGTTCAAAGATGTTTGATGATAATAATGTCATTATGATGAATATGCTTATAATATCCATAATCTATCATCTTAATTCAGATACATGTACATCATTTCAAGTTAGAATAAATGCAACATTTATGATTGTTCGATAGCTTTATCTTAAATTACCATACTTTCTTGTTCAATCATGATTCATAACACTTAAGCGTTTGCAACATGTACATAGCATGAATTGGTTTTAATGAGGTAGCTTTAAGAGTGTAACCGTCCATTTTTGCCAAGTAGTTAGAGCGTCTGCCTCGGAAGCGGGAGATCGCGGGTTCGATTCCCGGCCGCAATCAAAGTCGTTAAAAACAGTACTGGTAGCTTCCTGCTCGGCGCTCAGCATATTCATATGTACAAGGGACGGTTCTTAGACTGACTTGCCCGGTGTAAGAATAATGAGATGGGGAGTGGTATCGCGCCATATGCCTACGCATTTTCGCCAAATGACGGAAATACTGTTGGTGGGACGTTAAAATCCTACTCACAAATAAACAATAAGGTAAAGTCCCTGTAATGGTTTTGCTACATTTCTGACCTCATGCCATTCACGAAGATGACCAAGGTTTCCTAATGTTTTATTAGGGTACCTTGGTTATCTTCGTAGTGGTTAAGTGGTCCAAGAGGTAGCGGAACCATAACAGGGACTTAACCAAAAGAGTATTAACATCAAATAAGTCATATTTAAACATATATCGTTGGACGAAAACAATCATCGTCATCATTAGTACCATTATTTTTATTATTATGCATATTACTGCAGTTATCACGCGTCATTTTAGGCACACAATTATGCTGGCATGATGCTCAGCTTTTAAGGGAAGTTCTAAGACTGTTGGTCCGTTGTCAGGATAATATTATCGTGTGTGGTATCATGCTAAATGTCTTGCAGTATGGCAGCATTATTTCTGTCCCAAACAGACATAGTCTCCAAATGACTGAAATACTGTCGAAAACTCAAGGGATTATTTAAAGTGCAAAAATTATATCAACAAGCAGGATAATGCATAAAATGAGATGTGTATAATTGTGTAAATGTTCTTCTTCTGCAGCCACATTTTACATTTTTTATGAAATGTATTTATTTTAGTTGAGTCTCATTTTCATCAAGTATCTTGTGCCATTATGAATAAATTTATAGCTCATGACCAGTGAAGTCTCGGGGTTCATTAATTTACGATATATGCATTAAAACCATATAAAATGATTTCGAATTTCGATCGATAATCCATAGTCATAAACAATCTTGCCCAACTCTACTTGCATATACCACTTTGAAGTTTATTGGCCACTTCTGACATTTAACTATAGGTATATTTTGTTTGTATAGTATCCATCTCAACACCGGCCAATATTCGATTAATATTCTAAAAACATTTCGATGTTTATGTCATCATAATTTTATCATATAATGGCGCGCCTAGGGTAAATATACTCATAAATGCGGTAACATTATTTAATATAAAGCCTTTTAAGATTTAGCGATATTTCTTTGCAGATTTATGCATTTGTATTTAAAGAAGAATGTTTATGTCTCAAATCTGAGTTTTATCTTCGGTGTCTTGTTTTACTACACTTGATATGTATAATTACTTTCTTATTTTTCTTTGCAAAATTGGTGTGTTTATTATGCTGAGTCTGCACAAATACGTAAATAGACCAAAACAACAAATCATCCGTGTACTGTCCCTGTGGCCAATTTATATATATAAACTATGTATATTTATATTATTTGTAGCTAATGGACCACTTCATTGACATTATTTATATATATAAACTATGTATATTTATATTATGTGTAGCTAATGGGCCACTTCATTGAAATTATTTATATATATAAACTATGTATATTTATATTATGTGTAGCTAATGGGCCACTTCATTGAAATTATTTATATATATAAACTATGTATATTTATATTATGTGTAGCTAATGGACCACTTCATTGACATTATTTATATATATAAACTATGTATATTTATATTATGTGTAGCTAATGGACCACTTCATTGACATTATTTATATATATAAACTATGTATATTTATATTATGTGTAGCTAATGGACCACTTCATTGACATTATTTATATATATAAACTATGTATATTTATATTATGTGTAGCTAATGGGCCACTTCATTGACATTATTGATATAAAGATTACCGACTAATTAGTGTGGCATTTAACAACTCAAGACGGTGTCTTTTATAAACATTGAGAAATGAAAAGGCGAAAAAAAATTGTTTGTTTCCACTAACATCTCAAAAAAAAATAAAACGGTCGCTAGGTTGGTTAAACTTTTTTTATTTTAATTTTTTTCTATTTTTACCTTTTTTATGAAATGACAAAAACAACAGCATTATGCATCCGTAATAGCCCAAATGCTACGAATAAAAGCTTAGGGTCGGTAAAAAATAGGATCGGTAGGGGTTTTTCTTATTACGCCAAAGCAGTTTAAAGTGAATTGCGGTGTTAACTGTCATAAATCTTGAGCAATGACTTTGTTCGTTACGGTGAAGAATGAGGCATCTGTCATAAGCAAATTTCTCAGTTTAAATGGAATAAAAAAACAAAAGTACTAAAACAAGAGAAAAACATTAAGTTTTAAGATGTTGTTCAAAATCAAAGCTTCTCTGGTCGGAAATTAAATCTAGAATTGTGTGTTCGGCTGAAGTTATATCGGGTGACAATTAAAATCAAAGTAAACAGAAGAATAACGCACTTTCACATGGTATGTTATAATTACGTACACACACTTGAGTTCCAACATGTTCAACAGTTTCAAATACAGGTGTTTTATTTTGATTAATTAAACTCACGTTTAAATAAAAATACTTTTCATAACAGTCAACTCCGATATAGTGTCGTTCAAATCATAATTAAAATCAGCACAGGTAAAATACTGCCTTGCTGTAACAAGTGATAACATACAAAGTCACATGACCGTAACACTGGGCCAAATGGTCATTGAATTGATCTGCACAAAGGAGACAAGCCGGCGCCTTTTAAAAGTATATCGCACTGCAATACATAATTTAAAAGGGCCATTATATAAGATAACGAATAAATACGATTTAGAAAATTCGTATTAAATGTGTATTTGCATGTTATTGTAAAAAAAAAAAGGTCCGTACGGAGGATGCGCGAAGATTGTACGAAAATCTTGCAATTCACTCTTTAAAACGTTTAATGCTCGTATGCAAACACATACTTGCTTAATGTATATGAGGCCTATAGTATTTTTTGGAAATTGCACGTTATTATGCATATATCAACTTCTTATAATATAAATAATGTCATATGTATTTATCTGATTATGACTGAAATACTGTCGGTGGGACGTTGAACCCAAACAAAAAACAAACAAACATTTATCTGATTATTAAGTTATTCACTATCCAGCTGTCTTTAAAAACACATTATAAAAAAATTCAAAAACATCTAAAAAGACCATAATTTCATATCCATTTCAAAAGATTAGTTTTTATTTACTTTTTTGTCTTAAATATAGCCTATTTAAAACCTTAAGAATATACTTTTGATATTACATTCGTCACAAATATAAGTATTGTTTTTATATGTAAACAGTACCTCATTTGATCTGGACTGACTATTTTGTATCTCAGTCGATTAGTTTTTTTTTGTTTTTTTTTTGTTGTTGTTGTTTCTTGTTAATCACAGCATAGTCCCATTAATTGATTGATATAGATAAACCTGGACCAATTTTGTTTGTTTTGTCTTAGAGATGATACTTTCTCTAACTCAGATGTTCTTTATGTTCTTTCTCATCTCTATTTGCTCTTCTGTCTCTCTTTCACACGTTATGGGTACGTAACAATTTATAAAACAATACTATGCGTTTTTTTTTTGTATTAGCGGACCTTTTATTCCTTTTCCTACTACAACGGATATCATAAAAGAAAAGATATGATAAACTAGCCACCAGTACGACTGCGTTAAAAATTCGAGGCCTGTGGTGTCTGTCTCAAACTATTTTTCTAGCTCTGTCTAACTGTTTGACCAAATTATGTTCCAAATGATGTTCCATGGATATCACATGCACTTAAAAAGTTAATTCGAAAAAGAAAACGTTGCTATAGAAAAGCTACGATAAAAAAATACTGCTTATCTATGGGATAAGTTTAGGCGCATCAGAAATGACACAGTTTCGGCTATCCGACGGGCAAAAACAAATTATTATCTAAAATCTCCGAAAACTACATAATGGTCGTATTGATCAACAGAATCGTAACCTATTCCTAGAAATCAAACTATATTGGACGACAATGATCACGAATTACCTAATGTTAGTATCCCTGAGCATATACAGCTTGGAAATATACACCTTTGTGACCAACAAATAACAGAGATTCTTGATACACTACCGATAATTAAAGCCTCAGGCCCGGATTGAATAAGTAATCGAATATTAAAAGAATGTTCACATATCCTTGCGCGTCAACTTTGTTTATTGTTCAATGCATCACTTCTATCTGGTAAATTTCCAACCCAGTGGAAGGAAGCAAATGTTTGCGTTGTTTAAAAAAAAGTGATGCTAAATTACCACAAAATCATAGACCTGTATCTCTCTTGAATACACTGGAGAATGTATCCGAACGGGCAGTTTATAAGCATATTTTAACTATCTCCGAGCTACTAATTTCTTTACCCCTTTTTAGTCTGGTTCTTTTCCTGCCGATTCAACATTTAACCAATCAACGTTTCTTTATAATACTTTTTGTAAGGCTCTTGATGAAGAACTAGAACGTCAGGACAGTTTTCTTTGATATTAGTAAAGCCTTCGTGTGCTGCCTTTGGTCGGGACCGCAGCCAGAATAACCCGAACGACAACACGTTTTTAAGTCTTTAATTATTGCCGATGTGAGTGTGGTAAAACACTGAAAGAAAGAAGGAAGTAATTGTAAGAAAGAGCTTACAAAATGATAATAAATGACTGATATTAAAAAGATTAATCAATGAAAACTGATAGCGAATACAAAATACAGATCCAAAATATAACAATTTTGTGACACAAATGGGCTTCCGTACTTAAAAAATTGAACGTTACTTCAGCAGAAATTTCGCATATGAAAATGTTCAAAATACAGTGTAAAAGTATCCGATAAGGTAAAATACTTTCCAAACATGCTAATATTGGTGTGCAGAGTACAAGATATAAATCTATAAATCGAATTAAATCGAAAAGGCACGATGACATTTTGGCGCGTAACGCAAGCCGAATTCTATGAGCACTGTGTTACTTTTGCAATATAAACACACAAATGGCAAGTTCGAAAAACGTTCTGTTGTCAAATGAGATGGTTAAATGGTTATTAAGTCAAACTCACACTGTGGGCCAACCAATGCCGACACAACAGGTAAAAAGTAGAGAAATTGTTGCTGATAGCGAAAGTTACACATGTAAACAGCAGACCGGAAATTACAAATCGGAAATGACTAGGTATAAACTACGGAGTCCAAGACGGAACACTCCCCGTCTGATATCAGAGATATCACAAATCACCTAAAAATCACTGTCAGATACAAGAAGCACAAGTTGATGCACGGGCCGGATGAACGTAGCAGAACGACCTTCCCTGACGACACGGACCTCAGCTTTCCGGACCAACCCGTCGGCGCCTGGGAACGTGTTGGTTATGATCCCAATAGATCCTGTGTTGTTGGTCGTCTTTCAGGAGGACAACATCTTGTTTGGCCAAGTTTCTATGTGATCCTTGCCACTTTCTTCTAACCTGCAATGTCTGCAGATATTCGCGTCTCCATCTGGCCCAAAACTGGTCCGCTAAGTGCTGCACCCTTCTCCACTGAGCCTTGTAAATATTTTTCACGTCCAAGGTGAGACCAGAAGATACTAGAACATCTGGTTTCTGTGTAAGCAAAAGTGCAGGGCTGATGGGATGCGGTTCGTCTGTGTCGGTGGGCACGGAAGTTAATGGGCGTGAATTGATAATGGCACAAACCTCTGCCAGAAACGTTACAAGAACTTCATGGGTTAGCCCTTTTCCGCGCAAATCTAGTAACATGGCGTCCAATATTTTGCGTGTGATGCCAATCATCCGTTCCCATATTCCACCCATATGGGATGCATGAGGTGGATTAAAATACCAGACGGCACCATTGTCGTACAGATAATCTCTTATGGGCCCGTCTTCCACGTTCACTGCGTTGATACGAAGATCGTCGCTTGCCCCAACGAAATTGGTTCCTCGGTCTGACCTCAAGATCTTTACTGGGCCCCGGATGGAGATGAAACGTTTAAAGGCGTTGATGAAGGATGAGGAGCTCATTTCTTCAATCACTTCGATATGCACTCCTCTTGTCGTCAGACAAGTGAACATAATGGCCCATCTCTTAGAATCGGCTGAACCACCTCTAGTACGTCGAGTTACAATGGACCAAGGACCAAATGTATCGATGCCTACACTTGTAAATGGCGGTCCCGGTTCAAGGCGATCGCATGGGAGGTCTGCCATCTTCTGAGACTCAGTGGGTCTGCGAAGCTTTCGGCATTTCACACATTGATAGATGATGGAGGAAACCAATCTTTTTCCACCCAATATCCAGAACCCCGCTGTACGAATTGCTCCGGCGGTAATAAGCCTCCCTTGATGGTTACATCTTTCATGGTAGTGTCTGGTCAATAAAGTAGCAATGTGGCTTTGTTTGGGAATTAGCAATGGGTTCTTCTCAGTCTGTCGAGCGTTCCCTTGGTTCAGGCGACCTCCAACTCTAAGCAAACCATGGGTGTCGATGAAGGGGTCCAATGACGAAATAAAGCTTTGACTTGGCACCGGTTCATTTCTTCTGAGATGGTCAAGCTCTGAAGAAAATGCCTCTTGCTGATAACATCGAAGTATACATGTCTCTGACTCCTTGTATAAATCCAAAGTTTTACCCTTGTTGCAAAAATGCCATCCCTTACATTCACTTTTGCCACAAAAGCCTTGAGCGATGTGTTTCAGTTTGCTAATTGCTTCGACTAACCTCGTCCAATTGGAGAATCGTTCTAAACGTTGTGAACCTAGGGCTTGTCCATCTACGTCATTGACAGCTGTTTTCCGACAAGATACATTGGTTTTCGGGCGGATTTTCTTGTCTGCATCAGGATTCTGCAACTCAAAGGAGGATTTTCTCTCATTGCCCTTTCCAAGAAGGTGTTGCGGTCCAGTAAGCCAAACACTGGTGGCAAGGCTTTCAGCGGGAATAGACCTGGTTGCTAGGTCGGCCGGATTCTGATGTGTAGGCACGTAGAACCACTGCTGGGATGCAGTTGCATTAAGAATTTGTGCTACTCGATTGCTCACGTAGGTATAAAATCTTCTTGAACTGTTACATATATATCCCAAGATGACTTTGCTGTCAGAATACATACGGTAAGTACTGATGGGTATTTCTAGCTGATCTTCTATACACTGAGCCAATTCTACGGCGAGAACCGCTGCACACAACTCCAAACGAGGTATGGTATTCCCATGTGAAGGTGCTACCTTTGCTTTGCCAAGAATGAAGCCAAGTTCTTCATTTCCATCACTGTCACATGTCTTGAGATAGCCAACAGCAGCAATGGCCTTTTCTGAAGCATCAGAAAAAATGTGAACAGACTTGGAAGCACATCCAGCGAAGGAACAGCTGACATATGGCCGATGAATCTGTAGTTCCTCCAGAGCTGTAAGGGATTTCAACCAAGCTTCCCATTCAAGTCGATGGTGTTCCTGGAGAGGTTCGTCCCAGTCAACAGTATCCTGGACAACGGACCGTAACAAAAGTTTTCCTTTAATGACAACTGGTGTCAGGAAGCCAAGAGGATCGAAGATGCTATTCAGAGTGGACAACACACTTCTGCGCGTGAACTGATCACTATTCGCTGAAACTGAGAAGAGGAAGCAGTCACTATTCAAATTCCAGCACACTCCTAAACTTCTCTGGGTAGGCAGTTCTCCAACAGCTAGGTCGACGTTTTTCAGATCTTTGGCCAGATCGTGTGACTCAAAGGAATTCATTACATGACGTGAGTTTGAAACGATTTTGTGGAGGCGTAGGTTCCCACCATTTAAAAGAGCTTTCTGAGTTCTCTTTAGCAAGTCTATTGCACTATCCTCATCTTGTAGTGACGTTAGTCCATCGTCAACATAGAAATCTTTCTCCACAAAGGCTTTCACGTCTGTCCCATAGGTGTCGGAGTTGATAGCTGCAATCTTCCTGATACCGTAAGTCGCCACTGCTGGTGAGGGACTATTGCCGAAGACATGGACCTTCATCCTGTAATCTACCATCTCATTTTCTGGATTGTTGTCACGATACCACAAAAAGCGGAGATAGTCTCTATGTTGCTCTTGAACTCGGAAGCAATAAAACAGTTGCTCCACATCTGTCATTATTGCGATCGGTTCTCGTCTGAACCTCATCAGCACACCAAGTAAACTGTTTGTTACATTTGGACCAGTCATAAGCACATCGTTTAGTGCTATGCCACAGTGTTTTGCAGAGGAGTCAAACACACATCTTATTTTGTCTGGTTTCTTTGGATGGTAGATGCCGAATACAGGTAAGTACCAATATTCACCCTCTGGATTAACCAGTGGCGCTTCTTCTGCATGCTTATCGATAACATTCTCCATGAACTCAAACATATGTTTCTTCTTTACAGGATTCTTTTCCATGCTGATTTGAAGGCTCTTCGCACGTTTCATGGCTTGTACCCTGTTGTTTGGCAAAACGGGCCTGTCTTGCTTGAAAGGTAAAGGAGCGGTCCAGAAACTATCCTTATCTCTGACAAATTCTTCATTCATGAGATTCAGAAACTTCCTATCTTCAGTAGAAAGTCCAGGCTTCTCATCATGCTTTGTCCTCTGAAATACATACTGCCCAAGACTAGGTCCACAATCCTCTTTTATCATGAATTCATTTTCACAGGGCTGAAGAATAGAACCACGTCCATTCGAGAGGATGTGCGTCTTCTTCACATTTACCGAATCAGGTTCATGAACACCTCCAAGGCAAGCTTCCCCAATAAGAGACCATCCAAGAGGTAGTTTCTGGGCAAATGGATTACTCCTGGGACCAATTCTTTGATCGAGAACATGGTGTGCTTCAACAAGATCTCTTCCAATTAATAACATGATCTTGGCGTTCTCATCTAACGGAGGTATGAGTCTAGCAATATCAGCGAGGTGAGGAAAACACTCAGCTACGTCTGGTGTAGGAATTTCATCTCGATCATTGGGTATGTGATCACATTCAATAATAGTTGGAAGGTCAAACTGTTGACTACCGTCAAGAGATTCTATCACAAAATCTGTCGCTTTTCTCCCACACGTGTTGACGCGGCCGATGCAGGATGACAGTGAATACTGTGTGATGTCATCATGAATACCAAAGTTATCAAAGAACTCTGCACTGGCTAATGAACGATTACTTTGGTCGTCGATTATTGCATAAAGTTTCAAAGCATTCTCCCTTTGACCTTTCTTGAACACCTGCACAAGGACTGTTTTAGCACAAGATTTCCCATGAAACTTGTCTTGACACATTCTTGTGCATGCATTGTTAATTGTAAGTGGTGATTCTCCTTGGACGGTCGACTCCCCGCCATGACGAAATGGTGGATGTTGGTCCCTGGTGGTGTCACTTCCGTGCCATCTTTCAACATGCAGAGCTTCAGGATGCTCGGTGCTACCGCATCTGTCACATTTGATAACGTTCTTGCACTGTCGCCGAGTATGCTCTGTCGATGAAGCACAGCGAAAGCATATCCCCTTTTCCTTCAAGAACTTTCTTCTGTCTTCTAATGTCTTGTTTTGGAAGGCGCGACACTTGTTTAATGAATGACTTGTTCTATGTATCGGACACATGTTCACACCTTCCTTTGTTATGCTGTTTGCTATATCCTTTCTGTCGACATTAGCACCAGTCTTGAGGACTGACACCCTAGGGAACTTCTCTGAGTGTTTGCGTGGTTCACTTGTTGCTTTTCCACCGCACACTGTATCATACTGAAAGCTTGGATTGTTCTTTGTCTTGCTCAATTTTCTGATAAAGTCAGCAAACACCACAAACGGAGGGTAAGAAATGTTATTCTCTTCCATATATCGCACAGCAGTACTAGTCCATTTCTCCTGAATGTAGGTCGGAAGTTTACTTACAATGGGTGATACACCAGATGATGTATTGAAATATGCAAGGAGATTACGATACTTCGGATCTTCCATCACTGACTCAATCTCTGTTAGAATGTCTGACAAGTCATATAACATTTTATTGTTTTTGATTATTCTCGGGAAAGCTTCTAATTTTCCTTTCAATGCAGATTCAACCATTTCAGGTGCACCAAAGCGTTCCTCTAAGCGCTCCCAGATCCTTTGTAACCCCCTCTCCGGATATGAAACGTTGGCCATCTTCAAGGTAAGTGCATGTTTCTGCGACTGCGGACCTAACCACTTTATCAAGAGATCTATCTCTTCATGGGGGTTAACACCAAGATCCTTCATCACGGTTTGAAAGCTGGCCTTCCATGATGCAAATGACTCAGGTTTGTCGTTGAAATTTACAAGACGAGTAAGAAGCAAGTCCTTCTTCAAAAGGAATCTCGTGATATCGGACGCACTTGCTGCTGGCGGTGATATAACGAAGTTCGAAGTTCTTACCTCACCGGGATATTGGCAAGGTAAGTCATGATTTTCAATTTCAGGTATTGCAAGAAAGGACACATGTGGCATATTTGCATCCATGTTATTGTCTGGGAGTTGTTCAACATAATGTTTGGTTCTAGCCACTGGATCACTCGTTGGTAAACTTAAGACTGTTTTATAAATGCCACTTTCATGTACATCTCCAAATTCAGAGTGCTCAAAGACCTGAGCTTCAACTTCAGCTTCCGCTGCCTTCCGTCTGCAGGAGAGAAGATCCAAATCTGCGTCGATTTCTGCCTTCTCACGTGTTGCAACTGCAGCTGATGCAGATTCTTCCAAAGAATGTTTTTCCAACAGTCGAGCTCTTTCTTTCTTAAGTTTTGCCTCTTGAGCAGCGAACTCTAAACTGACCTTTGCAGCCTCTGCCTTATCTTTCATACGCGCCAATACGGAACTTCTTTGTGAATTGCGTGAAGAATGTGATCTAGAAGCTGATCTATGCGTGAGTTGATCTTGCTGGAGATTGGCGATATGATTTCCTATTTTCTGTTTAGATCTTTCAACAAATGTGCTATTATCACGAGCTACGGTTTCAAAGTCAGCTCTGGTATCTTTACTTTCTTGAGTATTTGCTCTGCTAAGAAAAAGTAAAATGTCTTCTGAAAATTCAGTGTGGGACACAGCATACTTAAGCAAGTCATTTTGTATTTGGCACAATGAAGACAGATCCTCTTTACAAGTATCAATAGATTGTGTAGTTGTCTCAATCCTTTTCCATAAGGTTCTGTATCTTGACTGCTTGTCCTCCAACTGCTGTCTGAAGTGCTCACCTCCCTTTTCTGTGGGTTTTCTTACTCTGCGATGTTCATCCTCTGAGGGACGATCCATATCCTCCTTGAGTAATTGGTTGTCTTGACCTGTTGCCATGACGATGACGACATCAATTGCTGTAAGTTGTTTTACTGTGCTGCCTTTGGTCGGGACCGCAGCCAGAATAACCCGAACGACAACAAGTTTTTAAGTCTTTAATTATTGCCGATGTGAGTGTGGTAAAACACTGAAAGAAAGAAGGAAGTAATTGTAAGAAAGAGCTTACAAAATGATAATAAATGACTGATATTAAAAAGATTAATCAATGAAAACTGATAGCGAATACAAAATACAGATCCAAAATATAACAATTTTGTGACACAAATGGGCTTCCGTACTTAAAAAATTGAACGTTACTTCAGCAGAAATTTCGCATATGAAAATGTTCAAAATACAGTGTAAAAGTATCCGATAAGGTAAAATACTTTTCAAACATGCTAATATTGGTGTGCAGAGTACAAGATATAAATCTATAAATCGAATTAAATCGAAAAGGCACGATGACATTTTGGCGCGTAACGCAAGCCGAATTCTATGAGCACTGTGTTACTTTTGCAATATAAACACACAAATGGCAAGTTCGAAAAACGTTCAGTTGTCAAATGAGATGGTTAAATAGTTATTAAGTCAAACTCACACTGTGGGCCAACCAATGCCGACACAACAGGTAAAAAGTAGAGAAATTGTTGCTGATAGCGAAAGTTACACATGTAAACAGCAGACCGGAAATTACAAATCGGAAATGACTAGGTATAAACTACGGAGTCCAAGACGGAACATTTCGAAAAAGTATGGCATGTAGGTCTTCTCCGTAAACTTCAAGCAACTGATATTAATGGCAATCTCGTTATTTGGTTTCAAGATTATTCAACAAACAGACAACGAAGAGTAGTGTTGCCTGGGGCAAATTCTATTTGGTTGTATCTCGAGGCTCCATACTTGGTCCTCTACTTTTTCTGATTTATATAAATGACATAGTTGAAAATATTGGACCAAATATCAGACTATTTGGTATCTCACTGACTGATCGAGAAATGGGGTCCCCAACACCACTAAGTAAACTTAAGGTTTTTAACCAAAAAAAAACATCCATGAAAGAAGAGTTTTGAATACATAAGCAATCAATTCTAATTATAGATATCGGAATATTCATATTAAGGTTAAGATCCCCAGTTATGATAACAGTGTCTATACATGTACTTGAGTTACATGCCATACTTATAGAGTCTTCAAATAATGAATGATGGAAAACATTAGCATTAGGGGGACTATTGGAGAGTCCAAAGAGAATTTTCTTACTTACAAGCTGGAGTTCAATCAATATACATTCAATACCATGTGGTTCTAAATCTGATCTACGTTTATAATTAATATCACATTTAACATAAATTAGTACACGACCATGATTATCATTAGGCCGATCTTTCCTTTCAGGCAAGGAAAATGATGGAATTAGCAAGTTCTCATTAGATATATTTGGTCCTAGCCAGGTTTCCGAAAAAGCTTATATATCAAAGTCTTTAATTCTGTTTTCAACAAGACAAGCTTATGAAATATACTCTGTACATTATAATGAACAAATGAAAAATATTTAGACATGTTGGAGGTATATTATTTCTCAACATTGAAAACTCACTACTTGGTGAAAGGCCAGGGTTCGGTTGTATATCCCCTGATTGTAATAACACAATAGATACATAGCAAAACAGTGTTACTAGAAATAAACAAGATAATATTTTACAGACGTTTTCTACAGTTTCTAAATAGACAAAGAAGGAAAACTGAAACTACATTGCAGAAATTGTTTAAACTTTGTATGATTATAGAGAATCATATTGGAAACAAAATTTATGGGGGAAAAAATCGGTGGTCAACGTGCTTCTTTTCGAGTTATCTGCCCCTGAAACTGCGTATATATTTTTGACATTATTACCTTTTGGAATGCAATAATATATTATTAATTCTTGAATATACTAAAGTATAAACATGTATATTATTACTTATTATTTGTGCTAAAGTATGTAAAGATACTCCATTATTACATTATTACTTCATACATGTATGCACTAAAGTAAGTTTATTCATGTCTGACATTATGGTATTTAATACTTACTATGAAATTAATATCATGCTTGAGAGAGAGAAAGAGAGAAAGAAGAGAGAGAAACCTTCAAATATTAGTGTAGCCATGGAAACCAAACAAAATGGCATAATGGCTGTAAGTAGCACTTGTGGATTAGGGAAATAGCAAAACAATCCAATTCATAAAGTCAATAAGTCGACATTCCAAACAAACCTTGAGCCCTTGAACAATGAAGTTTACTATTGCAATCTCTACCTACTTAATCTGCTAAGAAAAACAGCTAAAACATAGTATTTTGCACTTAAATCACAGCAGAAATAAATCACGTCCGGCCATTTTAGTCACGTGCATTATAGTCACGTGAAACCTGGCGGTTATAGTTAATGGACTGAACTGATTAGGTAATCTTTCAATAGTTACTTAGCGTTTTGTACCTGCGTTAAATACAATTAATTCAGGTGTATTTTCTGCGCAATAGCGAGATTTTAATGTAAATAAAATGCAAGCATATTAATCGAATTTAGATAAGCGTATAAATTTGCTACTTAAACCTTAGGTGTCACGTGACTTTGAAATCATAAGTAACTGTATATAACAGAATGAACGTGGGAAGATATCTCAGTCGCATTTGTATTCTACTCTGTCTGCCAAGAATATTTTAATAAGGTAAGTGTATTCTTTATTCATGATTACAAATACAAATGAGACACTCTTAAATTTACGTAAAAGTGTAAAATTATAAAGCAGTAAATGAGAAATTTGCTAAAAAGTATTCAACCTGAACTTGCTAATTATTCATTTACTTAACCTGATTTTCATGTTCAAATATTGGTTTTATTTCAATTATTTCTATTGATTCTACTTATAAGATATAACGTATTTGGCAAATAGTTTGTTATTTTCGAACTTCCCAGGAAGACAATTTTACTATATTTAGTGATGGCATTTCTTTTTACAATTTAATCCAAAAATGCATTGAGCTTCAGTAAGATACTCTCTACTGACTCCTTTCTCTTAACGATTTTCTTTTGTCTGGAGATCAAGGAAATAAAAACACCTCAATTTCAAGATAGACTACTCTGTGATATTGCGTTTTTATTTGAGTCACCTGAGGCGCATTACAAAAATATCTTGATATTTTAGGAAAATATTAAATCAATGTCTGTAAAACTAAATAAAATATATTTAGATACAATGTGGTGGCATACATATGACGTAGTAAAACCTTTTACGACAAATTATTTTGTGGAGGAAGCTATGTGGAAATGAAATATTTTTTGTTGAACTAAGACGGTTTCTTTTGGGAACAATCATCTTTCTTGTAAGAACGAAGACGTTTCTTTATTTTGCGATGTATTACCTATATTGAATGATATAATTAGTCAATAAAACTCGCTCATACATGACATATATGTTTTGATTATCCGTTTAACATTGATATTTTTTTTTGCATTTATATATGAGTATTGTCCGATTTGTTTAACCTGTCACAAGCGCACACATTTCACTGTCACTGTACAGAATATATTTATCTTCGCTCAATTCTCGATACATTGCATATCGTTTACGGAAATAAATAAACGGAAAGTAGAGTATATAAATGTAACAATAGAAGCAAACCACCACTGTCCGTTGTGGCACAGTGGTAAAGGTCATACGTTTCAATTCTGGAAGGTCCTGATGCGATGGCACTTTCGTGTTTTTCCAGTTTTTTTTTCTATCATTCTTTCTTTATGTCGTTTACTTTCATAGTATGTTTTAATCTTTAAGAATATAAATCTCTTCAGTTTAATTTCAGATATGCTTTTTTTTACAATTTATGTCTATTTTTATCTCAATTGAGAAAATGCATTCATTTAAATTAAGCAGGCATAAACATCCCCCTTAACTGTTACTCAGTTTAACTCGCTGTGTTTGTGCTTCATTTATTTCCGGAGTCGAAGTAACAGTCTGATCAGTATACGAAACAGAACTATCCTTTCTTTGATTTTTCTTGAGAAAATTGAATATATAATTTTCGCTTTAAAATCAATTTACGAAAAACAAAACCCCAGCTAGTTTTTGGAACGAAGATATTTTATTATACGGTATGTGAGGTATATTTCATCGCTGGATGACTGCGGCTGCCTGACACTTGGCTAGTGTTTCCTAGTTTAAAAAAAGATTATAACTATGGCGCCCAATCCGATCCTGTAAAAATGAGCCCTCTTTAGCCGGGATACATTAAATCTGAATCGATAAAACCTGACTTTTACCATAGAATGGAGCAAAAACAATATCATTTTTGGCATATGCAAGGAATAGAAGTATAGAACTAGACAAGATTTAAATGATGTCATCAGTTACAATTGCAGGATCTATTGGAGTTTAGGATGCTACGCAGCTTCATTTTCTTGGTGAGTATTTTGTTATTTAATAATCCTCATTTCACATTTCGTATTTGCGAAGGTTCACTAAATAGTGCCTGTTTCATTTTTTTCCCCGAGAAATGAACAATAATGCGTTAAGCATGTAAGAAGTTTACATTCCTTATATGTTATTAAAATATGTGGGCTGATTAAATATTCCTTTAATTTGAAATGAAAGTGATTTCTGATCCGTATTAATTTCCTTGTACTTGAGCACATGTTCGTATAGTTCAAATATTACATTATCCAACATCACGCAGTATAAATCCGACTGGGGCCTCCGTGGCCGAGAGGGTAAAGTTGCTGACTTTAACACTCACTCAGCCCCTCAACGCGTGGGTTCGACTCCTGGCAGGGTCATTCGGATTTTCATGTGAGGAAGCCTTCCAGCTGGCTTACGGTAGGTCGGTAGTTCTACCCGGATGTCTCTGTGCATTCGGGGTCCACCTGTAATTAGCTGGACGTCGCTATATGACTGAAATACTGTCGAAGCGACGGTAAACTCAAATAGTCAAGTCATAAATCCGACCAAGGTACCGAGGTACGGAATAAAGAGATAAACTTCAATGATAAAGAGAACATATATTTAATATATCAATAAGTAATGCAAATCTGACTCTTTACGTGATAATATTTATATCTGAAAATTATTTCTTAACATAATATTTAGTGCATGTATTTAATTTGAGCAGACATTATCTAAACCAAATACTCTCTCTCTCTCTCTCTTTACGTTAATTTATTTCTGCCTTTTCCCAATTAATGTGCTCTTATAAAATCACAATGCTTTCCATGTGTAAAGGTATTGCTTCTATGCATTGCGGCGGATT
>CM037788.1:27398946-27448946 GCA_021229015.1 Solen grandis | reverse complement strand
CTGATATTGTGGAACTTGGTTTAGGGGTAATCTATTGGGATCCTAAAGAACAAACAGAAAAATCGCTTTTGATCAACTGAAAACAAAACATATTTTTTACGGGGGGGCCTTTGAATGTAAAGGGTGAAGGGACCTTCTTCTTTAAAGAAAAAGGGTGATGCTGCAACTTTTAAGCAAAAAAGATATTTACAGCTTTTTAAGAAAAGTACTTGCCACTTTTCGTCAAAAAGGGGTTAACCTAGAATAAAATTTTTCACAAATAGTGCAACACCGACAAGCCCATCGTTTAAAAAGGGGGAAATGTTTGTCTAAAAGGGAATCTCTTAACCTCATTCCGGGGTCAAAGTCCATTATTATTTTCTGTATTTCCTCAAAGACAATATATGCAGAGTCTACCTTTAAAACATCAATTGCACATAAAATGAATCTGATAACAATCCAGATGTGTAGATCGGTGATAGCCAGTTTGATGAAGAGACTGCATGGGGTCGACGTCAAAGTGCTGATGAAAAAAAAAAATGTTAAAGGTGTTGGCCGCCATTTTTTGTTTTATGTAACCTTTTATACAGTACATGTTATAAATCTGTAATCATTGACATAATCAAGGCAAATCCAAACAACTGCTGAGTGAGGAAGATAATAATGTTGATTATACTATGAAATATTATTTCCCTATTTTCATAAAATCGTTTTAAGCCTATCACCATTTTCTTCCTAACTGTATGTTTGGATCCAGATATCGTCACGATTACAAATAAACAAACGAGAAAAAAAAAAGAAAAAGAGAGAGAGAGAGAGAGAGAGATACTGTAATAATTTTCAGTCAACATTGCCTTTTCTCGAAATAGATATTAAATTAACGCCCAAGTGTCCACCTACCTACCGCAATGCAGCTGGAAGCCTTCTCACAAGAAAAATCCGAGTGACACAGTCTGGACTCATGCCCACAGCTTAGTGATGCTTCAGTCAGAAACTTTATGTGCTCGGCCACGGAGGCCCTAATGGTGAGATATGTGCAAAACATATCTTAGATGTCGTATTACTTACCGCCTGGTGTTATCTGAACATGCTCTATTTTTAGAAATAGAGCTTGAAATTCACAGTGAATTGCAAGGCCAGGTTCATAACGATAATATATTCTATACCAGTATATGGCTCTCCATTATTAATTTTTTATATGCATAACCTTGTTTTTGACCTATCTTACAATAATGGTAGATACTGTCGAAGACACTCAATTGATGTTGATATTTTTCAAGAATATCATGTAAAGTAGATTATTTGTAGAGTCTTATAAATCTGTTGTGAATGGCATAATGTTTTGCTAGGGCTTTCGGCGAAGTTTCTAAGCAATTGCATTCATATTTTAAATAAAATGAATTATTCAAAAAAAGAGTTAAAAAAATTACGCGTTTGCAATCATTTGCCCATATACTTCACAGACGTTTTGGGCACCAGTTATTATACAATTATTTTTTTTTTCTGTCAAGGACAATTTATGACAGAAATGAAAAATACCAATTTATCTCTCAAGTGCATATATTAAATAAAACATGTCGTTACAGCTGCAAAAAAATAATTAAAATATTCATGATTAAAAATAATTCAAAAATAAAGTACTGTCTACATTGGATTTTGCAAAAACAAACAATCCTTTTGCGGCGCCAAATACTTACTTATGCATGGATGTAATTATATAAATATTGAAAATTGTGTCTTTATTATATCAAATATAAGCTCGAACAAAATTATCACCACAACTTGAAAAAAAAGTAATATTTAGAATCTAATGCTTTTCAGGAAGTTTGTTTGTTTGTTAAATTTAACGTCCCAACGACAGTATTTTAGTCTTTCTGAGACTTATGTCTCTTTGAGACAATTATAGTGCTGCCACACTGTCTGTATCGTCGAGTCATATGTTTTCACGCACATACGTTTTCGCGCAGTATCGTAATTTCCGGAATTCCTATTTACATATGATTACTAGCTATGATTACGTCATTAGCGTCGGTATTTTCTTTATCTGATTTGCAACTATAGACAGATCATTAGATGTGTGGAAAATACAGTTGTCAAGAGTAAAAAAGTAAAAAGATTAGAGGCAAAGTCTGTTTAAAAGAAAAAACTCATTACTTTTAAAGCAGTTTATTATTTACCCCCTAAAACTTTTAATGAATGCATTTCCCTCCATATTTTTTTTATCGTCTGGTTACCGCAATCTGTCAAACCGGTCATGTGATTGTCATATGGTATATTGTTGCTTTTTTGGAAAGTAACAAGCTTAAATATTAGGATAATTTCTTACATGTTTTTATGCTTTGACATACTCTAGGTGGTAGCATCAGTATTAGCTGGAAAAAATGTTTCCAATCCTACGTGAATTTTTTTTATACTAATTTACTCTGTAATGTCACTTTATCGGAACATTTTTTTTTCTCCATTTTTATTTACAAAATCACGTGGTATAGCCCATTTGACATATGTCATGTTTAGAGTGCGCGAAAACATATGACGTAATACACAAGTTACCTAAATTTGGGGTATCCTCTAAAAATGTCTGCTGCTTCGTGAAAATACGGCCTACACCTATGATATTTCGTTGAAAGAGAGCAAATACATCAAGTTGCAGCCAAGGTAGTTAAACAGTTAATTTCAATAAAAATAATATCATCCGCAACGAGCTAAATACATAAGTGCGTGAAAACCCATGACTCCGGGATAGTATCACGCCATACACATGAGGCATGATAACACACCCAGTCACATTATATTGACACTTGGCCAACCAGTCCTTAGACTCTCCTTATATGCTGAGCATATGAGTACTGTTTTTACGACTTTGGTATGTCGTGGACGGGAATCGAACACACGACCTCCCGATTCCAGGACGGTTTCTTCATGTAGTAAAAAAATAATAAAATATTGTTATATTGCTATGGTCTTCTAAAAGGAAAATAAATTTGTTTTCGTCGATAGTGAGAGCAATTTATCACTGACATCCAAGCCTCTTTATCTAAAAGAAAAAAGAAAGTGTACGTTTTTTTCCAATCGCACAATTCGGTTAAATTCAGTAATAATAGTGCCTGAACTACATGTTTTTTTCCAAGTTTTTCCGGGTTGGATAAACACAATTACATAATAGGGGGACAGCATACCTAACAAACACAAAAGCCGACAACAAGTCAGTCTCGCACGTTACTCTGAAGAATGAAGGCTATCACATCGGTATATGTATTCTTTGTTCTTGGACTTGTAGTAGAGGCACAAAACCCCTACGGGTAGTTTTTCTTTTATGTATTCATGGCAAAAATATTTAAGGGCTTCACCACACCGTATTTATAAAACGTCCTTATTTCCATTACTATTTGATATAAACTAAGATCCAAAATGAAAGTGTGCACTTAGTTTTTAATATATCAATATTTACCTAACGTATCAGATTCAATTTTCGCACACTATATCTCGTGTGTATTTGTCATCGATCTAGCTTATATTCACGCAATGTCACGTGATAGATCAAGAAGTATTAATATTTTTTGTTTGTTTCAATGTAGTTACAATCTGATTGCTTTCTTAACTTGATTAGGACTTTATGACAAGTAAAAGTGAGATAATCTGATGATTACAAAAGGGCTGGGGGCAATATAATTACAATGTATGGGACGAGTACTCATCGAAAGGTTTTGACATCGATTGACGCCAAGTTTAACTTACTTCATAATATATACCCAAACAAGTTATTGTTAAAACAAACAAAAAAAAACTCCCTGAGGCAGTTTAAACTGAGTAATTTGCTTCGTTTCTTGCATTTATTGCCATTAATTAATAAGGATATATACTAAATCCGCAAAGCTGACTCATAATTTAGCTTTTTACCTTCAATCAACATTCTACATCATCTCAATTTACAACAAGGAACGTTTCAAAAAACGCGATAAATATAACACATTTTATTTTGTATGTTATAAACATGATTAAATTAAAAAAGAAAAAAATTACGTATCGAAAGAAATGAGTTTGAAATATAACCGTTACGAATTTGGCGATTACATTATGTTAAACATTAAATGATTTAGGACTTTGCATCAAATCTGCCAAATCGTATGCTTTTGGGGTCAATGCGAAAGCCCCAATAAAAGGTTTGCATATAAATGTTAACGTCCTTTTTAATAAAGATAACTTATGTCATCCGAAAGTCATATTGATTAAAAAAAAAATAAAGCTGGGGAGGCATTTACACTACGAAATTTTTCATACCTTTAT
The DNA here is from genome assembly GCA_021229015.1 of Solen grandis. Classification (NCBI taxonomy): domain Eukaryota; kingdom Metazoa; phylum Mollusca; class Bivalvia; order Adapedonta; family Solenidae; genus Solen; species Solen grandis. Next base: position 27,444,683 of record CM037788.1, on the reverse strand, counting down.
GTACCTTAAAAAACTTAGAACAAACCGTCAAAGGGCATTGGCTTTAACACCTAAACACGAAAATTTTTTTACAATACATCTTATTCTAATTATATATTACATTACAACGAAATAAAGATTGTATGCATGTCATGCATAAGAATACAGCTAGCTAGATACATGTGTATGGAGAGCCTCAGATTTACCGCATGTCGTTACGTGTTTTTTTCCTGTGATCCGATTAGAACTGGCTACATCATCTCTCAATCATTTTGTTTGCACAGATATAAAGTAAACTATTATTTTAATATTGTATTGCCCCACTCACACATGCATTCAGTGACTAAGAAATGCAAAATGATGGAGATGATAGTCATCTCATTAGTAGTTGTGTGGGCAAACAACCCTGTACAAAAAAAAATTGTATAATTAAAACTCTTAAAAGTGATTACAAAAACTGCTAAAGATTTGACCATATTTCGCTGGCATTAAAACGGAAAAGCGGTATCATGTGACTTTCACGCGACTATTAGACTGGCGGTTGCAGTAAATGAAAAGCAGGCATTGTTGATTTGAAAAATTACCACAGCCATTTTCACCATTTCGTGTCCCTCTGCACTCAGTACGGTTTCAATACAATGCGATTGTTTACATCAGATTATTTAGGTCATGACATTCTTATGTATGCATTTAATTATAGAACCACACTGAGGATCGTAATGAAACAAATCAAAGTGCTCAATTAAGGCACTGAGAGACTGTCGATGGGTTAATCATGAAACCAAGAGCGAGTTCAGCTGGCTTATTACTAGTAACTAAGGTTACATAAAAACGTGTCATATGGCGTCACATTACCTCTGTCTCAACCAAGATCAACCCTGCTTAAACGCTAAATTTAATTCTGCCGACATTCTTTCGGCGCATTGTGTGCTTTGATTCGACGTGTCAGTGTAAGCTAGATACGCCACATTCTTTATTTATAGAATGCATTATTCTTAAATTAAAGAAGTAACATCATTTCCGAGAAATATTTTAAAATGATAATAATTTAAAACTTAACTGCAAGTGTAATACCATATTTTATAACTGAAATTTAATAATACAGCACTACTTTACAACGGAAATGGATTTAGCAGCTATTTGCTTTTCTCTTTTAAATAATGGCTTGCCCAAGGATCAATTCTTAACGTAACGTATTTTTCAAAAAGTTTAGTTTGCTTGTTAGGCACTAAACATGCAAGATGGTTTTCATTAAACAATTGTAGTTACATTTAGGCATTTTTGTGGTGAGGAAAAAAGCCATTTTGTGCCTTATCCATTCATTTACATTGTCACATTTCAATGGCTTTTCCTACCATGGACCTATTCTTAAACAGTGATAAATATAGTCGCCGGTTCCTACCGACGATTAATGAACACACAATTTGTTATATTGGACTGCTAACAATTAGCACATTTCCACTCTTACTGTTCTTATTATTATTGCCTACATTTTACAAGTTTTATATGAATATGCATATCTTAATCAAAAGGAAGCAAATCTAAAACATCTCTCTTTCATTATTTTACTTAAGCTTGGTATCTGGCAACATAAGTTTTGCAGGTCTGCAGCTCGTCAAACCGTCTTTCACTTGAAATAATCAGACGCACAACTTCAGTGCGTCACAACTTGATTACCATAGCCGCAACATACTTAATTCTTTGAATTGTATTGGTATAGATATTATAATTGGCGCTCAGTATATAAGGGTAGTTAAACTTCAAAGACTGGTTGGCCCGGTTACGGAATAATGTGTCATGCATGTAGTGTCATGCAACTTGTATACGGTGTGATATCGCAGTGAAGCAACATTATGCCATATATGAGTCAATATATATTTTTGCAACAAAATCGTGTCCCAGGCTTTTTTCATAACTGCGAGAGATATGGAGATATTTTTTTCACTCACAGGAGAGATAGGGGACAAGTTGTCTAAATAACTGACCAAAGTGTCGAACAACGCATAAAAACAATGTCTCCAAAGTGATTTTTTTGTTATTCAGATGCAATTTCACGGATTAATATGTGTGATTTACTATTTATGTAAGATTTCTTGATGACTTTAATCACATTTCTCATGAAACGCAGCTTATAAATGGTGTTTTTCCACTGATCTTATGTATATTTTTATGATAAATGGTGTCACCAAAATGTAGATCAGTGCTGTAACATGTTGCAATTTGCAAAAAGTACAAGGTTACTTCTCTTTGCAATGAAAATCCCATTTGCCCTTTTTGAAGAGCATTATTTAAAACAGTCTTGTCGAAATATACCGTATTTGAAGATGTTTTTTTCGTATGACACATTTTTAGTCGATGGGTAGGTGCGTATATTTTAATCCTATCACTGATGTAACGATCTGAAAACCGTTTAGATCTATAAAAATTGTGATTGATTTCAGACATGACAAAAAAAAGAAGAAAAAAAAAAGATAAAAAATAACATGCAATGATAGGGCATGTTAAGTATGGTATAATGTGAAATACATCTTTAATGTAACAGTCAGTGATGTAACTGTGAAAATCATCACATCAAGGACAGACATGTTAAGTATGGTGTAATGTGAAATACATCCTTAATGTAACAGTCAGTGATGTAACTGTGAAAATCATCACATCAAGGACAGACATGTTAAGTATGGTATAATGTGAAATACATCCTTAATGTAACAGTCAGTGATGTAACTGTGAAAATCATCACATCAAGGACAGAGTTTGCTACGTCAAGAAATAATTCTAGAAAATTGTTCAGAATGTTTCATAGATCAATGCCTTTGATAGTGGTGATAGTCATGAATAACATGTTATATAAGTCAAATTCCTATGGACAAGAACAGCTTTTTGTACTTACTTACATTCAGGAAATATTAGTTATTTCAGAAATGCGTTGCATCAAATACATACTAACCCATGTCCATGTTTGTATCAGTAATATTGTACCAATGAACTATTTCCTCCTTAATAGTTAAATGTATTTAGTCTCATTTTGTATAAACATATTCATTCATATATCATTCATATTATTCATTCATAATCATCATTCATTTCACGGCCTTTGCTTTGCATGCTCTATCACAATTGGTAGAGTTATCCCCCTACTTTTTATTTTTGGTAACCTCTCACCTTTGCACCGGGGCGCCTGCGCACTTCGATTCTATCGTAAATGGCGAAAGCCGTACGCTTACCTTTGTCTTGTTTTATTTATTTATTAAATCCTCCAATCTGTGTGGTTGCAGGTAATTATTTGCTTTGCTATATTTTCCATGTCACTCATTCATCATTTCATACATACCTGTGATACATTCCATTCATTTTCTTTAATTTTCTTTGTGTACTTCGATTCTATCGTAAATTGCGAAAGCCGTACGCTTACCTTTGTCTTGTTTTATTTATTTAATAAAACCCCCAATCTGTGTGGTTGCAGACCAAGAGGAACTCACACGCCGTGAGGCGTTACATAAACAATAGCATGCCTCATTCGGCTTTTTTGAACACTAAAGTAAATTAGATAATATGATCGAATCGGTACACATTCCCATTTTGAAATTGTAGTTAGACCGACAAGCTGTTTACTTTCACTAAAACATGAGATGTGCATTTCCTTCATTCCGCGCCGAAGGCTTAAGTCTGTTTGAACAAAATGTTCAAAATGATATAATAACACCTGCAATACATCATGTAAATGTTGTATTAAACTCCTATTACAATGATGAAAATAATAACAATATAATTCCAGTAACAGACGAAAATGTTGCATTGGGGGAAAACAGCAATTCAATACTTGGACTACCTAATATTAAGTAAATTGTTGACAGCGACCGTGCCGTCGATGGCTGCACAAACAGAACTGATCGTGACAACCTGTCAGTTGAATCTGTTGAATCCCGGCAGGGTAATTTGGATTTTCATGTGAGGAAGCTTTCCAGCTGGCTTGCGGTAGGTCGGTGGTTCTACCTGGATGCCACCGTGCATCGGGGTCTTCCTCCACCTACAATTAGCTGGACGTCGCTATATGACTGAAAACTGTCGAGGCGACGGTAAACTCAAATAGTCAAGTCAAGTCAACTTTCAACCATGCTAAAATGTGTGTGTGTGTGTGTGTTGGGTAGTAAAGAATACAACACATTTACTTTTCGGTTGGTAGTTTGTTGTTATCTCATTGCCATAAAAAGTCGATTGAATAAAGTTTAACATTAAAAGCATTATCACACCAAAACACCACACAAAACATCCATTCCAAACAAGAGGTTGAACAACTTGGTGATACATGTACAATATTTTATCCACCAGAATGAATTACATTACTTAAATTGATATTTATTCATTTTTATATATGACACACAACTTTGAAACATAATCTCATAGCGGGTCAATAAGATTAAATTAAGTGCAAAGGAATACGTCAAATGATACCAATATGTATAAAGTATCTCGATCACATGTAATAAAGTAAATAACACAGTCCTTAAGTGCTAACCTGATATAAACACGTTGATTTATTTTGTCTCCAGATCTTCAAGTCATGAGATTAAACATGATTCTTCATGATATTCTAAAACAAAAAGCAACTGTGAAACAAAGAAAACATCGTGAGCTATCAGTTGTAGGTGTAAGACTTTCAATAGCGATATATATGCAGTAGAACTAAATTGAAAATATAAGTAAGAACGAGTTACGATTACTTCAATATTTCTCGGTTTGAAAAAAACAACACAAAAACAAAACAAAACGCAACATCATTGTCTGGGCATATATAGGTAAATATGATCAGGAAAACATATTAGAAACAAATACTAAATACAATGTTTTTGTGAAATATAGTGAATGAAGGATAAATGTCTGGCTTTGTTACATTTTAGGTTTGAAGCAACAAAACGCAACATCATTGTCTGCCGAGTGCCAACATCGATTGACAGTCCAATCTGCCCTGGAAGCCAAGTGATGAATTGTCCTTGTGTACTGTAATGAGCACTCTCATACAATGAGCCTCACCTTGACGATCCAATGGATCCAACACTGAATAATAAAATAACACAAATAATATGAATAAAGACACAATTATCTGACTTGATATTAGTTTTTAGTCTAGAAAGATAGAAATTTACTTACGAATGTCTATTTTCTGGTCGTATTTTGAAGTAACAAATGCAGTCCAGCGACTTGGGGTGTTGTCGTTGCTTTTAATGAACAGTCCATCCACTGCGAAGTTGTCAATCTTAACGTTTGCACCGAAATCTCGATTTAGACGCCATAGTGAATTTTGATACAGCAGAACGGAGCAACCTTAAAACATGTGAAATAAGACTAAAGACTAATTTGTTGTGAATGGTAAATAACGACGAATGAAATTTATAAACATGTTTAAAGGTCACGTTTCAATCAACGACTGAATGTTTTCCTCCCCGTCAAAGTAAATATGTAGATACTGATGTAAAGATACCTAGGGCGCTGCAGTCCAGTGGTAACTTTTGTGATTGCGGATTCGAATGTTGTGGGTTCGAACTTCGTAGGGGCAATACTTTTCTAATCTATTAATCGTAGAGAGAGATAAATATAAATCATAAGAACTTATCCCCATTCGACGTAACATAAACAACCTTTGTAACTTAGTTTTAGCTAAGAGACATGCACTAATTTGCTGACCCTACAACGCCACATTTGGAGCCCGGCCTATACATAGAAAGAAGAAAATAAATGTACAGCTACAACATTGTAAAATATTGTGTAGTTTAAATTTTTTGAACATGTTAAGCTGCAGTTATTCTTGTTTAAAAACTCTCTACGATTTATGCATTTATCAAAATCTCTCACATCTTATGTTTTTTTCTTTTCCTTAGGATTAATACATTTCATAGCATACATTAAACTATAATTCACTGGTCATCGTTTGCATATGTAATCTTACAAACCCGTTGAATCCATGTAGGCCTTGTTAATCTTCATTTCATCATCAGTTGTATCAAGTGATACAAGTAGTTCATCATCCTCTGTAAGTCATGAGAATAACAGTAACAATTTCCTGTTGATAACGATGATAAGATATTTATATTTTTTACATTTTTCAACTCATAAAAACGTACGTTAGAGAGAGAGAGAGAGAGAGAGAGAGAGAGAGAGAGTGAGATAATGATGATGGTGTATATGAATAGTTGGTTTATTTTTCAAATTTTTCCATTTCTTATGTTGATTATTTCAATTATGTATTATCGTCTTTTAAAAATATGCTAAATAAAAGTGTAAAACAATATCATTACAAAAACGTATAATAATAGGAAACGTATATATCGGTGTAAAAATTATTCTCACACACTTACTTGACATTTTCTCGCTTAGTTTAGTCAGCAAATCGATCTGTTCTTCATATTGTAAACCCTGTAAGCTTCCTAACCAGAGTATCATAGTTTTTCTTCCTTCCAACCTAGAAATAGAAAAAAAATCAGAAATGTGTCAATTACAATCTAAATTCAAACAATTTTAGCCTAAGATAAATGAATATGAGTCTGTTTGTTTGTTTGTTGGGTTTAGCGTCCCAACGACAGTATTTCAGTCATTGGGAAACGATGTCTACTTGAGACAGATATAGTGCTGCCACTCTGCAGTATCATGCCGAAGACATGTGGCGTGATACCACATCCAGTCACATTATCCTGACACCGAACCAACCAGTCCTGCAACTATCCTTATATGCAGGGCACTAAGCAAGGGAGCTATAACAGTACCATTTTTACGACTTTGGTATGTCGCGGCCGTGGATCGAACCCAAGACCTCCCGCTCCCGAAGCGGACGCTCTAACCACTTGGTCACCGGGGACGGTTGAATTTGAGTCGCCTTTCAACTTAAGAACCATTTCGTTAGAAAGAATATTTAATAGAAAGTGACAGACATCCAGTTTAGCTGAACGTTGCTTGCGAGTCACGCGCCAAAAGATCACATGATCTTTCGCTTAAACGTTTCTGGTGACAGATCAATAAAAGTTACCCTAATTCTTTTTACTCAATCATCATTATCAACATTATCATTTTTGATTTACATATATATGTATCTTATTATTCTCAGTTAAATTTCATTGTCTTTATTTTCGTTTGTTTTAAGAGTGCGTTTACCCTGTGTCCCAGTCTTGTTATTGCATGCGACAAGTTATGACCTGGAAAAGACAACATGTGACGGTAAGCTTTCATTGATTTTTAAAATCACAAATGTTTCTTTCTTGATCTTTGATTTTCGCATACAATAGGTACATGCCGTGCTTATGAATTCGGTCGCAGGGACGGTTTTGAACAGGCACAAAGATTTGCCTGCTACTTAACTGGTCGCTACAGGTCTCCAGTTGTCGTAACGAAATCTTTAAGTATGGTGCGATTTTAATACGGCAGTCTTTCCCAACCTTTATTAGTCGCTGGTGATCTTAAGAATCGTAAGTAACCGTACGATGGTCTACCGACATGTTGCAACAAGTTGTATGATTATCAAAATCTGCTGCAAACCTGTGATAAGAAAACCAGTGACTGATAAAGGTTGGGAAAGATTATGGAACGCCTTAACTGTCTTATGATGACCATCTTTGCTATATTATGTTCATTTTTATTATGTTATGTACACTCTATGTTATGTCATGTACTGACTTAATTATGTTATGTCCATTCTTTTTCTCTGTTATGTTGTGTACCATCTTTATTTTATTAAATTTTTGTTATGTTTTTTTTTATATGTTTATTTTCTGTTATGATGTTTATGTCTATATTGCGTTGTGCGCAGTTCATATTGTGATGCGTGATCTTTCTGTTTTATTGCGTACAATGTTCGTATTATTGTGTTGAATGTTCATTTCGTTATATGGAAAGTTTGTTATAATGATGCGGACAACATAAACGAGTAGAAGTTCATTTTGCACTAGTAAAACTCGGCAAACCACCATTCTACCATGTAGGGGTGACGTCACGTTCCACGTCTAACGTAGTGATTTATTTTGTGGGCACAATGGGCAAACCGCCATCAGAGAAACGTCATACCATTCGGAAACCACAGGTAAATCCAATCGATTGTGTTAACAAGTTTATTCTGGCAGCTGCTGACAACCGGACTTTGTGTATTTTTTGTAAGCAACGTTGGTTAGGGTTTGGCCCCGTGTTCTCGAAAAATACTAAAGTACGATCTCAGGTATTTTGTTGCACAGCTAAATTGCTCATATTCAAATAAAAAAGCTTATGCTACAGCATTATATAGTCTATGCTTTCTCTCTAAAGCTATGCATAATAGGTTAACAAAATAGCTTATATAATTATTGACTTGACTTGACTATTTGAGTTTACCGTCGCTTCGACAGTATTTCAGTCATATAGCGACGTCCAGCTAATTACAGGTGGAGGAAGACCCCGAATGCACGGAGACATCCGGGTAGTACCACCGACCTATCGCAAGCCAACTGGAAGGTATAATCATTAAGTTCCCACAATATTGATTCTTATATCATAGGTATAAAGTAAGAAGTTGGTCAAATTATGATAATTTATTCTATAAAGTTTCTCCTGCGATTTTCTAGCTCCACAGAAGTGTATGACGTATACTCTGACGAAGCTTGCCGAATTTTACAGGTGCAAACTGAACTTCTACTCGCTAATGTTGTCCGCATCATCATAACAAACTTTCCACATACGAAATGAACTTTCATCAGAAATAGAAATATCACATACACAATATATCAGTTGCACACAACATAATGAAGAATGTTTATAACTAATAAAGAATGTACACAACAAAGTAAAGAAAATACATGACATAATAAAGAGTGTACATAACATAATAACGGTTGCACCCACAAGAACAAAGATGGTTATTATAAGGCAGGTCAGACGTTCCATAAAAGACGGTAGTTCGACGGTGGCACCGTAACTTACAACATACCAATGTTTTTTTCTTTTAAATTCACTTTTTTTTTTCAAGTAGAATGTTAAAGGACATTCCACATTTTAAGATTCTTGAATAAAAGCATTATTTAAAGTATATATTTTGAAGGTCCAAAAAGTCACATTTTAGTGTAATTATGCAAATTTAGCTAACATTTTAAAAAACTCTTTTTTATAAACAGAAAAAAAACAACATGTGAGGTACATGTATGTATTTTTTTCATTTTCAGAAATCCTTTTTATCAGTAGATTGAATCTGAAAAAATAAAGGAAATTTGTTCGTTGAAATTCTTGGATACATTGGTAAATCTTAAAAGTGGAACATTAACAACAGACCTGTTCACTAAACCAACCGATAAACATACATATCTGGGCTTTAAGTCTAATCACCCAAACAATGTGAAGAAGGCCATACTTCCGGATTGGGCTCAAGAATAAAAAGAATCTCTGTAGGAAGAAGAAAAACTACGAGCGACAGCGGAGACTGCTAAAATACTGTTAAGAAAGAGAAGATATAGTGGTAAGTTCATGGAACAACTATCATGGATGGACAAAATTGACAGACAGACTATCTAACAACCGAAGTTTAGCAACAATAAGATCTAGAGTTTCATTTGTGTTGACATATACCAAGCAACTTCCAAATGTGCATTAAATAATAAGGAAACATATTGCAGAACTTCAGGAATCAGAACGCCTTCGCGACGTTTTCAAAGATATCTCAATTGTGGCCCAAAGGAGAGATAAAAACTTGTGTGATATTTTGGTGCATGAGAATCAAACTAGGTATTGAACAATGGACAAAAGGTAGCACAGGCCTGCAAGAAAGGATGTGTCGTTTGTGGTATGCTGGAGAAAGGTGCGCATATCCAGGGCGGTGGGACCACAACAACAACAAGGTTTGACAGTCAGGAGTGCGGGAAATTTGACGGAGTATATGGAAATGAACTGTCTAAATGTGAAAAGGTAGATCGCTGAAGGACAGGCTCAAAGAACATTAGCCAGACGTCAGATTGGTTAGATCGATACCAGTTGCAGTACATTTTAACTCTAAAGGAACAGCTTGGAGGAAATATAGGGGCCTCCGTGGCCGAGAGGGTAAAGTCGCTGACTTTAACACTCACGCAGCCCCTCACCGAGTGGATTCGAATCCCGGCAGGGTCATTCGGATTTTCATGTGAGGAAGCCTTCCAGCTGGCTTGTGGTAGGTCGGTGGTTCTACTCGGATGTCTCCGTGCATTCGGGGTTTCCTCCACCTGTAATTAGCTGGACGTCGCTTTATGACTGAAATACTGTCGAAGCGACGGTAAACTCAAATAGTCAGTCAGTCTGACAATATAACGTAAATGAAAGATCCTGATAGGTTCCTTATAGTTATGTTCGAATAGATAATTGCATATACATGTACATGTATGTATGTATGTATGTATGTATGTATGAATGAATGGAGCATAAGTTTTAAATTTGGTAGATATTATAAGTTGAAAGATTAGAGTTCAAAAAAGTAACAACAGATGGGATAATACAAACATGCTTTGAATTATCTAGAGAGTTCATACTTTTTCTACCCCTGTATTCATACATACATACACGACTGTCAAGGTCCCCGGGCCCATCAACATATCCAAATTTAGCACCCCCCCCCCCCCAAAAAAAAAAAAAACAACAACAAAAAACAAACAACAAACAAACAGTTTACTGGCGAAACTACCAACATTTTTGCCACAATTCAGTTCACATTTATTGTTGAATTATCACTCGAAAACTGCACAGCGAAATAACAGAAAATAACATACAGAAGTAAAAATAAAAAAAAACAACAAAAAAAAAAACAACAACAAAAAAACTAAAGATTACAATGTAATACTATATAATGGACCGTCGAAGAGCAAACCCTTCAAAAATATATTTACTCAGATTGCGAATGACGTTTACATTTTTTGACACACGAGAAGGAAATGAAATTCATCTTTTAAATTTCGATTGTTACGGCACATACATAATTATACGGTCTTTGCGTTCAATTCTTCTAGCACCATAACGACCAGCCACAATAATAATCTATTAGCAGCAAGACGTAAAGTGATAGTGCAGTTCTATGTTTTCGCTGAAGAACGTCTAAGTATTTTTCCAATTCTACAAATAATTTAAACGTTTTATAAAGAAAAATGCTATCTTTTTGACTAATACTATTGAATCATGATTGCCTAAAAACATCAATAGCTCCTTCTTTAAAGACAATATGACACTTATTTAGGTCAACATCTGACTGGTGTTTTAAACGTATGAAAATCTATAACTGTCAAGAAGGGATTTAACATGATATAACTAATTCTTCTCGCCCTTACACAACAACTTGTAACCTTATTTCAAGTAACTTTTAAATAATGGAAGTATTACCTTGTGATACTTTGCACCAGTACTTTATAACGAATAACGATCCAACTCACTGTATATACCCATTGAACTAGTAGACTCTTTTACATTAAGAATACGTTTGCAAAATTTTAAATGAACACGTTCAATATCATTAAATTTATTAAAACCTCATGTTTCGCATGCGTAATTGAAAGTTATACCAACAAACGCATCGAATAATTGACACGGCACGGGAGAACTTATTTTCAATTTGCTAATTTTATCTAGTTATACAATCATTGCTTTAATACCCTTACCCGAAACTGTTTCTTGGTTAGCTGTAAAATTACCATTATATTAAAAAACTGCACCCAGATAATCAACAACTTCAAGTCCCCAATTTCCGTACGACCAATGCTCATCGCGCTGCAAAATACGTTTACGGAAGACAATAACCTTAGTCTAACAGTATTTACTTTTAAACCCTTATTGTCGCAAAAAATATGTTTAAAAAATTAAGTCTCTTTTGTAAATAAGTACAATTTTACTTTAATAAACGTCTTTAAGTCGAACTACGTCCCTGGCAATATCTAAAAAAAACAAAAACAAAAAAAAAACTGGAACGGTGCGGAAAAATAAGCGTTACAGCGGATATTACCGTAACTTATTCTAATAGATGTAATAACAAAAAATATTGATGGTTCTTTTGTACTATATATGATAAGGTCTGTATTTCGGCAATGTACCTAATGAAAACTCATGTCTATTTCAATTCACATTCAATTAAAGTTGATACAATGTGCAATAGGTTGATGGTTTATTCCCTTTCTTATTCTTAACCTGCTTTTATTGTCCCACCAACAGTATCATTGTCATTTGAGAAAATTATCCACATTTAAAGTATGTAGTGCTTATCAAATCCAATATGTATCTCGCCAAAAATATACATATAAATATAAAATTATAAAATGAATGGAAAAGTCAATATTGATAATCTGATTTTGTCAAAAATATTCCAGACTATCAAATCAAATAGAGAGTGGATGCTGCAGGATTAAGGATAATTTGTACGAAACCATTTAACATTATATATTTTATATATATTATAAAAATACCAAAAGATATATATATCCTGTAACAGCCACTGGGTATCAGAATTTATATGTAATTATAATAACAATAACTTATTCACAACATTACTTTTTGAACATACAATTTTCAGCTTGTTGACTTGAAATTTCGTTTCTGACACTTAGTGTCCTTATATATATATATATATATATATATATATATATATATATATATATATATATAAAGATTCAATATTCCCTTCTTCTTTTGGTGTTTTTGAAAGATTAATAAATGTAAACATACTCGGTTTGCGTGCATACAAATTTTTAATGGAGTTATTTCTAGATGATTCGTAAGCTTTGCATCTAATTATAAAATAGTACTCATCTTCTTTTTCATTAATAATACAACACTGACATTTTCCTTCTCCACGTGGTTACCTGTTTTTGCCATGTCTATTTTGTTCAATTCGCAACCTATGAGAAGACAGTCTAAACCTTGATAAAGCAAAAATCGTCTTGGAATATTTTTCGAAATAATTACTGAATGAAAAATCAGGTTTCAAGTGTTTATAAAGATCAGTCAAAACTGTACTCTTATCAATATCATTTCGCTAATTAAATGTGACATCGCTGCATCGACAAATGACATGATACCACAACTACTTACAATAATCATTATATCACTTGATCAACCAACCAGCCAATCCTTAACTACCCGTGTAAATTTAACTGAAAGCAAAAACCAGTCTGATCTTCTTTTAGTGCTTTGGTATATCGCAGTCAATGATCTAACCTTCGACCTCAAAGTCAAAAGCAATTGCTCAATTCTGTCCAGCACAGAGTCATGTTTGATATTACTACTTTGCGACTGTGAAAGTTATTTTTATGTTAAAAACAATTTACCTTAAGTGGGACATGGCAGAGTGGAAGTCAGCTGCGATTGGATGTACTTGAAGTCTGTTACCGTACTGCTGTACGATGCGGTCACGTTCCTCAGTCAGAAAGTCTTATTAATAAAAAGATAAAAGAACACAAATTGTTGATGTTTTGTTATGCATAGAAGTTTACAGTATTTTATAACCTAGGTATTAAAACACAAATGTCGTCTTTTACTAATCAATTGTTGCCGTGGTCCAGTGATAAAGTACCCGACTACGGATCTGAACGTTTGGCTTCGAACCCCGTCAAGAGGCAAGGATTGTTGATGAACTTACTAGGTGGGAAGTACTGATCCAACCCAGAAACCGTTGAGGGGGATTAGTATAAATTATAATAACTTCTTTCCTCTTTCCTATTCGACGCTTAAATACATGTTTAGGTTAAAAAAATCATTTATAAAAACATGCCTGAATAAAAACACAGAAATGCAAACATATTGATATGACTCTGACCCACTGAGAAAAGAACCAATGCTAAATGTTGGTATGGAACGCCGTAACTGTTTTATGTTGCGAGAATTCAAGTTGTTTTGTTCGTTTAATGTCCTATCTTGTTCAAACAGTATCATATTTGTACTACCATGTCAATTTAGTATAATATCTTGTCTGATGAATGTGTAATCTTGTCCAATGAGTATGTTATTATATTCAAAAAGCGTACTGTTATGTCAAACATGCGTAATATTTGATAAATGGTTTTATGTCGGACATTTTTTTTAAAGAGATGCTGTCTTGTCTAAATGTCATGATATCATTTCAAAACGGCATGATGTCTTGTCATAACGACATGATATATTGTTAAAACGACACGTTGTCTTGTCCAGACGGCATTTTGTCATGTCATAATGTCTTGCTGTTTTGTCCAAACGATATACTGTCTTATCACAACGTCATGATATCTTCTCAAAAAGACATGATATTAAAAATTTTTTAAAAAAACGACATGTATCTTGTTGATGTCATTTCTGTGTGTTATCATATCAAAGTTCGTTATGATGTTGGTGTGACGTAATGATAAGGGGGGGGGGGGGGGGCTACAAAATGGCGGAACGACGCGGTCCGGAAAAAGAGTTGGAATCAATTCATAGCCGAACTGGATAAGTCACGCTTAATGGAGAAGTTTGTGACTGAATAAAAAACATCAGGTCGCAAATAATAAGGTCCCCCCTCCCTTCTAAAGTACCTGTACTTTTGCATTACAAAGTCATATAAGTCATTAAATATACCAGACCTATTTCGGCACGAAAACACTATATGACATTTTAAAAATTGAAAATGATTGATTTTAAAAGATTGAACTTTTTTGTCGAGGCAATTTAATTTTCATGTTGCTTAGACACTGACAACATACTGAAATTAACTCTTAGATTTGTTTGGAAAAAAAGAAATAATAATAATAAGAAGAACTAGAAGTCGTTTGTTTAAGATACAAACGTAGCGGCTTTCCGTTTGGTTATTTCAAAGGTTTTGAATATATTAGTTAATGCAAAGAGATGGAATAATGATACATAATAATGTCAGGTTTAATACGTAAATCATCATATACTTATGTTCAAAAATAAGTTTTAAATCTTTTTTTCTTTTATTTTTACCTTCTTAGGAAGATATTAAGTAAGCATTAATATGGATCTGATTTGATTACGCAACCGTTTACTATCATGCAGAAAAAAACAGGAAAATTTTAAGATAATCCTATCCCCAAGATTTTTTTCTTACATTATTCAATTTATTATAAAAGTTTTTTATTCTGTATTTAATATCTCTTTATTCGTAAGTATATGACTTAACAAATATTCATTACAATTTGATTCACATCATGGAAATTTTAAAGAAGAAAATAAAATACTTTGAAATCCATGACTTTCAACCTTTAAATTGATTGAGTTTTACAATTGCAAAAATAGATGGAAAAAAAGGCAGAGGTGTAAGCAAAATCTTAAAAATAATTTCTTATTTCAATGCAATTAACGTTATAAACGTCTTGAAACTTTCAACAATTCATTTGCTTTATATATTTGCTTATTTTTACAGATTTAGAAAAAGAAACTGTTAAACCTTTAAAAAACATAAAAAAATCGAAAGGTAGATATACATGTATTTAACATTTTCTTCAGGTTTGCGGAAAGCCGTGATATCAAATGCAATAGATATCCGTATAGGTTTTCTGGCTCTAGTATAATTATACTAATTCATCGTAAATTTGATTCATTTACTCGTAAACATATCACAATTCACTATTCAACGCAGGCACTCATTCCTGCAAAAGAACAATCGGGCCTTGCTAAACCTACTAAATGACTACTTTCATCTCTTTCTTCAAATTAATAGATTTCCATTAATTAGCCCTTTTACGAAAAACATGAATAAGTATGTTTGATAACGTAATCACTTGACTAGACTTTTTTCGCATGTAAGGTACGTAATATTACTTATCTAAAGTTAATATATACAATTGTTTGATCTTTTTAAAAAAATATTTTGGTTACAAATCAAAGTTGTCATTAACAAGTGACACAACATAAAGTCCTTAAGGTATGCTTAAGATTGGCATCAATACTCATGACGCTCGAGCGCGAATATATATTTAAAATGAATGATATTTATATTTCAACGACGTCAAAATCAAGTGACTAAAGAAGAATATCTTTTTTGCAAGGACATGTCAGCTAACGTTATATTTATCCAGAAAAAATATCTTCGAGAATGCGAACAGGTTTGTTTTTACATTTTAAGTAGGCATTCCATCAAACATGAATATCCGACATGTTTGATGACGTAATCACTTGGAATTTTCAAGACATAATGAACGTACTAAGTTTCGATATTTTGAAAATTTTAAGTCCATTGGTCTAATTGGCAATTTTATATGATTTTTTTAAGAATAATTCTTGCTTTAGAATGCATGACGTCATAATCACGTGACAAAACAAACATTTCTTGCAGTATGCATCACTTCAATTTTAAATCTACCAATTCTTAAGATTTAATTAAGATTAAAAAAAAAAAAATAGGATTTTGTCCATTAAATGACGTCATAACCACGTGACTTAAAAAAAACTTTAGAGAAAAGAAAGTAGACCTCTGGGCCGATATGCTATCCAATTTTCATGCTCCTAACTCATCATTAGCCTTTGTAATATAAAATAATAGTTTTAGGACCAAAGTTCGAAACTCGGTTTGCCATAAATTCTTAAATTTCGAATTTGAATATTTGAAAGACAAGGTGCACATCTACATCATAACATACATCTTCTGTGAAAATATCAAAATAAAACGACAAAAAATGAAAGCTCTAGAGCGCAAACAAACTTTGAAGCTGACGTCAAATCTGACGTCATTTGACGTCATTGAATATTGAAAATGATTGATTTTAAAAATTTGAACTTTTTTCTCAAGGCAATTCAATTTTCATGTTGCTCAGACACTGGCAATATACTGAAATTAACTCTTAGATTTGGTTGGGGAAAAAAGGAATAATAATAAGAAGAAGAAGAACTAGAAGTCGATTGTTTAAGATACAAACGAAGCGGCTTTCCGTTTGCTTATTTCAAAGGTATTGGATATATAAGTTAATACAAAGAAATGGAATAATGATGCATAATGATGTAAGATTTAATACGTAAATCATCATTATCATAAATATAAACTTATGTTCAAAAATAAGCTTTAAATCTTTTTTTTTATTTTCATCTTCTTAAAAAGATATCGATAAAGCATATATATGGATGTGATTATGCAACCGTTTACTTTCATGCAAAAAGAACAAAAAACAGGAAAATTGTAAGATAATACTATCCTCGAGAATTTTTATTTACGTTATTCAATCGATTTTTTTTTTTTTTTCATTTTTTATTTAATATCTTTTTCTTCGTAAGCATATGACTAACCAAATATCCATTGCAATTTGATCCACAATTGAAATTGTAAAAAGAAAAAACTACTTTGAAATCCACGACTTTACTTATATATAAAAATATTTGATTTAAAAAGGGGAAGCAAAATCATGAAAATAATTTCTTATTTCTATGGAATTAACGTTATAAACGTTTTGAAACTTTCAACAATTCATTTGCTTTATATATTTGCTTATTTTTACAGATTAAGAAAAAGAAACTGTTAAACATTTAGAAAACATAAAAAATCAATAGGTATACATTTATTTGTCATTTTCTTAAGGTTTGCAGAAAGCCGTGCATGCAAATGCAATAAATCATCCGTATAGGTTTTCTGGCCTTAGTATAATTTTACTAATTCATCGTAAATGCGACTCTTTTAGTAAAAAATGTACCACAATTCACTATTCAACGCAGGCACTCTTTCCTGCAAAAGAACAATCGGATCCTGCTCAACCAACCCAATGACCGCTTTAATTTCTTTCTTCAAATTAATATAGTTTTATTATTTAGCCCTATAAAGAAAAACATGAATAGGTCATGTTTGATAACGTAATCACTTGAACTTTTCTGCGCATGTCAAGGCACGGCAATATTACTTATTTAAAGTTAATATGTCAAATCTTATGATTTTTTTAAATGTATTTTGCTTACAAATAAATGTTGTCATAAACAAGTGACATAACATATATTCCTTAAGGTATGCTTTAGATTGCCACAATACTCATGACGCTGAAGCGCCAATACAAATTGAAATGAACGATTTAATATTTCAACCACGGCAAAATCAAGTGACTAAAGAAGAGTATCTGTTTTGGAAGGGCATGATTAGCTAACGTTCTATTAATCCAGAAAAAATATCTTCGAGAATGTGAACAGGTTTGTTTTCACATTTTTAAGTAAGCGTCCCATCAAACATGAATACCTGCCATGTTTAATGACGTTATAACTTAAAATTTTCAAACCCTTATGAACGTACTTATCTTCGACATTCTTTAAAATTTTAAGTTCATTGATCTAATTGGCGATTTTATATGATTTTTTTAAAAATAATTCTTGCTTTAGTATTCAAGACGTCATAACCACGTGATAAATCAAACATTTCTTGCAGTATGCATCACTTCAATTTTAACTCTATCAATTCTGAAGATTTCAATTAAGATTGATTCAAAATTCATGATACCCGAGCAAGAGAAATGTTAAAAATAGGCCTTTTTGTGTTTTTTTTAATGACGTCAAACCACGTGACTTAAAAGAAAATCATTCAGAAAAAAAAGAATGTAAACTTCTCTGCCGATATGCTGTCCAATTTTCATGCTTCTAACGCATCAGGGGGCTTTATAACATTAAAATGTAATTTAAGGACCTAAGTTCGAATCTCGGTTTTGCCATAAAATCTCAATCTTTTCGAATTTGAAAATTTGAATGCTAAGGTGTAAATCAACATCCTAAAATACATCTTCTGTAAAAATATCAAGACAATCGAACCAAAATTGAAGGCTCTAGAGCGCGAACAAAATTTTGAAGCTGACGTCAAATCTGACGTCATTTGACGTCATTGCAAATTGAAAATAAATGAATTTTATAAATATAAACCTTTTAAACGCTGCAATAAAATTTCCGAACAGATTGAGTCAAAAGTCATGATACCGGAGCGAAAGAAATTTTTTATTAAGTTGTTTTTGTCGTTTTTATGACGTCATAACCACGTGACTTAAGAAAAAATCCTTTGAGAAATAGAAAGAAGACCTCTAGGCCGATTTGCTGTCCAATTTTCATGCTTCTAACGCATCAGGGGGCTTTGTAACATTAAAATGTATCTTTAGGACCTAAGTTCGAATCTTGGTTTTGCCATGGTATCTTTATATTTTCGAATTTGGAAATTTGAATGCAAAGGTGCATATCTGCATCCAAAAATACATCTTCTGTTAAAATATCAAGATATTCGGACTAGAATTGAAGCCTTTAGAGCGCGAACAACCTTTTAAAGAGGACGTCAAATCTGACATTTGACGTCATTGAAAATTGAAAATGATTGATTTTAAAAATTTATACTTTTTTGTCGAAGCATTTTAATTTTCATGTTTCTTGGCCATTGGCAACATATATAAATTAACTCTTGAATTAGGTTGGAAGAAGAAGAATAATAACTAGAAGTCGTTTGTTTAAGATACAAACGAAGCGGCTTTCCGTTTGCTTATTTCAAAAGTATTGAATATATAAGTTAATACAAAGAAATGGAATAATGATGCATAATGATGTAAGATTTAATACGTAAATCATCATTATCATAAATATATACTTATGTTCAAAAATAAGCATTTAATCTTTTTTTATTATTTTCATCTTCTTAAAATGATATCGATAAAGCATATATATGGATCTTATGTGATTACGCAACCGTTTACTTTCATGCAGAAAAAAAAACAGGAAAATTTTAAGATAATACTATCCTCGAGAATTCTTTTACGTTATTCAATCGATTTTAATTTTTTTATTCTTTATTTAATATCTTTTTCTTCATAAGAATATGACTAACCAAATATTCATTGCAATTTCATCCACAATTAAAATTGTAAAAAAACAAACAAACTTTGAAATCCTTTAAATTGATTGAGATTAAATTGATAGAGTTTTACGTTTGCAATAATAGATGGAAACAACGTTTTGAAACTTTCAACAATTCATTTGCTTTATATATTTGCTTATTTTTACAGATTAAGAAAAAGAAACTGTTAAACATTTAGAAAACATAAAAAATCAATAGGTAGATATACATTTATTTGTCATTTTCTTAAGGTTTGCAGAAAGCCGTGCATGCAAATGCAATAAGTTATCCGTATAGGTTTTCTGGCTCTAGTATATTTTTATTAATTCATCATAAATGCGACTCTTTTAGTAAAAAATGTACCACAATTCACTATTCAACGCAGGCACTCTTTCCTGCAAAAGAACAATCGGATCTTGCTCAACCAACCCAATGACCGCTTCATTTCTTTCTTCAAATTAATATAGTTTTCTAATATGGCACGGGAATATTACTTATTTAAAGTTAATATGTCCAATCTTATGATTTTTTAACGTATTTTGCTTACAAATAAATGTTGTCATAAACAAGTGACACAACATAAATTCCTTAATGTATGCTTTAGATTGCCTCAATACTCATGACGTTGAAGTGCGAATACAAATTTAAATGAATGATTTTAATATTTCAACCACGGCAAAATCAAGTGACTTAAGAAAAGTATCTGGTTTGGAAGGACATGATTAGCTAATGTTCTATTAATACAGAAAAAAATATCTTCGAGAATGTGAAAAGGTTTGTTTTCACATTTTCAAGAAAGCGTTCCATTAAACACGAATATCTGCCATGTTTGATGAAGTAATAACTTAAAATTTTCAAACCCTTATGAACGTATTAATATTCGATATTCTTGAAAATTTTAAGTTCATTGATCTAATTGGCGATTTTATATGATTTTTAAAAAAATAATTCTTGTTTTAGTAATCATGACGTATAACCACGTGACAAATCAAACATTTCTTGCAGTATGCATCACTTCAATTTTAACTCTATCAAATCTGAAGATTTCAGTTAAGAAAATGATTCAAAATTCATGATACCAGAGCAAGAGAAATGTTAAAAAAATGCCTTTTTGTTTTTTTAATGACGTCATAACCACACGACTGACAGAAAATCATTCAGAAAAAAAGAATGTAAACTTCTATGCCGATATGCTGTCAAATCTTTATGCTTCTAATGCATTAGGTGGCTTTATAACAATAAAATGTAATTTAGGGACCTAAGTTCGAATCCGGGTTTTACCATGATATCTTTATTTTTTTCAAATTTGGAAATTTGAATGCAAAGGTGCAAATCTATATCCTTAAATACATCTTCTGTGAAAATATCAATATAATCGGACCAAAATTAAAAGCTCTACAGCGCGAACAATATTTTGACGTCTTTGAAAATTAAAAGTAAATGAATTTATAAATATAAACTTTTTAATCGCGGAAATACAATTTTCAAAGAGATTGAGTCAAAAGTCATGATACCAGAGCGAAAGGATTTTTTAAAAGTTTTTGTTTTGTTTTGTTTTTATGACGTCATAACCACGTGACTTAAGACAAAATCCTTTGAGAAATAGAAAGAAGACCTCTAGGCCGATTTGCTGTCCAATTTTCATGCTTCTAACGCATCAGGGGGCTTTGTAACATTTAAAATGTAATTTTAGGACCTAAGTTCGAATCTTGGTTTTGCCATGGTATCTTTATATTTTCGAATTTGGAAATTTGAATGCAAAGGTGCACATCTGCATCCAAAAATACATCTTCTGTGAAAATATCAAAATAATCGGACCAGAATTGAAGGCTCTAGAGCCCGAACAAACTTTTAAAGCTGACGTCAAATCTGACATCATTTGACGTCTTCGAAAATGAAAACACTTGATATTAAAAATTTATACTTTTTTGTCGAAACATTTTAATTTTCATGTTGCTTGGTCACTGGCAACATATATAAATTAACTCTTAAATTAGGTTGGAAGAATAATAATGATAATAAATAGATTTCGTTTGTCCCGAACATACGATAGGGCTTTCTGCTCTAATGACCTTAGTGTCATTGTGACCTTGTCCTTTACTTCATTACCTCAAAATCATAAGTGTCATATACAGGCAATTTCCCCATCAAGTTTCACAGACACTTTTGTTTTTCTTTCATAACTCAACCGTTTGAACCCCGATCTTCAAAAACTTAATATAACCTGAAAGGTCTTTCAAAACACTACAAAATTTACCCATAATGTCTAGGTAGAATAGTTTTTATTTTTGAGATACCGATGGCCGAAAAATAAATCCACCTAAAACTGACATAAAGCCCTAATAAAAGTTTGAAAAAAGCCGTAATGACAAAGGCAATATGCCTATCGGTCCTGGTGTACACCATTGCATCCTAAAATGCACCTCATTCTCTCAAATACGCATCGCAATTCACCTTTCAACACGGGCACTCTTTCCTGCGTAGGAACGTCCGGATCGTTGGTAACCAACCCAATAACCGCCTTCTTTCCTTACTTCAAATTGCTAGATTTTCGTATACAAGCCCTTATCCGAAAACATAAATATCTGCCATGTTTCTTGACGGAATCACTTCAAATTTTCAGGATTTTTTGCACCTTGTAGGTGTCGGCATTCGTATAAATTTCAACTTCATACATTAACTTGCCGATTTTATACGAATTTTTTAATAATTCTTGCTTAAATATGCATATCGTCATAATCACGTGACCAAACAAATATTCCTTGCAGTATACATCACTCAGTGTGTTAATCCTGAAAAAATCATAATAATTGACTCGAAGTTCATGAAGCTACAGCGTTTCAATTTCGTTAAAAGTCCACTTTTCGTTTTTCTGCCATAACTCAACCGTTTGAAACCCGATCTTCAAAAACTAAATATCACCTTAAAGGACTTTTAAAGCACTACAAATTTTACTCATAGTGTCTAGGTAGAATATTTTTTTTTCGAGATACCGATGGCCGAAAAAAACACCTAAAAGTGACACATGACCTTGACCTTTGCGAATTTTTGCAATGGAGGTCACCATGCACGGTGGGACTTGTGGTTGCACATTAATTAAAAGTAACATGCCAATCTGTCAAAAAATCAAGCCTGCAGGTCCTTAAAGCCGCTAATTTCGAAAGCAAAATTTCTTATCATAGTGTGACGTCAAATGCCGTCACACGACGTCAGTTGTCAAAAGACACAAAGAAGACCTCAGGACACATATGCTATCCAATTTTCACGCTTCTAACTCATCAGGAGCCTTTGTAACACAAAATTATATTTTTATAACCAAAGTTCGAATCTCGATATTGACATAAAATCTCGAACTTTCGGAATTTTGAAAATTCAAAAATGTATGCACATCTACATCCAAATATATACATTCTGTTAAAATATCAAGTCAATCGGACCAATTTTGACGGCTGCAGAGCGCGAACCAAATTTGGTAGCTTATTTGAACTGTGACGTCAAATGACGTCATATGAAGATGAAAATTGTTGCCTTCAAAAAGGCCAAAGTCACTCTGATTACTGTTAAAATTTTATGCTGCTGGTTTACTGGCAACCTGTTTTAATTTGAACCTCAAAAGGAGGACAATTAATAACTAGATTTCATTCGTTCATACGAATGATAGGACTTACTGCTAACATTGTCAAACATTTAAAGCGAAAAAATTAAAAGGATATCCAATTCCTGTCTTTAACTTGCTTTTTTATGGCCATTACTCCCATAAACTTTGAAAAATAAGCCGTTTAACCTGGAGGATATGGCAAAAGTAACTTAAATCAATCTTTTTTTTTATATCAATTTCATTTATCTTGACTTATTTCTATAAGCTTTGTACCAAAACAAATTTATTGAAAATGCCTACAATTCGATTGTCACATAATTCGGTCTAGCTTTATAGACATTCATGATATAAGCAACAGAAATGGAAGTGACATTGTTCCAAATGATCAAATGCTGCACCTTCGGTAAGAATTCATCCAAATCAAGCAAAAAATAAGGCCTTCAGGCCTTAAAAACCCTTTAATTGCAATAATAAAAAAACTTATAGTAGCTGTAGACCGCGCAAAACCTTTTCGTCCAGACGTCAAATCTAACGTTATATGACGTCACATGAATATGAAATTCATTGCAATCAAAAGCGCATGGTTTCATGTATATGCCAATAATTTCTATGGTCCTGGAAACTTTACAACATAATAAATTAACGCGTAGATATTAGAAATTTTCACCTTATGACGTCATATGACTTTAAATGACGTGCATCTTCATACAATGTAAAACACACTTGGAGCCTTATAATCTGTCCAAATATCAGCTTTCTTCCTCATCTGGAGGCGATTTTATACGATTTGAAATTTGACGTCAATGCTTCGAATCTTTGAATCGCCATCAAACATTTGCTTTTCGAATTTTGAAAAACGGACACCGGGATGCACAAATAGAACGTAACATACACATTCTGTGATATTTTGATGAAATTCAGTCCGGAAATAATGGCTATGGACCGCGTACAAACATTTTTAGACGACGTCAATCAAATTTGAAGTCAAAACACGTCATAAGCAAATGAAAATCATTGCAATACAAAATTAACTATGAAAAGCAAATATGCTAATAAATGTTCAAGATGCTTGTACTTTTGCAACATATATGACGTTCATCTCCTTAGAATATAAAGAAGACGTAGTGACTTATGTTCTATCTAAATATCAGCTTTCTACCTCTATGGAAGCTATTTTATACGCATTTGAAATTTGACGTCAATGGAATGTTGGATTCGCCATAGAACCATTGCCTTTTCGAATTTTGAAAAACGGACACCGGGATGCACAACTAGAGCCTAACATACACATTCTGTGAAATTTTGATGAAAATCGGTCCAGAATAGATCATAGTTGTTCTGTTAAATAACTAAAAAGTAATATTGGAAGTGTCATGTATTCTTAAGTGCACCGATGACACAAAAAGCAATTTATTGTTACCAGAATGTTAAAATATTTGGGTAAGCTTCGTTGTATAATAAAGAAGCAACAAAATATAACCATTAACCACCACATAGAGCAATGCTATGCTGTTTTATTTTTACATTTTCTAGGTGAACCTATTTGATTTCAAGATTGCTATCGTGTATCAGTAAAATGTTACCCTAAGATAAATAACTTGAAATGAACAGGAAATTTACATGAGCATGCAATATGTGTGGGTTATATATACTGACATTACAATACCAGAGTATTTCAAACTCCTTTGGGCAGGGAAGCATTGGGACACATTGAAAACTACCCTTACGCGTAGTATTTATGTAATATGAGAGTTTTGTTTTGCAAGCTTCTGCATAAGTTAACGCCATGTCATTGAACTGTTTATAAAACGTGCACCAAACGCTAGGTTAAGGTTAATGTCTGACTATAGCTAGAGCTATCACCTAAGGTAACTAATACCTCCGAATCTCACCTTGTCTTTGTTATATCTGACTTGACTATTTGAGTTTACCTTCGCTTCGACAGTATTTCAGTCATATAGCGACGTCCAGCTAATTACAGGTGGAGGAAGACCCCGAATGCACGGAGACACCCGGGTAAAACCACCGACCTACCACAAGCCAGCTGGAAGGCTTCCTCACTGTTACATCTGAACATGAAAGAAAAGGACCATGGTGGCCCTAGAGTACCATTAACCTTATTAAAACAATTCAGGTCATTTGATTTGACCTTGGATTTTTGAATCAAATCCTGTATAGAAAATAAATTATAAACATATACATGTATGCCACGATAATTTATTATGGCATATTTTATGATATATTTTAAATAGTGTTTATACATACATAATGGAATAAGGCCCATGTTCTAAAGATATCACACAATTAATTCATCGTACACTAGTTTTTAGCCAAATAAAATCTTACAAGCACAAATATACAATGAATCAGCTGTTTCAGTCTTGTGATTTAGACAGATAAAATGCATACAATTGTACACCTAGTAATTACAATTGAAAAGGGGACTGAATAGAATGTCATTCAAAGCAATGCACACACACAAGATCTTTATTCAATTCTCAGACATAACCTTGACCTGACGATTGGCGCGAGATTAAACCTGCAAATACATGCGAAACAAAAATCTCGTATAACTTGAATAATAATACATGTACTTGTTTTGGTCTTTTTTTTCAATGTGTGTTCACTGCTTCATTGCCCAACAGAGGATGAATACACTGGTATCGTAATGTATATCAAGATAACCCGCACGTATTTCACGCTAATGTAAATTTCCTGTTCAGTTTAAGTTATATATCTTAGGGTGACGTTTTACTGGATTTGAATATTACACCCATGATAATAATGACCAGACCTTACAACTAGATTTTTAATCCAAATCCCTGATAAAAGCTTATCTGTAAAATAGTACATTGTGTCTTGTGGTTGTTATCTTGATGCTACTTCTATATTAATGATTATTCAAAACTTTGGGAAAAATAGTTTATTTTATTTGCATATTTCTTTTTGTTCCATTAAAAGTGGATGCAGTGGTACAATGGTAATGTGCCCGAATGTGGTCATGACGGTTGTGGTTCTTTTGAACCCCGTTGAGGCAAAAGTTGTCATGACCTTCACAAACGCAAAGAACTGGTCCAGCCCAGGAAATGTCGAGAAGGATTAGTATAAGTTGTAAGAATCTTGTTTCCCGATCGACGTAAAAAAAGATACGTTAACAAGTTAAAGTAAATGATACCCCCAATATTACTTTATATCCATTTTATTGAATAATAAGTGTGTATTATGTCATTGATGTTATTTTTATTTTCATCTTTTTTTTTTAATATCATGTAGCAAACATCCTGACAACTTTCATGAAGAGGGCTAAATCCGTGGCCTCTAGAGTGTTCACACGGTTTTTTCTAAGATTTGACCTGGTGACCTAGTTTTTGACCCGACATTACCCAATTTCAAATTCATCTGAGATATCATGTAAACAAACATTCTGACCAAGTTTCATGAAGATGGGGCTAAAACTGTGGCCCCTAGAGTGTTCACAATCAATTGTTGACGACGGACGACGGACAAAAGGCTGTCACAAAAGCTCACACTGAGCACAAGTGTTCAGGTGAGCTAAAAAGCAAGGAAGTGATTGGGACTAACTGCAGAAGTGCATGAAAGAACGGTATAAATTGATTCTTATTTCTCATGTCACTTCCTTATATGATGTCCAATTTTAAAAAGCTAGATACCATTAGAAAGGTCTTTCAATTTCCAACATTTCACGTGTTTCATGTTTCAACTTTCCTCGTACGGTTTCTGGGATATATAAAGTTATTGTTCAAGAAAACGGCAAAAGTCGGCAAGAAGATGTTCATGTCTACTATTGCCCATTGACAAATAGATTATAATTAATGGTCCGATCATTAAGATCTGCATACCATTAGATCCGCATTGCATTACGCTTAAAATATTGTTCTTTATGTTATTTTCAAAACTTAATAGTTTCTTCGAAAAAAGCAATCAAGTGATTGGGACTAACTGCAGAAGTGCATGAAGGAACGGTTTAAATGAATTCTTATTTTTCATGTAACTTCCTTATATATGATGTTCAATTTTAAAAATCTAGCTACCGTTGGAAAGGTTTATAATTTCTCATAATTCACACGCTTTATAAATGTATGTATCTTTAACCACTTTTTAGATATGGGCGGATAAATCTTGAGAAAACGGCAAAAATCGGGGAAAATATGTTCACGTCGTTTTGTTTTCTCCCTAGAACTTAATGAATATTAAGTCAATCTCTAATATTTTAACACCTAAAGAACGGTCAGTCATTGTTCTACAAGTTATATTCATACTCTTATTAACAAAAAAATCAATAATAACCGAGATATAAGTAGTTAAGTGTACCTAGGGTAGCAACAATTTTGTTTTTCTGCAATAACTCAACTGATTCAACCCCGATCTTCAAAAACTATATATCATATGAAAGGTCTTTCAAAGCACTACAAATTATACCCATATAGTGTCAATAGAATATTTGTCGTTTTGAGATATTGACGACCGAAGAAAAAACTGATAATTGCAATGTGACCTTGACCTTTGCAATTTTCCGAAAACGGAATGACTAATTGCAATGAGATGCACTGTTGCACCTTGAGTGAAAAAATTATGCAAATTGCCCAAAAACTAAGGTATGTAGTGCTAAAAAACAGTACATTTTGGATTAAAAGTTTGTTAACGCGTCATG
This sequence comes from Solen grandis, assembly GCA_021229015.1. Classification (NCBI taxonomy): domain Eukaryota; kingdom Metazoa; phylum Mollusca; class Bivalvia; order Adapedonta; family Solenidae; genus Solen; species Solen grandis. The sequence continues at coordinate 27,416,681 of CM037788.1, read as the reverse complement.
ACGTCATTTTACGTCTAATGACGTCAGTCTTCTTAGAGCTGCAAGAAATCCACAGGACATATGTTCTGTCCAAGCTTCAAGTTTCTAGCTTATCTGACAGCTTCGTAATACATTTTCAGGTCCAAAGTTCGAAACTAGGCTCAGCCATAGATCCTTAGTCGTTTTGAATCTTGAAAACTGTATATAATCATGCACAATAAAATCATAAAACAAACATTCTGAGAAAAAATTAGAGTGAATCGGTCCAGAAATGACGGCTGTAGAGCGCGTACAAGCTTTGGTAGCTATTTTCAGCTCTGACGTCATGTGACATCACTTAAAAAAAGCAAAAAAAAAGCAGAAAAGCCCATTCTTTTGTTCAGAACAAAGGAAGTCTAGTTCTTATTCTTTTTTTCTTCTTTTCTACGCCTTACATCTTCTGTGAAAATATCAAGATAAAACAACAAAAAATAATGGCTCTGGAGCGCGATCTTTTGAAGCTGACGTCAAATCTGACGTCATTTGACGTCATTGAAAATTGAAAATGATTGGATTTAAAAATTTGAATTTTTTTTTGTCGAGGCAATTTAATTTTCATGTTTCTCAGACACTGGCAACATAATGAAATTAACTCTTGGATTTTGTTGGAAAAAAAGGAATAATAATAATAGGAATAAACATAACAAACCCTATACGTTTTCCGCAGGCTTGCGAAAAGCCGTAATAATAAACATAACAAACCCTATACGTTTTCCGCAGGCTTGCGAAAAGCCGTAATAATAAACATAACAAACCTTATACGTTTTCCGCAGGTTTGCGGAAAGCCGTAATAATAAATAACAAACCTTATACGTTTTAGATTTCGTTTGCACGGCAAACGATAGAACTGTCTGTAAACCGTTTAAAACTCAATCAAACTGAAAATTATTAATACCGAATACGCAGAAAATATTAGGTATCTAGAGTGTAACCTATACATTCTTTGAACATTTTCGAAAAATTCATCAATTTATAATGTTTGCAGATCGCTTACAAACCTTTTGATCCGACGTCTATTCTGATGTCATATGGATGTGAATATAATTGAATATGAAAATTCAGCATATTCAATATATGCCATAATCTTTTTGTAGTTCTGGACCATTGGATCACACTGATTTTATTGCACGAGAAATGAAAACATATAATTACCCCATGATGTCAAATGACGTCCGGCCTATGAAAATCTGAAGAAAATCTTTAAAATTACAATATGTGTGAATTTCAGCTTTTTATCTCATATGGAGTACTCAATCTGACTAAAGTCATCTCCTGTATAAACGCTACGCTACATAAGATCGTAGGAAGATCATGTACTTTAGTCAGATTGTACTAAATTTAATTTCGAGGTCATATTTTTTGAAACTTGGTTTCACCACAGAACCTCTGTCTTTTCAATATTTTGAAAACGAAAGTAAGGATGCACAACAAAATCATAACTTATACCTTCTGTGAATTTACTAGAAAATCAATTCAAAAGACATAACTTTATAATTAATGGTCCGATCATTAAAATCGGCATACCATTAGAACCGCATTGCATCACGCTAATAATACTGTTCTTTATATTATTTTCAAAAATTAATAGTTTCTTAGAAAAAAGCAATCAAATGATAGGGACTAACTGCAGAAATGCGTGAAAGAACGGTTTAAATAAATTCTTATTTCTCATCTTACTTCCTTATAGGATGTCCGATGTCCAATTTTAAAACGCTAGGTACCATTAGAAAGGCCTTTAAATTTCCAACATTTCATGTGTTTCATGTTTCAACTTTTCTATTACGGGATTTGAGATATAGAAAGTTATTTTTCAAGAAAACGGCAAAAATCGGCAAAAAGATGTTCATGCCTATTATTGCCTTTCGACAAATAACTTATAATTTATGGTACGATCATTAAAATCTGCATATCATTAGAACCGCATTACATCATGCAAAAAATATGTTCGAATGTTATTTTAAAAAAAGACTTACTGCATGAAAGAACGGTTAAATTTACTGAATTCTTATTTTTCATGTAACTTCCTTATATTACGTCCAATTTTAAAAAGCTAGGTACCGTTAGAAAGGTCTTTTGATTTCCCACAATTCCCTTGCTTCATAATTTTTGTATCTGTAAACACTTTGTAGATACGGGCGGTTAAACCTTGAGAATATGGCAACAACCGGGGAAAAATATGTTCATATCTTTTTGTTTTTCTCTATAACTTAATGAATATTAGGTAAATCTTTCAAATTTAAACACCAAAAGAACGGCCAGGCATTGATCTACAAATTATATTCATACTCATATTAACAAAAAATCAATAATTATCGAGATATAAGTATTTAAGTGCGCTAGGGTTGCATGTTTTTGGTCCTATGTTCGAATCTTACTTCAGCCACAATACTTCGGTTTTTCGGAATTAAGGTTAGCTGACAAAATATTCACACCTTAGTTTCAAGATGTACCATCTGTAAAAATTTAAGAAAATCTTAACCATATAGGATTTTGAGGGATCGTGTTATCATCATGTGGGGTTGTTATGTTATCTTGTTGGGTTGTTGTATCATCATGTGAGGTTGTAATGCCATCTTGTTGGGTTGTTATATCATTATGTGGGGTTGTAATATCATCATGTAAGGTTGTAATATTATCATATGGAGTTGTAATGTCATTGTGTGAAGTTATAAAGTCATCATGTGTGGTTGTTAAGTCATTATATGAGACTGTAATATCATCATGTGGGGTTTGATTTGCCATTTTGGGTGGTGCAGTTGTCCTTCTGTGATGTCCACTTGACTTAATGTGTGGTGCAGTTGTCCTTCTGTGATGTCCACTTGACTTAACGGTGGTGCAGTTGTCATTCTTTTTCCCTCTATGATGTTCACTTGACTTGCTGTGCGGTGCAGTTGTCCTTCTGTGATATCCATTTGGCTTACTGTGCGGTGCAGTTGTCCTTCTGTTACCTCCACTTGACATTGTGATCGGTTGATTAGTATTTCATCCTGTTCATTATTATGCTGACATGTACAGGTAGTGTGCTGTGATGTTGTTCTCTCCTATGTGGTTCATTCGGCACAGGTGTTGTTCGGATGAAGTCCGAAATGTTGCGAATCGACGATACCGAGTTGGTTACCGTTATTTTCTTATTTCACTGTTTTCCTGTTTTCATTTATTTAACGTTGTATGTTAAAGGACAACCCAAATTTTAAGACCCCTCGTGTTAGACAATATACAAGTATATTTGCCAACTTTTGAAGTTGCAAAAAGTCACATTCTAGTAGTATTTTTCAGGGGCGTAGCTTGGATTCACTAAATGTGTAGGTATGTTTTTCTACCGCGGAGGATCTGTCGGGGGACTTTGGATATTTGCATGGCCGTGTGAACAATCTGATTGGTTTTGAGGCTTTCTTTTTAATGGGAATATACCCATTTTATGTAGGTTTTCAAGCAATTATTAAATACTCATTAGTAGCCTTTACACTCATGACTCTCACTCATAACGCTCTGAGAACAAACGTGCATCTAGATCAGTTGTATGTAAGCACCTAATATCATGAAATTGTAATAATTATTGTTACGTGTGTGTGTTTGAATTACACGTGAGACTGACATTAGAGTTTTTATTTAATACTTTCTGTTGAAATACTGTGTTTTATCAGTGAGATTAAATCTACATATCACGTGGGGCCTCAGTGGCCGAGAGGGTAAAGTCGCTGACTTTAACACTCACTCAGCCCCTCACCGCGTGGGTATGAATACCGGATTTTTATTCGGATTTTCATGTGAGGAAGCCTTCCAGCTGACTTGCGGTAGGTCGGTGGTTCTACCCGGATATTTCCGTGCATTCGGGGTCTTCCTCCACCTGTAATTAGCTTGACGTTGCTTTATGACTGAAATACTGTCGAGGCGACGGCAAAAATCAAATAGTCAAGTCATATCTATATCTCAAATGTGGGTGATATAGATCTGCTGGGACTACCTATTTACATATAAAGGGTATGTACATGGATATGTAGCAGCAGTAAACATAACATAAAAACAAAATTTGTTTTGAGTGAATATGGAATACATGTCATCTCGAGGTGATACATGTACATTTTTAACATTTTCGCGTGCGCTACGCACTCTTGAATATATTAAATAGAATCACTTCTCGATGAGATATTTTCCATTTTCACTCAAAACACACATTTCCTCTATGTATTAATCAAACAGTGAAACCTGTTGACGTACTCCCTATAAGATAAATTTAATAACAGAAAACACATAATTAACGCTCTTAAGCATCGTCATATCGATGCATAAATATCACATAAGTAGAACATATAATTTCGTGCATTAGTGCATTTGCATTAGAATAAACGTAAGTCTGAAATGCAATATACAAGTTTCAAGCAAAATTATTAACTTGTTTTAGGTATGTCGTTTATAAAATATGTACCCTTAAACACCCAGAGGAGAAAAGTAAATTTATGTATTTTGCATCATAACATCAAATTACCGCAAAGCAGACTTTTTATTACCTAAGATGTGTCTTTTAAGAGATTAACTTAAGAGATAACTGTCATAATAATTGTAATAATTTACGCATGTATGAGTATTGCGTGCATGTGAATTACGTCTGCAGTAAATGTCATTTCATTTCTGAGATCATATAGATTGTAGTTTTGTCAGTTTACTGAACTGGAAGACCAATTTTCAGTATTTTCAATAATTTAAAATTTAGGTAACTGTTGAGATGTTAAAACGAAAATACGTTTTCCCAACTCACTCGTTATTGAAAACTATATAATTTTACGTTACATATAAACATAATATTGTTTATAATAATTCGAAAGTTCACTTTGATACCATATCACAGATTCTTTCTAATTGTTTGACCACTATTTCGCCTTTCCGGGCTGTTTTTATTTTTAGTCTTTGAAAAAAAAAACAACCTATCTTTTATGTTAAATTGTCTAAGCGAAATGTTTATACTTTATTATGCAATTTTTACTTAATTCTCAATAAAAAGTTTTAGCTACAAGAAAAGGCGTTTAAAAAAGGGTGTTTTATTGATCAATATAATAATTTCAACAAATTTTATCAAAAGTTGTTGAAAGTTGTTGAATACAGTTTATCCTATCACCAGACTTACATTGTGGTATAAACTGCCTATCGAACTTTAACACTCACTCAGCCCATCACCGCGTGGGTTCGTATCCCGGCAGGGTCATTAGGATTTTCATGTGAGGAAGCCTTCCAGCTGGCTTGCGGTAGGTCGGTGGTACGACCCGAATGCCTCCGTGCATTCCGGGTCTTCCCCCTCCTGTAATTAGCTGGACGTCGCTATATGACTGAAATACTGGCGAAGCGACGGTAAACTCAAATAGTCAAGTCAAGTCAAGCCTTAGTCAGAAATAATAGGATAAATAGAATACTTGGTAAGTGTTGAATGAAGATAAGTTTATCCTGCTCGGTTTAGAAAATATAAAGCGCTCGCCAAGGATCGCGGTTTATTTTTAATCTTTTCGGATGAAATTCACTGATGTAAAAAAGAAATCTTAAAATGTAAAAATAAAATGCAAAACATAACATGTTTGCATTTTTTAACTAAAACTGCATTTTTATTGAGAATTGGCAAAAAAAAAAAAAAAAAAAAAAAAACTAGAATGAACATCAAATTCAAAAGTTTTAAAATATTGTTTGTTATTTTAAAAAGGAATCTTAAAATTTGGGTGTGTTCCTTAACATCCAACATAAAAGAAATGAAAATAAGGAAATGTCCAACTCGGTGTCGTCAATGCGCAACATTTCGGACTTCATCGGAACAGTACATGTGCCGAATGAACCACAAAGGAGAGAACAACCATATTAATGAACAGGATGTAATTCTAATCAGCCGATCACAATGTCAAGTGAACATAACAGAAGGACAACGCACCACACAGCAAGTCAAGTGACATCACAGAAGGAAAACTGCACCACACAGCAAGTCAGTTGAACATCACAGAAGGACAACTGCACCACACAGCAAGTCAATTGACATAACAGAAGGACAACTGCATCACACAGCAAGTCAAGTGGACAATCACAGAAGGAAAACTGCACCACACAGCAAGTAGGTGAACATCATAGAAGGACAACTGCACCACACAGCAAGTGAATTGAACATCACAGAAGGAAAAAAATTCTAGTGGCTGTAACAGAATGACAATTGCATCACATAGCAAGTCAAGTGGACATCACAGAAGGACAACTGCACCACCCAAAATGGCAAATCAACCCCACATGATGATATTACAGCCCCATATAATGACTTAACAATCACGCATAATGTCTTTATAACCTCACACAATAACATTACAACTCCATATGATAATATTAACCCTCACATGATGATATAACAACACAACAAGATAACATAACAACCCCACATGATGATAACACGATCCCTCAAAATGCTATATGGACCCATCTAAACATCAATACCGAACATAAGACAGCTGTGGCGTTCCATACTCGTGAGTTAAATTCCAATAACGCTTGTATATACGATCGAGACGACTGTATTACACAAAGTTACTTCATTTTGCGCTTTTAGCTAACGGACAAATTAGCTTGCAGCGTCTTGAACGGATGACATGTGTTGATCATTTTGTTTCAAACGTCTACACTTATACACGCTCATGGTATCTCAAGCTTGAAATTAAATTACATTGTACTATAACATATATTTTCACATAGGTTATCATTTATCATAAATTTGGAATATAGCTTATACAACATTTATCGATTGATGCAACAATAAAGTCGGGAAATTGCAATGTTTCAACAACGGTCTAAATGACATGTGTCAAAACGCTCAAAGGATGATGGGTAACGCAATGCTTCAACTAATATGTATAAGTAACGTAAATAAAATGATTTGACAAAACATTAAATCATTGTCAACACTTGTTTAGTTTGTTGGGTTTAACGTCCCACCGACAGTATATCAGTCATTTGGAGACGATGTCTACTTAATGCAGTTATAGTGCTGCCACACTGCAGTATCACGCCGTAGACATGTGGCATGATACCACACCCAGTCACATTATCCTGATACCGAGCCAACCAGTCCTGCAAACTACCCTTATATGCTGAGCGTCAAGCAAGGGAGCTATAACAGTACCATTTTTTATGACTTTGGTATCGAACCCACGACCTCCCGCTCCCGAGGCGGACGCACTAACCACTCGGCCACCGGGAACGGTACACTTGTTTAGCTAGTAATATCAATATGATATATGTAAAAAGTTTTTTGCAATTTCTATGACTAATACATATCTGTAAACTTACATTTTCCGAAAATGCTTCAATTAAGGTGAAAGCGAAAGTAGGATATTTTATGAAAATTCTTACAATTGGCTTTAAATTGTTTTTTTTTATGTAACTTCCTTATTTTTTTTATCAATTTCAAAACTCTAGGTGCCAAAATAATCGTCTTAAAATTCTCTACATCTCACTTGCTTAATTTAAGCACTTTTTTCTAATGATTCTTAAGATATAAGCCGTAAAACTCTGACATGACGGCAAAATCGCTGAAATTCTACATGTTTAAATTCTTATTTTTTATATAACTTCCTTATACTTTGATCAATTTCAAAACTTTAGGTACCAAAATAATCGTCTTAAAATTCTCTACATACCATTCGCTTAATGTGTTGACTTATTAATTATGAGTCTTAAGATATAAGCCGTGAAACTCTTACATAACGGCAAAATCGCTGAAATTCTACATGTTTAAATTCTTATTTTTGATGTAACTCCCTTATACTTGGGTCAATTTCAAAACTTTAGGTACCAAATTAATTGTCCTAACATTCTCTACATTTCACACGCTTTATATATAGGAATATTCTTAATATTTTTTGAGATACAAGCTCTTAAACCTCTTTTTTCCCCATTACTCCATGAATCTTAGGTCAAACATTAAACTTTAAGCATCAAAAGAACGGCCAAACATTGCTTTACAAATAATATTCATCATCATATTTTCAAAAGTAAAAGGTTTTCGAGATATAAACAGTTAAACACACTGGGGGTTACCAAATTTTCATTTTTCCTCCATAACTCAACCGATTCAACCCCGATCATCAAAAACTAAATATAATTTGAAAGGTCTTTCTAAGCACTACAAATTATACGCATAGTGTCTCGATAGAATATTTACCGTTTTTGAGATATTTAAGGCCGAAGAAAAACCCGATAATTGATATATGACCTTGACCATTTGGGATTTTCCGGAAACGGAAGTGACATGGTTCCATAAAATCTAATACTGCATCTTCAGACAAATTTCAAGCAAATCATACAAAAAATAAAGCCTACAGGGCTTAAAAACCGTTAAGTTTTAATACAAACGTTTTAATAGCATTATGACGTCATGTGACGGCATATGGCGTTCATCTTTTTAGAATGTAAAGTAGACATAGAGACTAATATTCAAACTAAATATCAGCTTTCTAGCTTTTCTGGAAGCGATTTTATACGCATTTGAAATTTGACGTCATTAGTTCGAATCTTGGATTCGCTATAGAACCTTGGTCTTTTCGAAAATTTTGGAAAACGGACACCGGGATGTACAACTAGATATTGATATACACATTCTGTGAAATTTTGATGAAAATCGGTTCATAACCAATGGCTGTAGACCGCGAACAAACTTTTGTAGTAGTTTTCAGCTATGACGTCATATGACGTCACTTATAGTTGAAACAATGCAGATCGAAAGGGACTCTATTTAGCTGATCACTGAAACAATTTGAAGACTCTATCTCAATTGTAACTTTGTTTAATTACAACCTCAAAAGGATGAAAAAAGAATAATAAGAAGAAGAATAACTAGAAATTTCGTTTGTTGAACAAACGATAGGACTTTCTGCCCTGCACAATTCGTAGTTAAACATCTTGGGATGTCAGACAATGAAATGACATGCACCTGTAGAAGATATCAATCTATATGTTTAAAAACTATGGAGATCAGTACAGAAGTATCAGCTGTAGAGCATATACTTGTTGACAATGTCAGTTGAATGTCTGGTGACATCAGATGAAAAATATCACTGCATTGCAAAAGTCGTTGTTTTAATTTTCTCCCATTAATATTTCATGACCGTAGTTACTTTGCATCACATAAAAATTAATGCATAAAAGAGTGGAGGGAAATGGTGTCCTCCAAGGTTCAATGCCAGGCCTTCCTCTTTTTGCATGCAGAAATTATTATTTTCAATTTAACTTTCTTATATAAAGTCTAATTTTAAAATGCTAGGTACCATTCAAAAGGTTTTCAAATTATCTACATTTCATACGCTTTATGTATAAACTTATTGTTAACAGTTATCGAGATAAAAACGGCTAATCCTTGAGAAAACACCAAATATCGAGTCAAAATTATGTCCATGTCATATGGTTTTTGCACTATAACTTTGTCATTACTGAACTGATTTTCAAATGCTGCATACCTATTGAAAGGTACAAATGTGCTCTAAAACACTTGTTCATATTGTTATTTTAAAAAATCAATATCAACATGGCAAAGACGTTAAGAATAACTGCAGAAAAGCAAGACAAAATGGTTATTGCGGTCTATTATTTTTCTAATAACTTTCTTCAGTGAAGTCTAATTTTATAATGCTGGGTACCATTTGAAAGGACTTCAATTCTCTACATATCGTACGCTTTATATATGAACTTATGTTTAACTGTTTTCGAGATATAAGCTGTTAAACCTCGAGAAAACTGCAAATTTGCAATAGAAAAAATAGTCATTTCTGATTCGATCTTAAAATGCTGCACATCAGCAGAAAGATAAGAATGTGCTCAAAAATATTTGCTCATATTATTATCAACAAAAATCAATACTTTACGCGATATCAGTTGTGAAATGCTGTTGGGGTCACTATATATTTAGTTTTCCCGCCATAACTAAACCGTTTCAAGCCTGATCTTCAAAAACCGGATGTCATCTGAAAGGTCTTTTTGAAAGCACTATATATACAATACCCATAGTCTCTTGATAGAATATATATTTCGTTTTTGAGATATGAAGCTCCAAAGAAAAGAAGATGGCCCTAAATCGCTCACCTGAGAAACATTGTTCTCAATGGCCTACTTTTTGACCCCAAATGAACTTGTTCAAGCTTTCATGCTAATAAACATTCTGACCAAGTTTGGTGATGATTGGATCATAAATATGGCTTCTAGAGTGTAAACAAGATTTTACATCAATTTGACCTCGTAACTTTTTGACCCAACGTGACCCAGTTTCGAACTTGTTCAAGCTTTCATGCATATAAACATTTTGATAAGGTTTGGTGAAGATTGGATCAAAAATATGGCCTGTAGAGTGTTAACAAGCAAACTAAATAGTGCTAACACAATTTTTATGATTTGACCTAGTGACCTAGTTTGTTACCCCACATGACCCAGTTTCGAACTTGTCCAAACTCTCATTCAGATTAACATTCTGGCCAAGTCTGGTAAAAATTGGCTTAAAAATATGGCCTCTAGAGTGTAAACAGGATTTTATTTTAAATTGACCTATTTTTGGACCTCATGACATACTTTTTGAACCCACATGGCCCAGTTTCGAACTTGCCATTAAACATTCTGGCCAAGTTTGGTGAAGAATGGGTAAAAACTGTGGCCTCTAGAATGTTAACTATTGACGACGGACGAAGCGGCATCACAATAACTTCGTGCTCGGGTGAGCTAAAAACGATATTTGACATATGACCTTGACCTTTCATATTTTCCGGAAACGGAAGTTACCATTCACAATGGAACAAGTATCTGCACATGTTGTGAAAAAAATATGCAAATCGGTCTAAAGGTAGCTCCTGTAGGGCTAAAAACCACTATTTTAAATTAAATGTTTGGTATTTATGACGTCATATGACGTCGAATTTCTCAGCATGTAAAGTAAACCTCAGGATACAGATGCTATCCAAATTTCAGCTTTCTAGCACATCTAGAAGCGAAGTTATGCTTAAATGAATTTTGACGTTTTTGGTTCGAATCTTGGTTCAGCCATAGTTTCCTGGTCTTTTCATATTTTCAAATATGGAAGAAGTATGCACATCTAGGACCTAATGTACACATTCTTTGAAAAAAAAAATCATGAAGATCCGTCAAAAAATGTAGGCTGTAGACCGCGAAAAACTTTTGTTGCAGTTTTCAGTAATGACGTCATTTGACGTCACTGAAAATTAAAACACTGCAGCTCGAAAGTGATTCTATTATGCTGATCATTGTTAAAAAAATTGAACGTTCTATCCCAACGGTAACCTTGTTTAATTACACCCCCAAAAGAAGGAAAAAAGAATGTTTGCTTTGCAATTATGACGTCATATGACGTTATTTGACGTCGTACTTTTCAGCATGCAAAGGAATCCTCAAGATACAGATGCTGTCCAAATTTCAGGTTTCTAGTACCTCTGGAAGCGAAGTTATGCTTAAACATGAGACTGACGTCTTTTGGGGTACATTTTCAAAATTTTTTTTAATTTTCTTACGAGATCAATTCATGACAAATTTAAAAAACTTTCTATTAAAAGGGGGACCGATTTTATAAGCTTTAAAAAAAATTTAAACGTCCTTTTTTCAAACCCTTGGATTCGCCTTTGAACCTGGTTTTTTTTTTAATTTTTGGGAAAAGGGGGGCACCGCGATGAAAAAACTATTTCAAATATACACTTTCATGTTTTTAAATAAAAAATCTTCAAAACAATATCTTTAGCCCGTTCAATTTTGTGCTTTTGAATTTTTCGCCCATATACGTCGGGGGCCCCTTTGTAATTGCAAAATTTAAAAAAAAATCAGCAATGAAAATAAGCCCCATAAATGTTCATCCCTATGGACTATTTAAAATATAGAAATTTTTGTAAATTTTAAAAATCTTTTTCCCATCTTATGACGCCATGTGACGCCCATATGTTTTATTTTAAAAAAATCTTTTTAACCCAGGACAAATATACTGACAAAATTTAAAATTTCTATCTATATGGAAAACGGATTTTAAAAATTTTTAGGTTTTGACGTCTGGTTTAAATTTTTGGGGATTCGCCAAAAAATTTTTGGGCTTTTGGGGTTAAAAAAAAGGGGACACCAGGATCAAACTAATATTAAATTCCCTTTTCGGTGAAATTTTTTTTTTAAAAGGGGGTTTAAAAAAAAATTTTTTTAAAGACCGCTTCAATCAAAATGTTGCTTAAAAATTGTGACGCATATGACGTCATAGGCCCTTTAAGGGGAAAAATTTTTAAAAACCAAATTTGAAAATAAGCAAAAAAGTTCATGCTAGGGACTTTTAAAAACTTTAAAAAAATTTTTTCTTGAAAATATTTAAAATTTTTACTTTTCTTTTTATGACCCATTAAAGTCTTTTGTGGGTTTTTTTTAAAAATTTTTTTAGGCCCCCAGAGTCTATTTATAAAAAAAATTTAAACTTTTATCTCTATGGCCCGATTTATAAAAATTTAAAAATTTTGGGGACGTCCTTTTTTGAATTTGGAAATTGCCATGAGCCTTGGTTTTTTAAATTTTTAAAAAAAACGGACCCGGGAAATGCAAACAAATTTTTAAAAATTAAAAACCTTGGGAAAAAAATTTTGGGGGAAAAATCGTTTTCAAAACAATGGTTGGGGGCCCGGGTTTTAAATCTTTGACCAATGTCAAGTGTGACGCTAGACGTATAGCCACATAAAAATTTGGGAAAATTTAAATCCCCTTTTTAAAGGGGTATAAAATTTTTTTCCCCATGGTCATTTAAAACATTTTGAAATTATTTTGGGAAAAATATAAGAAATGTTTTCAGGGGTTTTGACGTCAGGGGGTAATGCGTTTTTTTTAAAAAATCGCTCAGACACCCAGGCCCTTTTTTGGGGCAATATTGCCTTTATCGCATATGGACCTTTTTTATAAGCATTTGAAAATGTCGACCGGGTTCGTTTTGGGGTTTTCCCCTAAAACCCAAGGGCCCCTTTTAAAAATTTTAAAAAAACGGACCCGGGAGCAAATCCCCCTTTAATAAAACCCCTTCGGTAAAATTTTTTGATCCCAAATGGGTTCATAAAAAATGGCTGTAGGGTAAAAACTTTTGTAGAATGTCAAGGGGTGACGTAAAATGACGTCATGGATATGAAAACTGTAAAATTTTCACATAAACTTCATTCAAAAAAAAAGTATATTATTTTCTTTCCCCCGGGACCTTTTGAACATATAGAAATTATCTTGAAAAATAAAAATGATTTTATGTAATGACGTATGTACGGCAATGAGTTATTTTCACAAAATCTTTTAGGGGAACCCCAAAACCCCAAAAAATGACAAAAAATAACTTCTTCCCCAAAAATTTCCGATTTTTAAGCTTTTTTTAAAAAATTTTGGGGGACTTTTGGGTTTGAATTGGGTTTTGTTTTTGAACCGGGTCTTTTGAATTTTTGGGAAAAAGGACAGGGAAACCAACTAGAATTAATAACACATTCTTTTAAAAAATTTGGGGAAAAAAAGGGGTTTATAACCAATGGCTGGTAGACCGCGAACAATTTTTTTAGTTTTTTCATAGACGTCATATGACGTCCAAATGGGGGAAAAAAAATGCGAACAAAAAAGGGTGTATTTAGGGACAAAAAAAACAATTTTTTAAACTCAAACTTAATTGGGAACTTTGTTTATTCCCCCCAAAAAAGGGAAAAAAAAAAAAAAGATGTCTTTTGCTAAACAATGATGGACTTTTCTGCAATTTTTAATGCAAAAAGGGGAATAAAAGTTTTCCTTTAATGACCACCTTGGTATATTTCATGTTCCCGCTGAAATTTTTGGGCCTTTATTCCGCGAAAAAAAAAAGTTTTTTTTCGGGAAAAAAAAAAAAAATACAGTTTGTATGTAAACTTTTTGAATCATATGAGTCACGGGCAAAAAATTTTTAAAAAATTTGGGAGAATGAAAATGTGTAAATTTTAATTTTTATCCTCCCCCCTTTTTACCCAAAAAAGAAATTTTTGGTCCCATGTTGAATTTCTTCAGCCCCCAAAATTCGGTTTTTTTTGGAAATTTGGTTTTGCTGGGAAAAAATTTTTTCCCTTTTTCAAAATGTACCATCTGTAAAAAAATTTGAAGAAAAAAAACTAAAAAAGGGGGGTAAGCGCGAAAAATTTTTTTTTATTTTTTTTCTGACGTCACGTGGTTAGGGGGTAAAAACTGTTTCTCAAAAGGAAAAAATTTCTGCAATAAATCTGAAAAATTTTTTTTTTTTTGAAAATTGGCTAGTCGAAATCATTGCCCCAAATTTTAAAAAAAATGGTTCTTATGACGTCCCTGACCCTCACGATTCAAATATTTGTAGAAATAATGCAGAACTGAAAATGTGCAATTTCAACTTTTATTCAAACCCCAAACTTTTTTTTAAACCTAAAAAGAAATTTTTGGCCCATTTCGAAAATTTTTCAAAACCCCAAAAATTCCGGTTTTTTTTTGGAAATTTTTTTTAAGCGGCAGGTATGTTCATCTTAGTTCCCCAAAGGGGTACCCCCCCGTGAAAATTTGAAGAAAATCCCACCAAAAAAGGCGGCAGTGAGCGCGAACACCTTTTTTAATTTTTTTAAAGTTTGGTCACATGACGTCATAGGGGTGCTGAAGATGCTTTTTTAAAAAAGCAAATTAAACGTAAATTAAAAAACTTATTATTTGAACAACTGGTTTTAAGTCGAAATCATTGCCCAAAATAAAAATTTTAAAAAGTATTTTTTATGACGCCCAAAAAACGACTTTTTTGAGTCAGGACCCCAAAATATTTAAAAAATTTCTGCAGAACGAAAAAATTTTTAAATTTTTTAAAATTTTATCTATCCTGAAGCTCTTTAACCCAAAAATTTTAAATTTTCGGCCCCTTTTTTAATTTTATTTAAAGCCCCAGAATTTGGGTTTTTCCCGGAAATTTTACGGGGCTGGCGGTTTAAAAACCCTTTAATTTTTAAAGTTCCCCTCTGTAAAAATTTTTTAAAAAAAAACCCGACCATAAATGACAGCTGTAAGGGGCGAAAAACCATTTTTATTTATTTTTAGCTCTGACGTCTTTCGTCTAGGGGGGCTGAAGATGCTTTTTTTTTTTAAAGCCCCTACTTTCTGAAAAAATTAAAATATTATTTTTGAACAATGGATTTTTTCGATATTTTTTCCCAAAAAAAAAAATTTTTTAAAAATATGTTATGACGTAAAATAATCATTGCGTACGATCAAAAAATATTTAAAAATTTGCAGAAGGAAAAAATTGTGTAAGTTTCAATTTTTCTCATCCTGAAGCTCTTTAACCCTAAAATGAAATTTTCGGCCCCTTTTCGAATTTTTTTCAGCCCAAAAATTTCGGTTTTTTGGAAATTTTTGGGGTTAAAGTTCGGGGTTGCACCCTTTTTTTAAGATGCCCCTTTGTAAAAAATTTTAAGATAACCCCCACAATAAATGACGGGGAAAGAGCGCGAAACCCATTTTTATTTTTTTTAAGCGTGACGTCATGTGACGTATAGTGCTGAAAATTTTTAAAAAAAAATTTTTACGTGATAAAAAACCCCCTAAAAATTTCTGCGGGCCCTTTTGGGCAACATTTTTAAAAAAGGGTTTTTGTTGGGGAAAAGAAAAAAAAAAATAATAAAAAAATGACTCCGTGACGTTTTATGAGTTTTTTTTCAAAAATTTTTTAAAACCCCCCGAACCTAAAACTGAAAAAAAATTTTAACTTTCTTTTCCCAAAGGGGGCTTTTTTAAATAAGCTTTTTAAAAAAATTGAGTCCTTGGTTCGAATCTTGGATCCCCCCAAAAGATGCTTGGACTTTTCGAATTTGAAAAACGGCCCGGGGATTCACATAAAAGAAATATACACTTTTGTGAAAATTTGATAAAAACCCGGCCCATTATAAGGGGTGGACCGGTAAAAAATTTGGGAAAGTCAATTTCAAAATTTATAGGTTTTTCTAAAAAACCCCATTAAAAATCAAAATTTCAGCGTGGGGAAACATGTGTCTTAAATTTTCATTCCCTTTTGAAATTTAAACATATAGAAATACCCTTGGTTTTTAAAAATTCATTTTATAAAATTTGCGTTACGTGGTCTATGACGTTTTTTTTTTCCCAAAAATTTTTTAAAACCCCAAAAGACCTTAATGACCAAATTTCCTTTTTTTTTCTCAAATAGGACCGATTTTTTAAACATTTTTAAAAAATTTTCAACCTTGGGGCGAATCTTGAATTCGTATAGAACAAAGACTTTTGAATTTTGGGGAAAAAAAAACACAGGGGGCACAAATAAACTTTTAAAAACATTTGGGGGAAAATTTGATGAAATTTGGGGCTAAACAATGGGCTTAGACCGGTAAAAAAATTTTGTTGTATTTCAAGTGTGAAAGTCTATGACGGTTTTCATATGAAAATCATAGAAATTTAAAATTTCAACTTTTTGGGTGGGTCTTTAAAATTTTTTTTTTCCCCCGACAAAATTTCCCAAAATAAGAAATATCCCTTTTTAATATTAGAAATACTTATTAAAAGACGTCACGTGACGCATAACATTTTTTTTACAAAATTTTTTAAATTTTTGGGGACCTATATACGATAAATATCAATTTTATCTTAAAAAAAGGACAATTTTAAGCATTTAAAAAAAATTTTAAAACCCATGTTTGAAAATTTTTGGGTTCGTTTTAAAAAAACCCTGGACTTTTCCCAATTTTTAAAAAAAGGGGGCAAGGGATGCAAAATAACCTAAATAAATTTGTGAAATTTTTTATTTAAAATCGGGCCAAAAAAAAAAGGGGGGTAGACCGGAAAAAAAAACCCCTTTTTTTCCCGACGTCAAATCGAGTTTAGGGTTTTGAATAGAAATTTTGCATCCCAAAGCCAAAAAATTTGAAAATATCCAAAAAATTTTTTATTGTTTAGTCAATGGGGAACACCCGAATTTAAAACAAATATGAGGAAAAAAAAAAAATTTTAAGAAAAAAAAGAATCATTCGTTTTTAAAAGAAAGATAGGACTTTTTTAACATCGCTTTTTTAGTATATATGAAGATGACTAATAGAAAATTTTCCCAAAAATTTTTAATTTCTTTCCCTATTTCTTTAAAAAAATTTCCCAATAGAAAACCCTTTTTTGAAAATTTTTAAAAAAAATCCCCCCATATCTTGCCCCTGTGTTAATACAAAATGTAAAATAGGGAATTTTTCAGGGAAAAAAAAATGAAAAAAATGTTCAAGTAAGGGTTTAATTTCATCACACATGAATTTTACACTTCCCTCAGTTTAACCTTTTTAAATTTTTTTCCCTAGGGGAATTTGAATATTTGTATAGGCTATACCCTTTTGACACCCGTAACGTAGGTTTTTAAAAAAAAAATTTGCGATTTTTCGGCGTGGTTTTTGGGGTTTTCCCCCGTTTTGCCATAAATTTCCGGAATTTCCCAAAGGGGGTATTTTTAAAGGTAACATCCCCCCTACAAACTGATGCAATATGAATATCGTTTTGGATAAAAAAGCAGTTTTAAAAGGTCTAAATGGGGGCTGGGGAATTTTTCAAGGGGGTTTTTCTTGTGGGCCCTTGGGACATTATTAACTTCAAGCTTATTTTTTGGAAAAAGTCAAAAATTTTTAAAAAAAAAAACAAAAAAAAAAAATTAGCCCCTCAATTGCAATTTTTTTTTATATATATATTTTTTTTTTTGA
>CM037788.1:27348846-27398846 GCA_021229015.1 Solen grandis | reverse complement strand
TTATTTTTCTGCAACTTTTGAAAACTTTAAAATGCCTGTCATTTCATAACCGTTGTCAACAGGGCACTGATATTTCACATATGAATTTTTTGTAGAAAGACCTATCCAATGTTACACTTTTGGACTTTGTACCATGACCTACTTTGACCTATTGTTTAAATGTTTAACAAAAAAACTTTATCGTTGGCCCTAATTTCTTTACTATTTGACATACAACTTTTATTTTTTGTATGCATATTCATCTTTGTAAAGGCTATTCAGATATACCTCAACATTTCATCTATCGTCTTTGACCTTGACTTTTGACATATTTTTGCTGTTACTTTTGAAAACTTTAAAATACCTATCATTTCAGAACCGTTACCATACCGTTAAAATACTTTTTTCCAGATAATGTTTCAAACAGAGGAGGAGGAGGAATACGCTTAAAACTGTGGGATTTCCAGCAGTGTCGTGGGAAACAAGTCCGATCTATCTGCATTTTTGGAACCGGTGATCTCCCTTTACTGGCGTCATATGAGAAAATGTTCGCCAACAAGTTCCACCTGAACTATGGTTTAGCACTGGACTGTACAGAAGAGCTGCATTACAACCGGACACGAGATGACTTTTATGACAGCCTCAAAGTAGGCCATAATCTATAAACTCATTAGAAATACCGGTAAAGCTTCGACACTTTCAAAAGGGACTAATGTTTGACTCACCGAAGTTTTTCTTTGTTACTGTTAACTAACTGATATTTGATAAAGTTTGTGTTTTTACCTTTTCGCTTTTAATTTATGCATATGACGGAATCAGGTACATAAAGCAAGGTAGACCTTCGTGACAACGTTTGAACTATCACAATATATTTTAATTCATGCATTGGCTGAAAATAAAGCAATACACGAATGTTGTGTCGTTAGTATTTGGGTACGCGCATCAATATATAACTATTTTTTTTATTCTTTTTTTGCAAAATAAAAAGGCAAACATCGACGCCGTTTAACGTCGATTCGATAAGGCTGATTTTGGATATGGCGGCTGAGAAGCGTTTTTATTTCTACAAAACTTTCACCGAAAATGCAAAAGGAATTTAGGTTCGTTCATGGTGATAAATGAAAAAAAAGCAATAGAGTATATTTTTTGCTGTGAGTGGATGTGGCATATATCTCATCGAGAAGTGATACAATTTCAATATAAAACTTGTGTCACTTTTCTATGTTCATATCCAATCCCAGCATCTGTTTTCTTTCTCTTCATTATACCATAGAGTTTATTTAGACCCAATGGCTGTTTCTTGTACCATGCTTGCCCTGGTTTTGGTGTTTTGTTGGCAATAGACAAACAGAAAGGACTAAAATGGGCGCATTTGAGCAAACTTTTTTTTTGTAAATATGAACGGGGTCATTTTCTTGCGCTTCAGGAACAGCATACGCCCATGATTTTGTTAATCTGAAGGAGTAAAATATATTTACTAATTTCATATTTATTGACTTTAATGTTATGTATATATTTTTATAAAAATATGTATTCACTTGTTTAATCTGTCAAGGATTAATTTTGAGTACAACTATATTTTAGTGTCAGACAAATTTAAGTAGAAAATTACCCTGTGTACCTTGCATTGGCACTAGTTCTCGTTTTTGTTTGTCTTTCGGTATCATTAACCAGATATTCACCTATGCCATCTTTCTTGCACTGTATCTCCCCATCTATATACTTCTTGGCCAGTTCTCATTCCAAAGTTTGTGGTGCTAATTAGCCAAAATGAATTATGAGTAAGTGCACTTGGGCTACTGTCTCAAATGGTCCCACTTCTATACATTTTAGGATGTGAGCATCGTCAAGTTGGTCTGCAGCTTTACGTTTATTTTCATTTCCCAAAATGTTCGGGTGTTTTTGCTTCAGTTTCAAGACAGGCCTTGTTTTTTGTAAAGTCAATACTGTACCTTACATGTGTTTTGTATCTTTTTGTCTTTAAGTACCTATCTACAGAGGATATGTAATACTTCGTGGTACACGGTTCATATTCCCCTCCATCCCTTTTCTTCACAGACAATAGGAATTCTGATAATTACTCATTTACCTGGGCATGAATTCAATTTTCCTATTCTTAATTTCTTTGTGGCAAGAAAAGACTCAACAAGTCCTATATTATTTTTGTTTTGTTGTCATGGTTTTCCAGACATTTCATAACATCTGATAAAGACACTTAAATAAATCTTCCATCTTTTACTGACTCTTGGTGATCTCAAAATTTACCCGAGATTTATTGCCTGTATCTTCACCAAAAAGTGCAAATCATCAAAATCAACGGAATAAAAATAAAGCTTCCTCATCAGTTTCTTCCAAAAACAATCAATTTTGACATTTACATTGTATCTATTTTAATTGAAGTTGTTATGCTTCATTTGGAAAAAGAGCAGACGTACCTTTCAAGCAAGGGGAGGCAACCACTAAATTCATCAAGACCCAAATTATCTCCCTTGATAAATAAACACAGTAGTATAAGTCACAGTGTGAATTAATATAGGTTATATCTCACTGATAGCATAAAGAAAAAGAATATATTGATGTCCTGATTTCTTACAAAATACTTTACTTTATATATTATTTCATATGTTTTTTAATGAAATGGAACTTTATGAGATAAACGCCTTGTCTTCGTTGTTTAGCGTCCCACTTTACTCAATATCATCAGTGATTGCTTTAGCTTTCAACATATGTGAATGTTTGGATTAATAAATCTTGTTTGTAAACAGTTTTTATTTCTCACTGATCTTTGTTTCGGTCAAATTCAGACAGAAAGTCAAAGAAGGGAATAATCTGCGTGAGATGTATTTTTATAAGTGGTGTTTCTGCTGTCATGCATTCGATTCATCACCTTTTTTCTGTGAGATATTGCCATACTACACGTGTCTAAGAAATGGTTTTAGGACGGCGGTAACATAAAATCTCGATTAAAAAGTTGAAAGGGGTCAAGCAATTAAAAATATTTTTTCACGTTATTTTTCATTATTTCATTATGTCGCCTTTGAGAATATTTCTTTGCATATGTCCGTCGGTGTGTTTATCGGTAAACTAAAATGTGCCCGATTGATGATTCAAGTTCTTGTTTACCCGTCAGTTTCAAACATAGTTTTGCACTTGCTGGCATTAATTGATCTCAAATTGCCACATGTAAACTTCGAAGAAAAATATTCATGTATAGTGAACAAGCTTTGTCCAAATGGTATCTCAAAGGTCGAATTCATATAGCTAAGAGTAGTAAAGGGTGGCACTGTGGTACCGTGGTACCATAATTTTTTTGTACTTATGGTACCGTGGTACCATATTTTTTTTATTTTTTTTTGGTATACCGAATCTATACTATAGTACCGAATGGTACTATATATGAAAACAGATTTACCGAATCTATACTATAGTACCGAATGGTACTATATATGAAAACAGATTTATGTAATAAAATAAAATTTCTTAAAGGAGGACCACATCTTAACGTTAAAGGGGGATTGACAATTGTAAAATGTCCTTTCGAGACATTTGGGTTGGCCCTGAAAAGGGCCGTTTTGTTTCTTATTAATTGTGGTCCATACCACACGTTGTACAGTCCCATCACATATTGTGGTCCATACCACACGTTGTACAGTTCCATCCCATGACATATCTCTTCATCCATCCTGCAAGGAGATGCAAATGACAACGGGTTAGATCCTTGTCACCAATGAAGTTCAGGCTGTCTCCCGATCCCTGTAGTAGGGTAGATGGTACATCTTCAAAGGTAACTGACAGGTAATTAGGGAGATCTCCCCTTTTTATAAGAGTGAGATATAGATCATACACATCAACTTGGTCGTGATAGCTGTCTGGGTCGCTCTCTTGTTCCTCATAGCTGGGATTGTCGAGGAACAATTTTAGCAAGTCTGGGGTGGACCTACGTGTGTACGGTCTCATGTTTCAATCATGAATAATAAAGTATAGAGTATGTGCAGTGTTTTATAGTACCGGATTGACCTACTTTCTTGTGTTGGCGCACACCAATCAGAGAACGTTATTTTTTCATCCAATAAATCAAGTTCGACCTTGACCTGAGTTAGATAGCATTGTCTTCGGCCTTGACATTTGGGGTGGATTGACCTACTAACCTACTTTTTCTTGACTATAAATTGTGTAATGCTGTGTATGTATTCATTCTTCACCATGAAGTTCCTTCGTAAGTTATTCCGACGTGCAAGGAAGGCGTTACGAAAGGAGAAGAAAGTAGAAGTCAAGGAAGAGGGTATAAAGGAAGAGGGTGTCAACTTGTACCCGAGTTTACCCCCTTTGCCATTGTACCCGGATTTGTCAGGGTTTTACCTGGCATATCCAGAAGCCAGCAGGCATTACTGGCGGTATTTGTATTTGAGTGAGTGCTAGACACTTCTCAATAAATAACGGTCCTTTTCAGGACCATTACAATGATGTAGAAAGGATAACTAATACAATTGTCATATGATTTTTTTATTGTGTTTAACAACAAACATGTGTCATACAGCAACAATGAATTAAACGTGCGTCATACAGCAAATAATGAACATAACACAACTTTGTTTTTTTCAAGTCTAGTGTTCAAATGTCATTTTTCGCTTCTTAGCTGGTCGGTTACACTCTGTACTGCTTGTTGATGGGTGAGCCTCAGGACACACGATGCATGTGTTGACGCTTCTCTTGCGTTTCTTGGGTTTTACGGTAGGTTTCTCCAACTCAGAGGCAGCCTCTAGTAGCTCAACATCACTGTCCGTCTGTGGCACTGTCTCAACTACGTCCATTTTCTGCATTTCACTGTCCACCTGTGCGTTTACTGTAGGTACAGTACTATTCATCCCTTTCTTAGGACAAGCGGATGCAAAGTGGCCTAGTTCGTGACAACTGTAGCACACTGCAGGTTTTGGGCAATTAGAAACAAAATGTCCCGGTTCATGACAACGGTAGCACACCCGTACTGTTTGAGGTGTTGAAGCTTTCTTCGTACATGCCGATGCATAATGCCCCTTTTCCTGACAGCGGTAGCATGTCACTTGTCTTTCTGTTTCTAGTCTGATCAGCTTGTCACTGATAGCTTGTAGTTGTCCTTTCACCCAGAACTCAAATGTATTGCAGGTCATTCTGAACAGAGCAGTCTGAATCAGGTTTGAGAGTGATGAAGTGGACGGGTCACACCGCACTTTATAGGCCTGAGATCAGGTGGGCGGAGCTTAGATGTATAAAAAAGCTTTGCTCACTTACTTATAATCACAACGATGTCGAGTAGTGAAGAAAGCAGCGATGATGAGCCACCTGCAAAAAAGACCAAGAGTGATATACGGGAATATTATTCCATACAGCCACGGTCACAGAGAACTTCAAGAAAGTTTAAAACGAATGGCCACGTGTACGATGTTACATTTGAAAGATATAAAAAACCGTTTGAATTTACACATCAACTTTTCAATGACATGGTGAAACAGTTATACAGAGAAGCACGGGTCAATGACAACGATCAAATTCGTATCTCCATAAATCATCCTGACCTAGCATTTGGTATCCACATTCCATTCGGGAATGCAACACACATTTCAGGAGATACGCTGTTGAACGAAATAGAGAAAGTATCACAAAGCAACCACAAGTTTGAGATTCATGACGGGCATCTCCAGTTAGAAATGACACATATCATTATGCCCGAGGGAGGTGGAAGAACAAAAAGAACGTTTGGATCGCACCTAAGCATTGAGAACATGTCCAAAGTCAAACGAAGTATGGTAAAGATAGACAATGTTCACGACAATATGTGTTTGGCACGATCAATTGTGGTAGGGATATGTAAACTCAATAAAACGGACGATACAGCCTGGAAGAAGCGATGGAATTTGATGAGACAATCTGCAAAATTTCTTCAAAGCCAAGAAGCCAAGACATTGTTAGATAGTGTGGGCATTAGTCCAAATCAACCTTGTGGTATAGAAGAATACAAGAAGATTCAAGCCCACCTTTATCCAGACTATGTGATCAAAGTGTGGCCACAAATTTGAGAAAATGGACGTGTTGTTCAATCACCCACCTCTGACAGACAAAAGCAAAGTGATTCACATTTATCATCATGATAAACATTATGATTGCATTACATCAATCACTGGTTTCCTGGGATGCAGCTACTTCTGTGAACACTGTAACTACGGTTATAACAACAGAGAAGCTCACTTGTGTAAGAATATTTGTCTGTGTTACGCCTCGACACCATGCCCAAAAGAAGGATTCTTTCCATGTGGTCACTGTGGTAGAACATTTCATAGTCAGAAATGTTTTGATCAGCACAAAGCGAAACCAGGAAAATCTACAAAAAACATCTGTGAAAGTGTATGGCAATGTAAGACCTGTGGTCAAATGGTTGTGGGTACAAAGAAGAACCATCTCTGTCCTGGCACTAAAAAATGCAAGTATTGCAAGAAAGTTGTGGATGCAGAACATCAGTGTTATATCCCCACGTACAAAGAACCAGAGAACATGAAGTCAACGACTGTACCTTTCATCTTCTTTGACTTTGAGTGCCGATTTGATTTGGGTGAACATATACCAAACTTTTGTGTTGCTCAACGTGCTTGTGGAGACTGTATGTGTCAATCCATGAAAAACCCGTGTCAGAAATGCGAAGCTGTGGATGAGCCTAGAGAAAAAATATTTCGTGGTAACAACACTTTGTCAGAATTTTGTGCATGGCTGTTTCAACGCAGTCACAAAGGTACCACAGTGATTGCTCACAACTCACAAGGATACGATGCACAGTTTATTTTGAGGCACTTACTGACACATGATACAACCAAACCAGAATTGATCATGAATGGAAGCAAAATTCTAATGATGAAAGCCCATCAAGTGAGATTCATCGACTCACTGAGTTTTCTCAACATGCCTTTGTCCGATTTCCCCGACACGTTTGGATTGACTGAGATGGCAAAAGGATGGTTTCCATTTTATGCCAACACGGATGAATACCAAGACTACATTGGAGACTATCTCCCCGTACATTTTTACAGACCCGACAGCATGAAACCTGACAAGAGAGAAGCGTTTCTGAAATGGTACAATGCAAAAGTGGCACAAAAGGCTGTGTTTCACTTTCAGTTAGAAATGCAAAAGTACTGCAAATCAGATGTGGACATCTTGAGACGATGTTGTGGAGAGTTTAGGAAAGAACTGTTGGTCAGTGACCAAATTGATCCGTTCCTGGAAGCGACCACTCTAGCTCAAGTGTGCAACAAAGCTTGGCGTAAAAATTCAATGCCTCCAAAGACCTTGGCTGTAATCTCTGATGACGGGTATCCAAACAAAACTCGATACTCAATCAAAGGGATTCGTTGGATAGAAACAACTGCTTCCATTGAGAATAAGCACATTCGCCATGCATTAAATGGAGGTGAAGTACAAATTGGACCCTATTACGTTGACGGATTCCACAAAGAGACGAACACCGTATACGAATTCATGGGGTGCTGGACACACGGATGTCCAAAATGTTACCCAAGGAGAGACAGTGTGAACGGTTACACACTTCAAACTATGGAGCAGTTATACAATGCCACAACCTTTCGGTTGAAAGACTTGTCTCAACAAGGTTACAACACAGTTGTAATGTGGGAATGTGACTTTGATCAGAAATGCAAGATTGAACCAGAATACAGAGATACTGTGAACCGTTTCTTTCCCTTCCAAGAACCTATTTTACCTCGGGATGCTTTGTTTGGTGGACGAACCAATGCCGTTCAATTATACCATGAAGTGGATACAACCACCAAGGAAGAAATTAAGTATGCTGACATTTGCTCACTGTATCCATTCGTGAACAAGTACAAATCATACCCCGTGGGACATCCCGACATCTTAAGTCAAGAGATGATTGATATAAACAACATTGGAATGTACAAGGGACTCATCAAATGTCGTGTATTGCCACCACAAGACCTGTGGCTACCAGTCCTACCTATTCACTGTAACAAGAAAATGATCTTTACACTGTGCCGTACCTGTGCTGAGGAAGAGTGTGAAAAATGCAATCACACTCTGTACAAACGCATGTTGACAGGTACCTGGACCCATGTGGAAATAGCCAAAGCTCTTGAGGTAGGATACCAATTGGTAGACGTCTTCCACATCTGGCACTGGGACGCATGGAGTAAAGATGTGTATAAACAGTATATTAACAAATACTTGAAATTGAAACAAGAAGCAAGTGGTTACCCTAATTGGGTAAAAACAGAAGATGATGAAGCCCGCTTTAAACAGAATTACTTTCAGATGAGGGTATCTGGCTCGACAACGTGAAAAAGAACAAAGGAAAAAGAGCGTTTGCCAAAACCATGTTGAACTGTTTGTGGGGTAAGAATGCACAAAACAATGTTCAAACCAAAACCGAGTATGTGACTAAGGTGAACCGGTTGTATGACCTACTCTCCGACCGTCATGTCACTGTGCAGTTTGCCGAGATTTTCGATCATGACAACTTCATGTTGGTGAATTACTCGGATGAAACAGACGCAACACAGCCCCATTCATCTTCAAATCCAGTGGTAGCTGCCTTCGTTACGTCCTATGCTCGACTTGAACTTTACACCCAGTTGGAAAAACTTGGAGATCGGGTACTGTATTTTGACACAGACAGTTGTATGTACATCTATGACCCTGACCAGTACAACATTCCAATTGAAGAGAGCCAGTTGGGAAAGTGGACAGATGAAGTACCACATGGACGCATTGTCAAATTCGTGGCATTAGGGCCAAAAAACTATGGGTATGAATATATCGATGAAAAAGGAAATCGACATCAGAAATGCAAAGTAAAAGGCATCACTTTGGATTACAATGCTAGTCAGAAAGTCAATTTTAAGACTATGGTCAACTGTGTACAAGATCGCAAACATTACAAGACAGTCATCGAATATGAATCCCGAATCAAGAGACATAGAAATCGCAAAGTGATCAGTGAGACACAGACCAAGACGTTCCGCTCAGTGTATACAAAACGCGTGGTCGTTGACAAATATAAGACAGTGCCGTACGGTTACCAACCGTCATAACCAGTTGGCTTGTGGTCGTGTGCATAGCCTGAACGGTGGTGGAAACATACGGAGATTCACGATGAACACTCTACCAGTAGAAATGCAACAGATGATCTACAGACATCTCGTTGAAGCTAATAAGAAACCTGCTGCATTTTGCAACGAGTTATTTTTTACTTGGGCACAGCGCGTTGGAAACAGAATAATTCACCAGACGATGGAGGATCCCTCTTGTTTAAACCAAGTTTATGATATGTTTAGTGATGTACGAGGGCGTAATCTTCCAATCAGCTATAAAAGTGTGGTCTTTCAACGGATTTTTGCCATTTACAACCTGCTACGCAACCTGATCTCTGACGTGTGGTACATATACATTGATACCCTAAACATTGATACAGTGGAGAAACTGAACCGTTTTGATGAGCGTATGTATCTCAGATTTGCGATTAACCACCGGAACGACACACTAGAGGATATACGTGCCATTTTACTGACTCCAGAACCTATCACTTGTGAACAAGTGTTTAACATTTTTGGTAAACAGTGCGTCGCAATATTCAAACAAACGAGGCCAAATCCTAGTGAACAGTTCTTTCAAGATCCCGATTTCAACAACTTAGAAAGGTTTGAGTTGGGAGACGAATCCCTCTGGGACACCTACAAAATAAGATACTACGCAGAGTACTTGCAAGACGAATGAGAAGTCAAAACATGGGAAATACTTCACTACAGGAAAAAAACATAACTCCAATTCGGAATCCATGGCGTAGAGCTGTGTTGTTGGCTGTGCGTGTACTTGGAATTCAATCAGAACAGGCGTTAAGACAATCCGAGGAACTGTTTGACGAAGTGTGCATGGCTTTAAATGCTATGGGATATACCATGATATTGCCGGAATGGATGATGTATAAAGAAAGACTGATTCATGATGTGTGTCTTTTTTTTGACTGATGTTGTTCAAGTGTTTATTTGCTATGATGTATAAAATAAAATGTTGTCATGTCAATGTTGTTATTATTTCTTGGACCATCATGGAAAGTAGTTTACTTTTTCAACATCCTAGTAACATTTTCATCTCAGGGCCAAGTGGTTCAGGAAAAACTCAATTTGTAAAAAAACTTATTGAGTACAAAACCGATTTATTTCATGTGGTACCACAACGCATCGTCTGGTGTTACAAGAATGGCAAAGTGCCTACGCACAGTTACAAGAACGTGAAGCTATCAAATTCATTCAGGGTATCCCTGAGGATGATGAAGAGATAGTAGACGATACAACCTTACCACACCTCGTCATATTTGATGATATGTTAGGAGAAAAAGATGAGGAGAAAATTAAATTATGGTTCACGCGAAAGGGACACCATAGAAATGCCACTGTCATTTACATCACACAAAACATGTTCCAACAATCCAAGGCTAGTCGTACCATCAGCTTGAATGCACACTACATGGTATTATTTCAAAACACAAGAGATAAAGGCCAAATCAAAACACTTGCGAACCAAATACAACTACCCCATTTGGTGATGGCGTATCAAGATGCAACCTCTACACCTCATGGATATCTTATCATTGACTTTCATCCAAGAACACCCGACCAGAATCGTTTAAGAACAGATGCGTTCCATCGGTGGGTAACAGGTGAAGATCGAGGACCGATCGTCTACACTACAGTATAAAATGACAGGAACATGACACCCGATCATCATTAAGGATACACCTACCATGGAAAACACACCACATACAGTGATCAAAGCTCTAGAATCGTTGAGTCGGGAAAAGAACGAAACGACAAGAGCTAGTAGAATCAGGATTAACAGAGATGGTGAAATGGTTCACCTTAGCTGCACGACTCATCTTAGAGAAAAAAGTAACCGTGGCAAAACAGACGATGAATTTTATGGAACACAACAAAGACATTTTAAGACAGTTAGCTGATCAACATGTGGATCTGGCCACAAAACGACAACTTATTTTAAAACCTGGCGGTGGAGGTTTCCTTGGGGGCACCATCATTCGTACACTGCTTCGATGGAACGGGACCAAAGCTGTGGTCCAGTAGCAAGAAAACAACCACCCAAACGAAAGTCACCAGCCAGGAAACGGTCACGACAACAACCACGAAAACAGCCAACCAAACGCAAGTCACCAGTAAGGAAACAAACAAGGAAGAAGCAGACATTGCCTCATGACCGATTTGTCACTGTAAGAAGAAAACGCTCTGTATCAACTGGAACACCAAAAGTGTCCCCCATACTGATTCGACGTGATGTTACATCAGGGACATCATCCAAAGCATCACCACTTGTGGCCCAATTCTCTCCACTGACCTCATCTACTCCCCGTTCTAATAGAAGTTCGATGAGGTCTGGGTTGGCTACACCACAAGGATCAATGACGGTTTCACCAAACCCTACAGTTCGACGACAATTGTTTGACCTTTCCAATTCTTCAAGTGGGCGTTCATCATCATCATCATCATCAAGATTTTCACCAATCTCCATTCCCCATTACCTACTGCCGTTACTGCGATGAGAAATTCAGGACCACTGAGTAGTGCTGGCAATATCGCTTTACAAGCCCTTCAACAGTGGTATAAATAAAAGAGACCAAACATTTCATCATCATTTGTCATCATGAAGCGCAAACAACCACTCGTTCGCAAACATGGCAAAATGTTGCTTGCTTTGACAGAAGCCTCGCCCAAATTTCGAAAGAAGATTATTCAAGAAGCACCAAAAGAACTGGTGGATTGTATTGCTGAATGTTGTCACAACATTTTAAAAGGCAATGTACCACTGTCAGAGGCTCAGAAGCGTCGATTGCATTCTAAGAGACAACACCTCCGACAGTTAGCGACCAAGAAAGTATCAGTTCGAAAAAAGAAAATCATTCTCAATCAGAAAGGTGGTTTTCTACCCCTGCTGGCACTTGCACCACTCTTAGCCAAAACAATTATACCTCTTGCTGGTGAAATCATTCGGAAAATATGAAGAAGATGGCCTATGTTCCAGTTCGGTTGTTGGAAGAGATGAATCGATGGAAGAAGGAACAACGACCTCGGTTACCCCCATCCCCTCAAGTGAGTCAGACTTCATCATTACAGAAAGAAATGAATCAAGTTCTTGACGACAATCAATTGTCTGAGTCAGAACAACAATTTGGAGAAGTATTACATCGCTTTCAAGTGTCACATAAAAAAGCACTCAAACCCTTCAGACCACACATGGCTGAGAAAACAACAAGTACAGTGACTGAAAAGAAAGAGGAAAAACCGATGACCTTGAAAGATCAAATTCTAGACAGTGTTCCTACGACCATGCGGCGAAAGGCTACTCTTTTGTTAAACATGCTGAAAGACCATCCTCACTTAAGTTGGGATGAACATGGCCTGTTAGAATATGATGGAAAACCCGTTGAAGGTTCAAATATTATTGATCTGGTCAATGATGTACTTCGACAGCGGAAAGGGTCAAATCCACGAGGATGGGAACAATTTTCTAGAGGACTGAAAGAGGTCAACATCCCACAAGAAGTCGTGGGCAATAAACGTCGATGGAATTTCATACAAACACCAGATGATGATGAAGAAGAAGAGGAGGAGGATGAATTTTATGATAGTTTTGCCTACGCACCTACATCAAAGAAACGAAGACCTATTAAAAAGGAAGAACCCGAGGAGATATTAGCCCATTCGTCATGGGACGCCTACTAAAGAAGGACACGTTACTTCGTCACCTGTACTATGATACTGATAATCCTACGAATTTTGGAGGAATTCAGGGACTCTACAAGGCAGCGAAAAAACAGTTGAAATCTATCACTTTAGAGGATGTACGAGACTGGTTGAGAAGTCAAAGAACCTACACGTTGCATAAAACAATACGACGAAAATTTCGACGTCGACAGACTGTGGTAGGAGGTATCGATCATCAATGGCAAGCTGATCTCGCAGATATGCAACGTATGTACAAAGAGAATTCACCATATCGCTACTTACTATGTGTCATTGATGTGTTTTCAAAATATGCTTGGGTAATACCCATCATTGACAAAACTGGAAAGACACTCATCCAAGCCTTTCAGTCTATTCTAAAAGAAGGTCGAAAACCTCTCTTTGCAAACAGACAAAGGCCGAGAATTTTTGAACAAAGACTTTCAGAAGTTTCTAGACAAGCATGAAATTCATTTCTTCACGTCTGAAAACCCAGAAACTAAAGCGAGTATTGTTGAACGTTTTCAACGTACGCTTAAATCAAGAATGTGGAAATATTTTACTCATCACAAGACCCGTCATTATGTGGATGTACTGCAACTATTGGTACATGGCTACAATCATCGTTTTCATCGAAGCATCGGACGTACTCCTGCATCTGTGTCTAGAGAAAATGAGCATGAAGTCACCAAGACATTGTATGGCAACCATCAAAAGAAAAATAAGAAATCAACTGATTTGAAAGTGGGTGATATAGTGCGCATCAATAAAACCAAGCAAACATTTGCCAAAGGCTATCTACCCAACTGGACAGTGGAATTGTTCAAAGTGGTTCGCATCAACAGAACACATCCATTGACCGTTAAACTGGAAGACTTGGCTGGAGAAACTATCGCCGGATCCTTCTACAGGAATGAAATTCAACATATAAAAGATGATGAGCTATACGAAGTGGAATCAGTTCTTGATCGGCGTACAAGGCGTGTAGGCGGTAAAACTTTTCAAGAAGTGAAAGTCAAGTGGCTTGGATATCCTAAAAAGTTTAACAGTTGGATTCCAAAATCGCATTTAGTATAAAGTATAAACGTCGTGAACAGCATGTCTCAGTCCGATACCAGCAGTGTTCAGGTAGACAACAGTATACAGACAGGAAAAAGTGAGGTACCAAACAACAGAATCACTTTCTTGACACAGATTGTGATCATCTTTATCATTGTCATCGTGTCATTAGTGAACCTGTGTCTCAACAGTCCAGATCGTGAACTGTGGTTGCTGCTGATGAGTACTTCTATCGGATACATTCTTCCAAACCCAAGTTTAAAATTTAAGAAATCATGAACTCTTTCTACATCACTCTCATCAGTGATAGTTCGATGGCATTGTACCCAAACAACACACAATGCTGTTTTAGAACCAAGCTGACAAAAACCATTGATGTCGACAAACAAAATTGGGAAGTGGCTCTCGTGGAAATGATCGTTCCCACACAAGTCAGAAACATCGAAGAGGAGGAAGGAAAATTCTACGTCGTGACTAAAGATCCAGAACTGGCTTCAGTCTTTTCACAAGTGAAAAACGGGTGTGAATTAGAAGGCAAAAAAATGGGCAATACCCCTTTGCATTCCTGCAGGCATCTATGCGTCACCACAACATCTCACTGACGAAATGGACAAGGCTATTAAACAAGCCACTAAAACAATTTTAACTCAAAGAAACCTCACATTTGGACTTGATTTTTCCGGCTTGTCAAAACGTGTCAAGTTTACCGGTAATACTGGATCAAAGATCGGCTTGGAACTTCATCCAATCCTCCTTACGAAACTTGGAGGAGAGGGAAGTACTGTGGTGTTTCCGGACAGAGACAACAGCAGATTCAAGTACGGTGTGGACCTCTTCACGAAGATGAACCACTTGTTTGTATATACCGATTTGGCAGAACACACTTTGATAGGGGATGTCGAAGCACCCATTTTACGCGTTGTGCCATTTGCCACAAAAACAAAAGCAGGGGCTAATCCACACATGCACTTTGAATTTCTAAATCTACACTACATACCTGTCAACAGATCATATTTCAGCGAGATCAGTATCAATATAACCGGTGACACAGGGGAAT
The DNA here is from genome assembly GCA_021229015.1 of Solen grandis. Classification (NCBI taxonomy): domain Eukaryota; kingdom Metazoa; phylum Mollusca; class Bivalvia; order Adapedonta; family Solenidae; genus Solen; species Solen grandis. Next base: position 27,383,960 of record CM037788.1, on the reverse strand, counting down.
CAGTTCATTTCACTCACGGGAAGTCGATGGTGAAGCTTCATTTTAAAAGAAAGACACGATGATTCCAGTTTACCGTGGTCAACCTCGACAAGTCGGATATGGTTTGGGCTCCATGTTCAAGAAAATGGCCAGCAACATCTTACCCATGATGAAACCCATCGTGACCTCAGGACTACAGACTCTGAAAAGAGAGGGCTTTAAACAAGGTATAGGAGCCGTAAAAGATATTCTGTCTGGCCAAAATGTAAAGACAGTGATCAAGAAACGGGGTAAAACATTGTTGAAAGATGTGGGTCAGAAAACTCTGAGAGGTATAAAGCTTCGAGATTTCAAACGTCGACATCATTCTGCTTTCAGCACGTCAAGGAGACACAACAAAAAAAGAAAAATCTCATCGCGACCGTTAGATATTTTTGATTGAACAACATGATGCAACACGGCTCTTGTGAGTGTAGCAAAACTGAACTTGATGTGTCACATGTTCCACCTACCATGACAGCAATGCAAGATGCACAGTGGACAGAACATTATCTCAGCACTGAGCAATTCATCTCCCATTGAATTTGTAATTCCCTCAATCAGAAAAGTGGACTGATATCAACCGAGCTACTTCCAAATAACATATTACTTCCACTATACCTGAAAGTCAAAGTAGTCAAACCGGATGGCACTAATCTGGCTGCTGATGGAGAAACATCCACAGTAAATCATTTCTTCCACAGCTTGTTTAGCAGTATTGATGTGTATCTGAACAACAAACTGATCACCAATAATGCTGACACATATGCGTACCGGGCCTACATTGAGAATTTGCTGTCTTATTCTACGGACAGTAAATCAACACAGCTCTACGCTACGGAAATGTGGAGTCCTGACACGGCGGGTCATATGCAAGAGCATACACTTGCGGAAGATAATGAAGGATTTACTAAAAGAAGAACACGTATCCACCAGAGTCGTGTTCTGGAAATGTGCGGACGTCTGCATTTAGACCTGTGTTTGCAAGACAAGTACCTTCCCAATGGTGTAGAGATACGGCTGCGACTCAACAGAACCCCAGTCAGTTTTTGCCTGTTTGGAACAGAGGCAAAAATCCAGTTACTTCAAGCTGGATTCAATGTTCGGACTGTTGACCTGTTACCCGTAGTGGCCAACAACTTAAACCAGACCATCGCTCAACATGGCATGAAGATCCCAATTCGCCGAGCTGAGGTAAAAACTTTCACCATTCCTGCAGGCCAACGATCAAAGATCGAAGATCATTTATTTCAAGGACAGTTGCCCAAACGTATCATTCTAGGCCTGGTAAAGAATACAGACATGAACGGTGATCTGGCAACCAACCCATTTGATTTTCAACATTTCAACTTGTCTAAGTTAGAAGTCAGTGTATACGGAAAGACGACACACAACTTGCCGTTCCAGCCCAACTTTCCCACAGGAGAAATTTTGAGATCATACATGTCCCTGCATCAAGCCACGGGATCACTCGGTTTAAACCGCTCCATGGGTCTGACAATGGACGATTACATGCAGGGGTACACACTGTGGGGCATTGACTTAACGCCAGATCAAGGATCAGAAGAGGGACAGCTGCATCCTATAAAAACGGGAAACTTGCGAATCGAGTTTCAGTTTCGTGCAGCTCTTGGTGCCCCCATCAATGTGATTGTGTATGCCGAATACGACAGTCATATAGAGATTAACGGGTTCAGAGAAGTCATCACAGACTATTAACCATGAGCAAATCAGGACAACAGCTGGCCAAACAACTGTACGAAGAAATCTACAACTTGAATAGGCGAAACGATATTGTAAAGAGTTTGAACCAGCATGTGGTGCATGAACTGCAGACACACCTCTTTGATATCACGAAAGAAAACTGTTATGGTTGCATTGTTGATCATCCCAGTCAGACCCAACATCCCATATGTTTGTTTAGCAGTAAAAGTGAGTGGGTCGAGATGTTTCTGAACAGTGCATTAAAAAAACTGGACATGTATCAAGTGATGGAAAGATGGTACGCTGAACTACAAAACATGGATCTCACACGCGCTGAGAAAGCTGATGCTTATCAGATGTGGGCAAATATAAAGGCTAGTGTAGATACGAACAAGATCACACCATTGGAAGCTTTTGAGTGCGAATGGGCAGGACGCATTAAACAAGATTGGGAAAATGGAAACGATTGAGTTGCAGTATATTTTGGATCATTCACCAATTCTAGCTCCCTTGAATGCCGTGGTATGTGCTAAAGATCAACTACCACAACGTAGACCAGAGACTGTAAAAGCTTACATAGTGAATACCCACAATTCGACTCAACCTGGTGAACATTGGGTGGTTGTGTTTTTCAACGATAAATCGACTTACTACTTTGATTCGTATGGACAAAAACCACTCCATTGTGACATTCAACGTTTGTTGGAAAGACAAGGACCCTATACATGGAATCTCATGAGACTTCAAGGATACAACACGTTTGCGTGCGGAGCATATTGTTTGTTTGCTTTGCATTTTCTTGTTCGAGGATGTGATTTAACACGGGTGTTTAGAGCTAAATTCCTGACAGAGGATCAACCTCACTTCAATTTGAACGATTCCAATGTGAGATGTTGGTTTTACCAGAACTATTCAGAACTGTACAAACGTGCAAGAAGACAAGTGTGTAATCAGCACCAACAAACATGCACAGCTAAACATCCACCAAAGTTTGGAGATGGTCGTGCGTGTTTTGAATTACTGACGAATAGTTTGGACCCATTCTACTTTCATTAAAGTGTTATGTACTTGTTGTTCATAGTGTTTGCATTGTTCATATTGTTTGTTCATATTGTTTGTTCATATTTTGTTGCAATGTTCATAGAGTTCAATAAAAGGCTAAAACTGATTAACAATTGTGATATATTCCCTCTCGAATATAGTTTAATGGCCCTGAAAAGGGCCGTATTTGGTTTTTGTGATCCTGAATTACTCGGAGTCACCCTACTAACTCTGAATAATCAGGGTCAAACCATATGCCATAATAGGCTGAGCGCACTGTAGGCCCATGTTTAGCGAAAACACAGGCAGGCCAGGCATACACTTGATAGGGTGCCCTACAAAACGGGCACTTCTGAAGCCGTGCGAAGCATCTGACGCATACAATGTCCTGACATTGACACTGGTTTATGTGATATATATCCTCCTCCCTCTCCTCTAAACACACACCACACTTTTCGAACCAGAGTTTTTGTTCGGACATTGTGATTTCATCCTTCTTTTTTAAAAAACACTTATATAGTTATGAAAAAAAGTAGGTCAGTAGGTCAATCCATCCCAATGTCAAGGCCGAAGACAATGCTATCCAACTTAGGTCAAGGTCGAACTTGATTCATTGAATGGAAATTACATTCTCTGATTGGTGTACGCTAACAGTAGAAAGTAGGTCAATCCGCCTCAAGACTATAAAAGCACACTGCATCGTATCATAATCCCACTACCCAACCATGGAAAGCTACGTAACTTCTGATCTCGTTAACAACGCCATACAGGCTGCTGATTTGTATGAGCTGACGACAGCTGCTAACCAGGCATCAGTGTCGTACACTCCGACTCCGGTGTACCAACCCAGCTACCAACCAACGTATCAACCTCAGCCTCCACCACACCAGCAGCAACCAGTACAGCAACAACAACCAATGCAACACCAACCGTCAGTGCAGCCAGTAAATAATGTTGGACAATCTATTCTGAGGGAACTCAAAGAGGTGAACAACAACCTCATCAAATTGCAAAAGAGAAGTGGAATGCCGTATCAAATTGAAAACAGACAAGCTGGTGGTGCCTATCACTTTCATTCCAGAAAATGTGGAAGCATCCAACAAACGTCCGCTTGATGGCGGATCCCATTCTAAGAATGGACTTGGAGCCCATTGTAAAGACATACAAAATAGCAATAAGAGTAAGAAGTAGAGAAAAAAAACAACGGCCCTTTTCAGGGCCAACCCAGATGTCTCGAAAGGACATTTTTACAATTGTCAAACCAAGTAATAAAAGTATCAAACGAAATGAATTCATGCCATTCGTTTTCAGACTGTGCTATGGATAAGTCACATATAACTAACGACTGCATATCTGACATGGACAAAATAGAAGCCCGACACCAACGTTCGCTTAAACTACAAGCCCGATACCAACGTACGCTTAAAATAACAACAACACTCAGGAGTATCATAGACAAATTGAGTGCATGTTACTTTCATGAACTATACTACGATGATATCTTAAATATCATTGAAGCACATTTCATCACCATAGAACATGTTGAATACCTGCTGAAAAAACTCATAGACAAATATGAGTAACCACTACTCTGTGAAAAAAAAAACAACGGCCCTTATCAGGGCCAACCCAAATGTCTCGAAAGAGAATATACCTCAATTGTCACCATTATTTTCAAATTCCATTCAAATTTTCTTTCATTAAAAATATGATCCAATGTTTTATAAAAAGTTTACAAAAATGTTACAAAAATGTTACAAAAATAAAAATGTTACAAAAAAAAGTCATCACTACTACAAATTCGGCTTGAAATTTTTTTAATTTTACAGCAATTCTGATATGTCAATACAAAAGTAGGTCAATCCACCCCAATGTCAAGGCCAAAGGCAATGCTATCCAACTCAGGTCAAGGTTAAACTTGAATCATTGAATAGAAATAACGTTCTCTGATTGGTGTACGCTAACAGTAGAAAGTAGGTCAATCCACCTCAAGGCTATAAAAGCGCACCGCATCAAGCATTCGGTCATATTCTCGCTGCACAACCATGGAACAAATTCAGCAACTGAGTGAATTTGTCCACGAATTGATGGGGTTGATCGAACGACAACGCAATGAGTGGAGACAACAGCAAGACCATATTGCAGAATACCATCTGGTTTTGTCAAACATGGTACATCAGATGATATTGAGACAACAGATGATGCAACACGATGAACATGATGACTATATGCTCATGGAACATCAGGAGATGTTGAGACAACAGCAACAAGATGAAGATGAAGATCATATGCTCATAGAACAACAGCAGATGTTACAAGATGAAAACGATGTCATCGTAATCAGTGACGATGGCACCGAAACCAAGCACGATGTGGACAATGTCACCGAAATCTAAAGAAGAAACAAAACGGCCCTTTTCAGGGCCAACCCAAATGTCTCGAAAGGACATTTTACAATTGTCAATCCCCCTTTAACGTTAAGATGTGGTCCTCCTTTAAGAAATTTTATTTTATTACATAAATCTGTTTTCATATATAGTACCATTCGGTACTATAGTATAGATTCGGTAAATCTGTTTTCATATATAGTACCATTCGGTACTATAGTATAGATTCGGTAAATCTGTTTTCATATATAGTACCATTCGGTACTATAGTATAGATTCGGTACCATAAGTACCAAAAAAAAAAAAATTATGGTACCACGGTACCATAAGTACAAAAAAATTATGGTACCACGGTACCACAGTGCCACCCTTTACTACTGCTAAGTTTAACTTAGCTCCCCGTACCTGTTGAAAGTCCCGTTGAAAAGCACAGTAACCACTACCACCACGAGCTAAGATAAATGAACTTTCCGAGTATTTCATATCAGTTTAAATTTATTTCATTTATTAAACATTCATAATGTATGTGGGCTATACAGAATATAACTTGTGTGTGTACAGCTTTTTCGAGACAATGTCTATTTTCCATGTTTATCAAATGCATATAGTTTGAAAAAAGTATACATATAGTATGTGCATGGAGGTCTTCACGCATATATTCTCCGCTCCCGAAGCAGAGGCTGTACTTACTTGACCATAGACAAAACGACTGTATTATACGACTGTGTTATCCTTTGATACGCTCTGACGAAAAGTAGACTAAGAGAAATAAAGGGTCAGTTAGGAATTGAGTGAACGACAAGATTACTTAAGGACGATTTCTACAGATTTCTACAATAATAATCCTTTCATAGAATTTTCTAATTTTTTGACATCCGTAGTAGAATTCAATGGCGAGTTCGAAAATGAAAAGAAAAAGTAAGGTTGTCGGGCTACTTTTTTTAGTAAAAATGAAGTTTCCATGGTAACCAATTTGGTGAAATCCTACAAAATGGCCTAATTTATTCAAGTTACTTAAAATATTACAGATATTTTACACAAACATAACAAACATGAATTTGCACACAAAATAACTTTAATTTATGTTATAATTAAGTAATTTTTCCATCTGTACATTTTTTTCAACACAACAAAGCCATTTTGAATTTCCTCACAGGGTAAAAATGAAAGAAAAAACACACATGTTCTGCAAATAAATAAAGATTAAATAATAATCCTTTCATAGAATGTTTTTATTTTTTGATATCCATAGTAGAATTTAATGGCGAGATTAAAAAGAAAAGAAAAAATAAGTTGTCGGGCTACTTTTTTTGTAAAAATGAAATTTCCATGGTAACCAATTTGCCAAAACTATAAAAAAAATCATAAAAATTCTTTTTAAATATCCATTATCATCCAAAGAAATTGATTTAACAGGTTGACGGTACAGCTGGGATGCCGCTCTTATTCTATCAGATCGTTCTTTCTTTGATTTTTTAACAAACTGACCGCGTATCCGTAGTTGTTGGCTCATCGTAATCGAAGACTTAAACGCAAAGTGAAATGTCCGAATGCTATTCAACTATCTCCTTTTTGAAGAGTAAAAGTCGACGATTATCTCCCCTAGATGCGCTTGAGTGATGCGCATAAATTACTACCGAAAACGTCCTTAAGAAAATGTTCGTTTGAGTTTAACTATACGAGTACGCCTCTCACTTGAAACGTCATGCTACGTTACCCACTTTAACCACTGTCAAGTGACAATTTGAATTACCGGTTTGTAGTACTTTAAGAAATATTTTTTATTGCAAATTTCCCCATTTGGCCTTCGTGAATGACGCCAAAATGGTGGTTTTACATAGCAGTTAGTTTCCAGTACCGTGCAATATTAAGACTTCGAATTAATTAAGCACAATTTTAGGCAGAATTACATAAATTTATGAAGTCTGTGTCTCGTATAAGCAATCTTGTATTTTCCATCATGTGGGTAAACAAAATGCTAATTTGTCTATGCATAATTACATACCATACATGAACATACCACTTACCATACCAGATGCAAAACTTTTTATGTTTATTGATAATTGTTCCAGAATTGCGCAGACTTTAGCCTTAACATTTTCATTTATGATATATTTTATCAATGTTCATAGGAAGAATGTTTTATCTATTTGAAACATTTTCTTTGTTTTAAGAATATTCGAAACTTGATTTTTCTTGTCGTCTTACTAACCAATATTCGATTAATGCTGAGGCAGCTCAAATTTTGTCTATTTTTATGATATTTTGCCAGTTGTTTCTTCCACACTTCTCCCTAAATAATAGTGAAATATTATGAACATGACACATTCATCATGTTTTGCGTGTAATGGAAAGATACCAACTCGGACGCGTGAAACATAGTAGTTGCAAAGATACAATAATGTGGAAACACACAAGAAGAGCATGGGTGTGGAAGAACGCCAACTTTGAATTCGAATTCAATTAAAGGCGTCAAGAAGTTCGTTTACTGGATTTGTATCGACAGTGTACAGTTCTTGTTACATAGCCAAGATAGGACGAGGAATTGTCTATCGCGTATAAACTGAGTGCATAGACATGCGAAATCCTTATTCTCGAATGGGTTCCGGGGTTGCTTCCGGCAGAGGATAGATATAAAATTTTCTGTACGAATGCAGTAAAGATGCATATAGCTCCAGACAAATGTGTTTGTCTCTGTGAGCATTTGCTTGAAAGTTATAACAACAGTCTACTTACTTCTTGGACAACCCCCTTGTACTCATAGTATAGTAAGTAATCGAAAGAGTCCAAACACTACCAATACTGTGAAATGTGAATGAAGTTTAACATACAATTATGTACAATATATGTTCCGTTTAACAGCATATTATATTTTATGCAGTCGCCATAGATGGATCTAAGACACACATACAAGTGTTGACGAAATATAAAATTGCGTGAACATGGGAATGTAAAATAAATGGACTTATAATCGCAAGAAAAAGCCAACTTTATTATTGCTAATACACACACATATATTTATAGAAGGGAACAGCTATAAATACAAAAAAAAGTAAATAGACGCAGATGTCCTAATACAAAACAAGAAACTTTTCATGACATTAGTGTCAATCATCCCTCCTAAATACATTTCTTCTACAAATACAAAATACACCCACTGAATCAGTATACTGCAGAATCATTTACTTTCGTGGGGACTTATTTTTCGTTGATTTCGTGACTGACTTTATCCACGAACATTAATCCCCACGAAAACTGTTTATTTTATAGACCTCATGTTTTCTAGAACATGGTTTCAATATATGTACCCACGAAATTGATCAAATCACAGATTCCACGAAAATTAATGTCAACGAAAATAAATGATTTTACTGTATACATGTTGAATATGGGTCTCTCATTGCAAACACACATACATACGTTAAACATAGCTTCTGATGTACCTATATATAAACATGGGGTATTGATCCCTATTTGATAAAAGAAACTTACTGAAATATTAATAAATAACTTAACACTAATTTATTGCACTTTTAGCATTAACATTCATTTACCTTTGTTTTCACGTATTTTGTTCACATACGCACCTTTAGTATTTAGTTTGGAGGTTAACTCGATAGGAAATCGGCTAAGCATTTTTTCCTTGATGGAATACCGATGGTCAGGTCAAATATTTGAACTTCAAATTTAATAATAAAAAATACAAAAAAAATGTTTTATTTACAATGTACCGAAGCATAAAAAGCTAAGCACAGCTACAAAAAAAAACATTTTAACTTCTGTCTTTATGATTCCGATTCATTTGAAAAAGAAAGGATAAAAAGCAGAGCTATATGAGTAGTTTTTTGAGTCGCCTGACCTAAGCAGCTATACATATATGACGAAGTAAACAAACGAAAATAGGTACTTTTTGAAAATGTGTGTATGCGTGTTTGTATACATTTATGTTTCATTAACTGTACACACGTTCAAACATTCACAAAGCATTCGGAAGTTTTGACTTAAGCATGTAACAATATTTACATGAATTATATGTCAATAGAATGAAATAGTAAGGCAATATACTTTTCATCATGTTATTGATTACAGAGACTGTAAAACGTATACAGAGACCAAGACGCTCTGTTGATGTCATGCATAAGCATGGAATAATTTTGCATATTTTGATGATAATTTTATTTGCATCTTTGTTTTTGTTTTTTTTTGTACATGTATGGACATGTATAAATTTGTTTGTCATTAATGATTATCAGTTGTTTTCAGGGGCCTGTTTTAACCGACAGACTATTATTTTACAGTATATGCAGGAATATAAATGTACACATTGTATGCAATTGTCTGTCAGAAATAATAATTTTGTTACTTTTGAAAAGTTTTATTTTTAATAAATTGTGGAATCCAAAATTAAGAATTTGTTGTAACTGAAGATGAAGTGTTACAATGCAAACAAGAAACCACGCCAACAGTACTGAATTTAAGAAAGAAAACACATAAGTGACTTATAACTCAAGACAGGCACGTGCAATACAACAACCACCATGACCAATACATATTGCATTAAGCGGTATGGTACAGAAGTAGGGTATATGGTATGGTACAAAATCTTGAACATACCTCATACCATACCAGATGCAAAAACTTGATATATAATACTTAAACTGAGCTTTGTATGTAGATCCCTTCTCAATAAAGTCCAGTCACTTTACATTTGGACAAGGAGTAGGCGCCACATGCTGACCATAAAGAAAAACATATATACACCAACAGTCCATGATTCACATACATAATGTGCAGTGCAGTTTTGATTCACAGTTATCATCTACTTCAGGTTCTTCTCAAATTAAAAATGAAAAATATGATACTTATTATTATTATCATTGCTATTATTATTAGTATAATATTTTTTATTATTATGATTATAGCGAAACATGATGAAACTGCATTAGCCTTTATTCTTGATGTTTTTTATCATTCAAAGACTTGTTATTTCAAAATTTCCTGATTTTTTGCTTAAATTCCAAAATTCCCTGACAAATTTCAAAATTCCCTAACAATTCCTTGACCTTGAAAAATATTATTCCCTGACCGTGGACATCCTGAAATTAATGTCTTGTTTATAGAGGCAGGCGGCCCTTGGACTGCTCTTGTTTGAAAAGATTGTAAATACTTTTAAAATGTCTTTATGTGATAAACATCAATGAATGCTTTAAAACCACTCTTCATTAAATAAAAGTAAGAAACCATGTTCAACGAATAAAAATTATGAAAAAAAAAACGCCGTTCAATGAAGAAAAATGTTAAAAGATATTGTTCAGGGATGGGAACATCAACAATATTTTTTGCTAAAACATGCACATTGGGGGATTTTGTATACAGGCGTGCGTTCAGTGTGGCAAACCGTATGCAACCGTACGCTTATAGCTTGCTATGAAAGTTCCTCAGTGTCATAAACCACAATGTCACATATACCTATGTACAGCATAAGGTGCACGTGAACAGCATGGTATTTGGATCTATGACACATCCATAGCTGACCGGTTGCATACGGTTTGCCATAATAAACGCACCCCAGGTATATTTTTGAGGATAAAAAATCCAGATCCGTAGATAAAAAAGTAAGTATGGCGGTGCCTGTTAAACAAGTCATTACCGGTAATGTTTAGTCTTGGGATCTAATGCATTTACTATTTGCCAAGCCGAATAACATAATCAATCTTAAATATAGGCTCACTGTCACAACAAAACTTCTTATTTACAATCTGTTTGTTATTTGAATTCTCTTGATCGGACCTTGAGCATCATTTTGAAGTAATAGCATATTATGATCTAAAAGGTCAACAGGTGCTACAATTTAAAATTTAAAATGTTTTCTAAAGCGTCATGTTCAGAAATGCAAATATTGTGGAGTACACAAGCCGCAACAATTATCTGGCAGGTTTCTTCAACTGATTGACATTAATAAATTTAAGGCTCCTGAAGCGTCCCTTCTGGATCTGAAAAGACAAAAGGGTAGACAAGCGGTTATAAACTGCATGGATGCAACAAAACGTTGATAATATTGTCAATAACAATGTCAATAACAAGTCAAAATGCCCCCAAATTGGACTAAGGTGGGTGTGTATCTTTTTTATCATATTGTGCTATGATCCTGTTATGTCTGAATGCTTCATAATTATATAGTGATATATGTTCCAAATAGTAAAATCGATTCGCTATGGCTTATTTATGGGACTATCCGAAAAAGGGCCTAAACTTTTAATTTCTTGTCGGTCTTCAGATATCGTTATGTATTTTTATTTTTAATGACTTTTTAATGATCAATCTCCTCGTCGCCACTCAGCATAATATCACTGATTATTTATGTAGCTACAGCTGCCACAGTAATAGCCGCCATATTTGTTAAGCCGGATTGCTCAATTCATATATCGTAAAGGCGTACACCGGTACAGAAACAGCGCATGCAAATCAAGTACACCCATCGTCTCCAAATGACTGAAATACTGTCGGTGGGTCGTTAAACCCAACAATCAAATAAACAAACTAAAAACAATTTCTTAATAAAATACCAATAGTCAGATATATATCTGAACTTTATATTGAAGTTACAAACATGCATATTAGAAATAATGGGATTTGTCGTTTATCGACATAAATCCCTTTATTGAAGTCGAGATACATCGTTTTCGGCACCCCTGTTCCCCCCTTATTATTATTTTTGTCGTGTTAATCTAACGCTACACCGTTTTCTGCCTTTCCGGCTCTCAAGGTCATCTATTTGTGTCTGGACTAAGACCACAATTAATTTTACTTTATGTTCTATATAAGCATATATGCAAATGACAATTGCTGTAAGGGAAATAGACATCCAAACTTACCCTCATTAGATAGATCTATTCAAGAGAAACAATTCTGTACATTTTAAACATGGGGTCACACGACTACTTTTTGACCTATTTAGGGTTAAATGATATACGTATGAATTTAGTGCACCGGTCGGCCATTTCACACCAATTTTCTCAAAAATTCCCCTCTCAGTAATGCTCAACTTTTAAGGTTGTTGTGCAATAAGGCCTCCAAATTGGGCATTTTATGACTATTTTAACTGTATTCTATAGAATTTAATCCTTTATTGCATGTCTTTCAGTCAAAAACTCACCTTAATTCAGCATTAAATAGGGTCACTATTTTCTGTGTAGGCACATCCGGATACAAAGTAACCAAGGGCAGGTAATTGTGGTCTTAGTCCTATTTAGTACAAAGAAATTCAAAAAGTGTCTTAAAGTGATGCACAATGTATACTGACACTACTGAGCCATTGTATGAATTTGTAGCAAAATATTCCTTCATTTTATCAAAATACAGCATTTTATGTAAGATAGGTGTATACCCAAAATAACTGCAGTTACAAATGCAGTCTAGCTTACATGGTCAACACTGAAATTTTAATAACTTCTTTATTTATGGGAATTTTTCAATATGAAATAAAAAAATTGTATTCTATAAACTAATCTGCATAAGAAAATGTAAAACAACTGAAAATAAAAACTTATTCTTTCCACAATAAACTTGTTACTTTTTTTAGTAACATTTTTGGATTTTTTAAATTGTTGAAAAAACAACAACAACAATATAAAAAAATTAAAAGTCTCACCCTGTCAAATCTTAGTTCATCTGAAAGAGTGCACTTTTGTCTTTAAAATGAGACACAGTTGACCATTCTACTATAAAAGACTGTTGAGATATCTTGTTATGAAACAGGCCATTGCAGGCACTTCAGGGGGTCTGGATGGCCAAATGCCAGATGGCCCCATCTCACCGGGGTAATACAAAACTTCAAAGGGTGACATGCAGTTGTCATTGTATATTTCATGTGCCATTGTCAGCATCCCTGGAAGATGTCTGCATTCTCTGGAGACCATTCTCAGTATATATAGGGCTGATTTTCACCAAAATTCTTATAAAAATATCAACATTTAAGCAAAAAAACTTTCATCAACACATTGAGAGGTGACATGGCTGCACACTTAAAAACTGGCCATATTCCACAGAGCAAAGGCTTGAAACTGACTGACTCTTTTTCTATGGACACCTACATGATACATACTGACTGCAGCAGAGAGGCCTTTGAGACCGAGGGTCAATCCGTAAGGCCAAGAAAGTCCACTCCTAAAACAGCACAGGCGCCTTTGGCTAACACGGGCCCACATCTAGGCCTCTCATCAGAAACAGCAGAATGCAGCATTAACTTTGGGCATAAGACTTGTGGAAGGTGAGATGACTTCCATGGGCTATGATGATGTATGTTAAGGTCATAATCAAGAGTCAATCAGCTGTGATCAGCCTAATTTATGGGTGGAAAGGAGAAAAAAGCATCTCCTGCCTTGAAATGCACTAACTGCATCTACATCTCACATTAAATCACACCCAAAACAAGCTGTATCATAAGGTTCAAACTCCTTACCATGTGTCAAACATCCCAGCATGATCATGGACTGGCAGAAGGGTCAAATGATGTCTAAATGGGTGACTGGCGTTGCTGGTACATACATGTATTATCTAAAATAGACATAGTTGACTTCAAGCTAAGAGCAGCAAGCAGAAAGCAGCTGATAGAATAGGCATGGCTATCCAGGACCTGAATAGGAAATGGCTGCCAATCCAGTGCACAGAGTATAATAAAATATAAATTATTAAAGGAGACAACAGAAAAAAAAAAAAAGCTAAATCTAAAATCATCATTCAGGATTAAGGGGAGATAACCATTCCTATGTACTAGAAATAATTTCATGAGTTATGTCCCTTTTGTTAAATGATATATAAAAGAGCACATTTAAGTTCTTAACAACACAGTAAAGTGATGAATTCTGTTGAACTGCATTCCTAGAGTAAAAATAAATGCTTTTTAATAAATGGAAGCTCTTGCTTGTCCTTTATTTGAATATTATTGTTTTCATAAGTGCCTGTAAATAAGATGCTGGAATGTGTCACTGAATTTTACATTATAGCAGTGAATGAGCCTTTTAATTGCAGTTACCAGTTCACATGATGAAGAAAAAATATGTACACATTTGTCTACACCATGAAAACTAACCACTTTTATTTAAGCGGCACGTCCTGTCTTAAAATATAGTGTATTTGAGTTTTTTGTTTTGATTCTTTTTCAGAGAAAGAAAGAGAGAGAGGGGTGGGGTGGGGGGGAGAGAGAGAGAAAGATATATATATATATATATATATATATATAAAGAGAGAGAGAGAGGAGTTTATACATTTATTTATGAAACCGAAAGTAGATTCTGATAAAATTTTAGTAAGATGGGAAAAATTATATATATTTATATATACATTATATTATATAATATAAAGAATATTATATATTTTCTTAAATAAACATAGTAACACATTTATTTTAAATTTCAAGTAAAAAACATGCAAAATAAAAAATTAATTAATAATGAAAGTAGATCACCCCCTCTCAAAAACCATCCTATATCAAGCACAAAAAATTTCAAAAAGTGTCTAAAAGTGATGCACAATGTATACTGAGCCATTGTATGAATTTCTAGCAAAATATTCCTTCATTTTATCAAAATACAGCATTTTATGTAAGATAGGTGTATACCCAAAATAACTGCAGTTACAAATGCAGTCTAGCTTACATGGTCAACACTGAAATTTTAATAACTTCTTTATTTATGGGAATTTTTCAATGAAATAAAAAAATTGTATTCTATAAACTAATCTGAATAAGAAAATCTAAAACAACTGAAAATAAAAATTTTTTTCCCAAAAATTTTTATTTTAAATTTTTATTTTTCAAATTGTTGAAAAAACAACAACAACAATATAAAAAATTAAAAGTCTCACCCTGTCAAATCTTAGTTTATCTGAAAGAGTGCACTTTTGTCTTTAAAATGAGACAAGTTGACCATTCTACTATAAAAGACTGTGGAGATATCTTGTTATGAAACAGGCCATTGCAGGCACTTCAGGGGGTCTGGATGACCAAATGCCAGATGGCCTCATCTCACCGGGGTAATATAAAACTTCAAAGGGTGACATGCAGTTGTCATTGTATCTTTCATGTGCCATTGTCAGCATCCCTGGAAGATATCTGCATTCTCTGGAGACCATTCTCAGTATATATAGGGCTGATTTTCACCAAAATCCTAATAAAAATATCAACATTTAAGCAAAAAACTTTCATCAACACAATGAGAGGTGACATGGCCACACACTTAAAAACTGGCCATATTCCACAGAGCAAAGGCTTAAAACTGACTGACTCTTTATCTATGGACACCTACATGATACATACTGACTGCAGCAGAGAGGCCTTTGAGACCAAGGGTCAATCCGTAAGGCCAAGAAAGTCCACTTCTAAAACAGCACAGGCGCCTTTGGCTAACATGGGCCCACATCTAGGCCTCTCATCAGAAACAACAGAATGCAGCATTAACTTTGGGCATAAGACTTGTGGAAGGTGAGATGACTTCCATGGGCTATGATGATGTATGTTAAGGTCATAATCAAGAGTCAATCAGCTGTGATCAGCCTAATTTATGGGTGGGAAGGAGAAAAAAGCATCTCCTGCCTTGAAATGCACTAACTGCAACTACATCTCACATTAAATCACACCCAAAACAAGCTGTATCATAAGGTTCAAACTCCTTACCATGTGTCAAACACCCCAGCATGATCATGGACTGGCAGAAGGGTCAAATGATGTCTAAATGGGTGACTGGCGATGCTGATACATATTAGCTAAAATAGACATATTTGACTTCAAGCTAAGAGCAGCAAGCAGAAAGCAGCTGATAGAATAGGCATGGCTATCCAGGACCTGAATAGGAAATGGCTGCCAATCCAGTGCACAGAGTATAATGAAATATAAATCATTAAAGGAGACAACAGAAAAAAAAGAAAGCTAAATCTAAAAACATCATTAAGGATTAAGGGGAGATAACCATTCCTATGTACTAGAAATAATTTCATGAGTTATGTCCCTTTTGCTAAATGATATATAAAAAAGCAAATTTAAGTTCTTAACAACACAGTAAAGTGATGAATTCTGTTGAACTGCATTCCTAGAGTAAAAATAAATGCTTTTTAATAAATGGAAGGTTTTTATATTTACTTATTGCTTGTCCTTTATTTGAATATTATTGTTTTCATAAGTGCCTGTAAATAAGATGCTGGAATGTGTCACTGAGTTTTACATTATAGCAGTAAATGAGCCTTTTAACTGCAGTTACCAGTTCACACGATGAAGAAAAAATACGTACACATTTGTCTACACTATGAAAACTAACCAC
The DNA here is from genome assembly GCA_021229015.1 of Solen grandis. Classification (NCBI taxonomy): domain Eukaryota; kingdom Metazoa; phylum Mollusca; class Bivalvia; order Adapedonta; family Solenidae; genus Solen; species Solen grandis. Next base: position 27,367,498 of record CM037788.1, on the reverse strand, counting down.
TTTTATTAAAGCGGCACTGTCCTGTCTGAAAAATATAGTGTATTTGAGTTTGTTGTTTTGATTCTTTTTCAGAGAAAGAGAGAGAGAGAGGTGTGGGGTGGGAGGGGGGGAGAGAGAAAGATATATATATATATATATATATATATATATATATTGAAAATATATATATTGAAAATATATATAGGTAATAGGTTATTTCCCCTTGAATCCCCTTCATATTTTATTGTTTATTCCACAGTTTCTTTGTTTAGTGTTACCCCATGATAGCAGCAGCTGTCGTTTTTTCTTGATTTAAATGGGCAACTATTACTAAATCGAAAAGGCCGCTTTTCTGGGACTCTATTAAATGCAACTGTCTTCGATCTAAACGCTTACCCCTTTATTGCCATAATTTTTTTTATATTTTTTTTATAATATATACGTTTATTTAAATCTTTACTAGTTTCAAGTTATTTATTTTTAAATTCCAGAAGGCCATAGCCCATGTGGCAATTTTACATGATGGTAGGTAATGTGAATACAACATGTATAAAATTTTATATACATTTACTAAATGGTCCCTCGATCAACAATCTTTGCTGATCATTTTAGGCTTTCAATAGAATCTTATAAATACATGAAACATTCTTCTTTGATATGGGTCTTTAAATTCGGTGTCGTCATGCAATGATATATACATACGCATAATCATTAATTGCGTAGGAAAATAATATACTGGTGACTGTTCACTGTGGTAAAAGCGTCCACCTCGAAAGTGGGAGGTCGTTGGTTTGATCCAGATCACGGATTAGCTAAATATTGTACTGGTGCAGCACACGTGATTAGGGTAGTTCTGACCTGTTAGCCAGTTGCCAGGATGAAGTGATTGAATGTACGAATATCGTAGTATCTTATCGCTTGTATACGACCTAATATCGCTATGGTATGGAGGCCAGTTTGAGTCATGCTCGTTAGAATGTTGGCGATAGATAATGCAATTCACTCTCTGATTCACTAAGACTGGCTTATAAGCGGGACAAATGGTAATAAATGATTATTGTCACGTGCAGAAGGACATGTATATGTCTGTTTGTTGTCGGTATAAAGGTTTATTGTAATTGTTCCATTGTTCCGTTTAAGTACATATAAATACCCCGGGTTACGCATATAATTCTGTAGGAGAGGGGACATTTGTTTACCTGCACTCACTAGAGTTATACCATAGCTGTAACATTTGAGCAGTGTATGTGTAAATACTGTATATCATGATTATTAAATATATAATTTCACACTTGTGTTGTTTGTGCAGTCATTTGACTACTTGTGTATATAGACACAAATGAAAGACTAGAAGTCGTTTGTTTAAGATACAAACGAAGTGGCTTTCCGATTGCTTATTTCAAACGTATTGAATTATCATAAATAAATACTTATGTTCGAAAATAAGCTTAAACTCTTTTTTTATCTTCTTAAGAACATATTGAGAAAACATAATTATGGACCTTATTTGATTACGCAACGGTTACTATCATGTCGAAAAAAATAACACTATCCTCAAAATTTTATTTCCTACGTTATTCAATCGATTTTAAAAGTTTTTATTCCTTTTTTAATATCCATTTCTTCGTAAGCATATGACTTAACAAATATTCATTGCAATTTGTTCCATATAGTTAAAATTGTAAAAAAGAAGAAAAAAAGAAAATCCATGACTTTCAACCTTTAATTTGAGTTTTACTTTGCAAATATAGATAGAAACAAAGACAGAGGTATAAGCAAAATCATGAAAATATGTTTTTTTATTTCTATGTAATTAACGGTATAAACGTCTTGAAACTTTCAACAAATTATTTGCTTTATCTATTTTCTTATATTTACGGATTTGGAAAAAGAAACCGTTAAACCTTTAGAAAACATAAAACATCGAAAGGTAGATGTACACGTATTTGTCATTTTCTTCATGTTTGCAGAAAGCCGTGATAGCAAAAGCACTAAGTTATCCGTATAGGTTTTCTGTGCTCTAGTATAATAATACTAATTCATCGTAAATGCGACTCATTTACTCAAAAACGTATCACAATTTACTATTCAACGCAGGTACTCTTTCCTGCAAATGAACAATCGGGTCTTGCTCAACCAACCCAATCAACCATGTCTTTCTTCAATTAATAGATTTCATGAATTAGCCCTTTTCACGAAAAACATGAAAAAGTCATGTTTGATAACGTAATCACCTGAAATTTTCTGGATTTTTTGAGCATGTTAAGATACGGCAATATTACTTATTTAAAGTTAATATATTCAATCTTATGATCTTTTAAATATATTTTGCTAACAAATCAATATTGTCATAAGCAAGTGACAGAACATAAATTCCTTAATGTATTTAAGATTGGCATCAATACTCATGACGCTGGAGCGCGAATGCAAATTTAAATGAATGATTGATGTGTTTCAACGACGTAAAGGTCTTCCCACTCTAAATGCGATCTATTCCATCAAAACCATGCCTATAAGTTAACAATACATACGTATATAAGCTTTTGAAATGTCAAACAATGGTTGTTTTAGGGGCTAATTGGTATGTTATGACAAGTGACAGAAGTTCTTATATTACCTCCCCTTGATTATTTTGTTGTCATGAGTTACCTCCCCTGAAAACTAAAAAAAAAAATTTTCTCCATTTTCCTATGGTAAAGTTAAGATTTTTTTCACGAAATTTGATACAAACCTATACAACTCATCTTTCTACCACGAGTTTTCTCATTAATCAAATTCAGTTTTTCATATTCAAAGAAAAAACATATTTTCCATAGGCTTCATTGTTAATTTGTATGCGAATTATCTCCCCCAAATAAGATAAAACTTGAAAGAACTCCTGGCGAAATATTTTTTATTTTTTAATGTCTTCAAAGTGACAAAGTTTCATAGAAATATTACCATCCAGTGGCAAGATATTGAATATGGCAATATTGATGGGAAGACCTTAAAATCAATTGACTAAAGAAAAATATCATTTATTGAAAAGACATATTCAGTTAATGTTCTATTAATCTTGAAAAAATATCTTCGAGAATGCGAACAGTTTTGTTTCCACATTTTCAAGTAGGCATTCCATCAAACATGAATATCTGCCATATTTGATGACGTAATCACTTGAAATTTTCAAGACCTTATGAACGTACTTAGTTTCGACATTTTTTTAAAAATCCTAAGTTCATTGGTCTAATTGGCAATTTTATATGCTTTTTTTTTAAAATAATTCTTGCTTTAGTATGCATGACGTCTTAATCACGTGATCAAATGAACATTTCTTGCAGTATGCATCACTTCAATTTTTACTCTATCATTTCTGAAGATTTAATTAAGATTGGCTCAAAATTCATGATACCAGAGCGATAGAAATCTTTAAAAAGAAATGTTTTTAGTCTTTTTGATGACGTCATAACCACGTGACTTAAGACAAAATCATTCAGAAAATAGAATGTAAACCTCTATACCGATATACTGTCTCATTATCATGCTTCTAACGAATCAGAGGGCTTTGTAACATTTAAATTTTATTTTAGGACAAAAGCTTGAAATTCGGTATTGCAATGAAATCTTAATCTTTTCGAATTTGGAAATTTGAATGCCAAAGTGCACATCTACATTCTAAAATACATCTTCTGTAAAATATCAAGATAATCGGACCAAAATTGAAGGCTATAGAGCGCGAACAAACTTTTGAAGTTGACGTCAAATCTGACGTCATTTGACGTCATTGAAAATAAAAATGATTGAATGTATAAGAAGATACTTTTTTATCGATGCAATTTCAATTTCATTAAAATTGACTCAAAATGTATGATACTTAATGTATTAAATGTATGACTTAAGAGGAGATCTTTCAGGGAGAAAAAAAACTAGACATCTGGGCCGATAAGCTGTCCAGTTTCCATGCTTCTAACTCATCAGCAGCCTTTGTAACCTTAAATAATAGTTTTAGAACCAAAGTTCGAAACTCGGTTTGGCCATAAATTCTTAAAGTTTTCGAATTTGAAAAAATGAAAGACAAGGTGCACATCTACATCATAATATACATCTTCTGTGAAAATATCAAGATAATACGACAAAAAAAAAGGCTCTGGAGCGCCAACAAACTTTTGAAGCTGACGTCAAATCTGACGTCATTTTACCTTATTGAAAATTGAAAATGATTGAATTTAAAATTTAAACTTTTTTGACGAGGCAATTTAATTTTCATGTTGCTCAGACACTGGCAACATATTGAAATGAACTCTTGGATTTGGTTAATAAAAAAAGGAATAATAATAAAAATAAACATAACAAACCCTATACGTTTTCTGCAGGTTTGCGGACAGCCGTAATAACATTACAGTAATCACTGACATTCGGTACATTTCCATAGGAATGGACGACTGCTGTGATTCGGCCTTTGCTGATGAAGAAAGGTAATCCCATGGAACTGCAAAATTACAGACCTCTCACAAACAATTCATTTTTTCCAAGGTGCTTGTAAAAGCTTCCCTACAGCAAATTGTTGAAGATATCGAAACTAAAAATGAAACGTTCCTCCTTCATATCAAAGTGCATATCGCAAAATCTATGGTGAAGAGACTGCAATGATCAAAATGTAGTGATATTTTAGAAAACGTGCAAGTGACAGTTGTCATGAGTGACCTAAGCGCTGTTTTCGATAAGTTGACACTCAAATTGTGCTAAAGATCTTGTCTCATACAACAAAAATAAATCAAAGTTTTATTTTTGAGTAAGACTATTGAAACTTAGTCATAGCATGTGACCATTTAACAAGTTTAACAAGTTTTTTTATATTAATCTACAGAACTGAAAAAAAACATGTTTTGCATATAATGCAACCAAATGGTCCCTATACACACAACTTTTTAACATAAAACATACATAAACAAATTCGTCTATCAATTCGTGATTTGAATATTCCGATTCGCAATTCGAATCGGATCGCCATGTGGCTTGAAATCAACGGCCATATGAGTGAGTCAGTGGATAAGAGAGTGAGTCATTGAGTGAGTAATGAGTTAGTCAGTGAGTAAGTCAGTGGGTAATGAGTAAGTCAGTGAGTAAATGAAAAATTATTAAGTGAGTGAGGAGTCAGTCAGTCAGTGAGTGAACGCATGGGCATTGTTGAGGGCACAAGCGGTATTATGGACAAATGGTATTATCAGGTTTTTGAGGGCACCAGCGGTATTATGGACAAATGGTTAGGGCACCAGCGGTATTATGGACAAATGGTTTTTTTTGAGGGCACAGCGGTATTATGGACAAATGGTATTATCAGGTTTTTGAGGGCACAAGCGGTATTATGGACAAATGGTATTATCAGTTTTTGAGGGCACAAGCGGTATTATGGACAAATGGTATTATCAGGTTTTTGAGGGCACAAGCGGTATTATGGACAAATGGTATTATCAGGTTTTTGAGGGCACCAGCGGTATGATGGACAAATGGTATTATCAGGTTTTTGAGGGCACCAGCGGTATTATGGACAAATGGTATTATCAGGTTTTTGAGGGCACCAGCGGTATTATGGACAAATGGTATTATCAGGTTTTTGAGGGCACCAGCGGTATTATGGACAAATGGTATTATCAGGTTTTTGAGGGCACCAGTGGTATTATAGACAAATGGTATTATCAGGTTTTTGAGGGCACAAACGGTATTATAGACAAATGGTATAATCAGGTTTTTGAGGGCACCAGCGGTATTATGGACAAATGGTATTATCAGGTTTTTGAGGGCACAAGCGGTATTATGGACAAATGGTATTATCAGGTTTTTGAGGGTACCAGCGGTATTATGGACAAATGGTATTATCAGGTTTTTGAGGGCACCAGCGGTATTATGGACAAATGATATTATCAGGTTTTTGAGGGCACCAGCGGTATTATAGACAAATGGTATTATCAGGTTTTTGAGGGCACCAGCGGTATTATGGACAAATGGTATTATCAGGTGTTTGAGGGCACCAGCGGTATTATAGACAAATGGTATTATCAGGTTTTTGAGGGCACCAGCGGTATTATAGACAAATGGTATTATCAGGTTTTTGAGGGCACAAGCGGTATTATGGACAAATGGTATTATCAGGTTTTTGAGGGCACAAGCGGTTTTATCGACAAATGGTATTATCAGGTTTTTGAGGGCACCAGCGGTATTATAGACAAATGGTATTAATGTTGTTTTTCTGTTGATTTTTTTAGCGATGCAAAAACCTTTTGTGATTCTTTTGTTTAATTATTTTTAGGTTTTCGCATTGCAGTTCGAAAGCCTTTTGTACTCCTTCTATTTTATTTTTATTAGGTTTATGCACTGCGATGCGAAAACTTTTTGTTCTTCTGTTGTTGTTGTTTTTTTGGGTTTTTTTCTATGATTAGATTTTCGCATCGCAGTGCGAAAACCTATTGTTCTTCTGTTTTATTGTTTTTCTAACCTTTTTTGTGAACGGCATAGCTCCATGATCAGAAACGCCACATTTATGAAATTTTTACCAATTTTACGTCCGATTCAAATGCGTTTTTCTTTGTTTTTGCATTAAGTTCCTTGTTGATACTCTTATGAAAGGATACGAGTAGGTGAAAGTTTTTGAGCTACGGAAGGTAGAAAATTCAAATCTTGCAAAAATATGTGAAAATGAGGGTAGGTCTACTAAAATCCTATCCATTTTTGTTAGAGATGCGATAGCAGAATTCTCTTTGCTGCATATGATTTCCAAGACATATACGCACAAAATATATGGTGTAGCAAATTTAAGAAATACATGGTTTATCCTCTAGAAACGGTCAACTTCACTGAAATTTAGGAAAAATTAAAATTTCAATAACATGTTTTTTTGTCGCTCCTGACATTATTTTTTGTTCATTCTTTATGAAATTTTCACACGTTACATATTGTTATGTTTAAAAGGGCCTCACGATTAAAAGTTTAAAAAATTGCAAAGGTCAAGGTCATATTACGATTTTTTTTTTCTTCGGTCCAAAATATATCCAAAACTAAAAATGTTTTATCGAGAGTATATGTACAAGAGTGTATTTTCTTAAAAAGCTCTTTCCTGTGATGTTTAGTTTTTGAAGATCGCATTTGATTTGGTCATTTCACGGCAGTCCAAGGATTGGTCCATATTTGAACAAACGTAAATCAGTTTTTATGCTTCAAATCGTGATATATGAGGAACAGAATGTTCGACTAGTGCGACTTGTATATTTAACTGAACTATTTGCTGGATTGCTAGGTACCTTATAGTAATATTTTAATAAATTTTGTTTCTCATTTTGTCGTTATGGGGCTCTTTTCTTGAAATCACTCTTTTGCTTATAACTAAAAAAAAAAGTTGAGGTCCGAATTGAATGCGATTTTTGCCTAATCAAATATGATAGGTTTCGAGGGCATGTGTAGCTGAATGTTTTTGTGCTACGGAAAGTTGGATGTTCGAACCTCGCATAAAACTTTGCAAATAAGTGTAGGTCTATGAAAAACCTACCCATTTTTGTTAGAGATCAGATAGAAGAACTCTCTTTGCTGCATACGATTTGCAAGACATACAAAAATATGGGGTTGCAAATTTAAGAAATGTATGGTTTGTCCTCTAAAAACGGTCAAACTTCACTTAAATATTGGAAAAATAGGTATTTAAAAATATGTTTTTTGTCGCTCCTGACTTTATGTTTGGTTAAATCTTCATCACATTTTCACAGGTAATTTAGTTTTATGATTCAAAGAGGCTGATAATTTCTAAAGTTAAAAAAAATGCAAGGTCAATGTCATATTTCTATCATTGTTTTTTCTTCGGCCCAAAATAGTTTCAAAACTAAAAGTATTTTATTGAGAGCATTTGGACAAAAGGGTAAGTTCTTAAAGAGCTCTTTCTGATATTTATTTTTTGAAGATCGGGCTTCATACGGTCATTTTACGGCAGTCCAAAGTGTGATCATTTTTTAGCAATTGTAAAGCAGTATTTAAGCTTTAAATTGTGACATTTAAGGAAAAGAATGTTCCATCCATGCATATTGTATACTTAATTGAACTATTTACTCAATTTCTAGGTACTTAATTGTAAATTTAATTAATTTTGTTTCTCATTTTGCCGCTAGAGGGCGTCTTGCTTAAAATCACTCTTTTGCTCATAACTAAAATAGTTGAAGTCTAATTCAAATGCGGTTTTCAGCATTCATACGAATCTTATACTAACAAATTATATCATTATTATAACTTAAAGTTCAAAATCATTACTCAGCGGAATACAAAATGGGTTTTAAATATAATAATACATTTTGAATAGTCTACAAGAATGGGTGGGGAAATAAAGCTGCGATTATTTTTTTCATAGATCACATAAATTGTATAAATTTAAATGCAAAATGCTGGATGGTGGATGCTGGATAATTAAAATGAACATGGGAATATTTATTAAAATCTGACTCTGCAGTCACAGAAAAAAAAATCAGCTATTCAATAACCTTCACTGAAAGAAATCAGCATGTCTATTTCGCTTTAAATGCGATATCAAATAACTTATTACTTAAATAATATTTTATTTTAACATAAGACAAGATAATCACTTGCCTCAAATTCGCCTTCTATTTTACGCTACTCTAAAAACACGGTATGGCACAGCCTATTTCAATATTTTATTTTGCAAAGGCATAAACGGTTTTTTTTCACTAAGAAATGTTATACATCGTCGCATATGGGAACGGGTAAAACGTCTATATTGAGTATCCGCAGTAAAGACTTCAGCATTGAATTACAACACCGGATGAAATACTCGATGACATCATAGCATCCAATTTAGTCGGGTTAAGTAAAAAATCCTTTGCGATTAATTAATCGATAGTTATAGTCGCATGACCTCATTAAAGGGGTCGGTAATTATGGTATCGAATGATGACGTCATAGCATGGTACTGCAGGCATCGCACGTGGGTCGCTTATTATGGTATCAATTGATGACGTAATAGCACCATTTAGCACCAGCACCAGGACTCAAAGCTCAATTTCTGCCCAACACCACTCACATCACTATTTACATTATGATCAGCTTCGAATGAAATGCGTAATTACCAAGAAATACTTCTTGCATACTATATACCATAGAACTTACAGGAGATTGTCTGATATTATCTTCATTGCAGTAAAAATGAATAACATAGAAACTTCTGTTATATATTGCCATATAGCATTCAAGTAGGAAATCCATTCCTGTATATTTTGCATACACTGCATGTTATCTCCTATCTACAGGACTATACCCACCGAATTTCATTATGCAACACTGATACCTGATATACGATAGACTCCTCTCAGCCTAGCTAACAAATTTGCTTCTAGTCCATTTGCCTTCGAGAAGTCTGGCGTTTAGATCCCAGATGCACCCTTCCCTGGCACTCGGCAAAATGGGGTTGCCATGGGAACTCGGAATACTCAGTATTGGTTCTACCCAGGAACTTATCTCCCGTGTATCAGTGCTATACACCGGGCACGTAAAAGAACCAAAGGGTTGTTTTTGCAAAATGAGCTAAAGTCTACTTTGTATTCAACTACTGTCTCTTCCTCTGCTGTCTGTTCAGCAAAAGCACAACCAACACGCGGGAAATCCTTGACCGTTAGGTCTAAAATATGGCCATAATAATAAAAAATGATAACTAGCCACTATAATAAAATAATAAAAAAGAGAGAAAGTTAAACGTCCTTTGTACTAGAGATTATGTGTTATAAACTAGCTATCAATTCCATATTTCATTTTTTTTTTGAAAGCTTAAATATGTTTCTCATTTATCATTGTATTTATTATCACACTTGATTGTTTTCTTAGTGCTTCTATACAGATTACGAGGGATAAAATTTAAGCTGACGTATAATAATCAAATAAAGTCCGATTTCCAAATTCTGAACATCATGTGAAAGAGCTCTTCAAGTACTAACATTTTTGTCCATGATATCTTGATAAAGTACTTTTAGACTTTAGGCGATTTAGAACTGAATAAAAAAATTAGCAATATGACCTTGACCGTTGCATTTCTTTTTAATTTCGATGTCCTTTGAACATAAAACTACATAAATTGTGAACAATTCATTAAGATTGGAACACAATATGAATAAAAATATTTTGAGTTGTGTGCCAAATACAGTCAAAGCGCCGCGCTCCCTATTAGAAAGATTAAAAAGAAAGTTGAAAATATTTTGCACTTGTACGAAGATTCAGATACTTGCGACTGCATGATAAAATATTATAACTGTAGCTTTTCTTATTATGTCTCTATCGCTATCTATCGAAAACTGCTTGCATACCAGACCGCCGCTTAAATATAAATAAATTACTTCTTTATGCCACCATACTGGCAAGGATACAACTAGTAATAATATTAGGGTAAAGCATTTGTTTTTACATGTAGAGTATATTTAACTGTTTTAAAGTGATATAAACCCAGATTCTGAAGTAAAATCAAAGGCACAAATCCTCATAGAGCATGGTGGCAAAGGAATGCGGTCAAAATCAAACGGGGTTTAATATATGAATGTTTTCTTCATAAACATTTGTTTAGTTTAAAAGTTTAGTTTGCCTCAAATTAAAAAAAAAGATATTTGCCTATGTAGGACAAACCTGTTTATTTACACATAAATCCATGATACAATTTATCAATTTGCCAATGTATCTGCAATTTGAGATACATGGGGAGTGTCATGTATGACGCGACTAATTACTTAAGTAAAACTCAGCATCACATAATTTATTGTGTCCATTTCGTGCAAAAAAATCTAAGGACTAGGTGCACCACCTGGGTTTTTGTGTTTCGGCATTGTTTACTAGTATTCCTGTGGATAAGGCACTACATGTCATCAATGAGAAACCAGAAAAAGATGACACCTTGAAAGACAGATGTGAACTGAGGCTCCAACAGGTCACTGAGCTACTAGAAATATGTCTCTTAGCTCATTTACAGTTGTCAGGCAGTACAAGAAGCTTTAATTCAATTTGTAGAAGCCCAAAACCTACTGTGGGCCGAGACCAACCTCACATTCTGTCGCTCTGGCAAAAATAGCGCTTACATGTAATTCGTTATCTTAGTCTCGTAGCGGTGCAGTGGCTTGACTCTACCTTTTCAAGACGTAGAAGACTTGGGACGTCAGTGAAATACTCGGAAAATTATATCATGTGCTTGGTGTGAATGGTATCAGCTACACGACTCTAAAATCGCCTGTGAACTGTGTTCTTACACGTATAGACATGAAGACGGTCACCTGCTTAATGAATGTGTCGCAACATATCAACTAGGATCAATATGTTTGTGATTGCCTTGTATAATGTGCCGACTTTGCTTTGGACAGTCTTAGTTTGTCTCTCCGTCTCGCAGCCAAAAGTGGACGACATTTGTAATTTGTCTTTTTTACAAAGATCGTTTAAGTATATATATATATATATATATATATATATATATATATACATATATATATATATTAATACTGCTGGGTTGCCCTACTTGTATCAATGTACACGCCTCTGAAAGAAAAGGTATATATGTTTATATGACAATACGGACTTAACGTTATTTCTGATGTATGTGTACATTTGCTACATTGACAAGAGTTGAATTATGTATTTTCTCATCACTCATTCATCTCATGATGCTGCTCATTTATTGCCATATGGTAATAATAACTATGTTAATTGTATGTGTGTAAATTTGCTTAAGTTACACACATCAAACCGCTTATTTTCGCATCATTTGTTTTTATATTGCCTTGCTCATTTATTTGCTATGTAATAAAATTACTATGTTAACATGTATATATTGTGTATGTCTCCTATTATTGAGGAAATAAAGATTGATCGATTGATTTGCTAAACACAGCAGTTTATGCAACTTTCGTTTAATTACAATGTCCTCTTAAATAGCCAATGCCGGGTGTTCAATTACTTTCTTTAAATTTTCAGTTTGCACGTAAATATCTGATTTCATTTTCTTTACGGCATCTCCCCTTTTTTCACATTCTTAAATATTAAAATTATATATATATTGCTTGGAATAAATCAAACGTTTCCAAAATATGTTTTCAGTTGTCAGATTACAAATAATTTTGTCACGGGGTTATCTTAAAACATACTGTTTGCATTGTTTTACATGTATTTTGAAATAATACTATAGACTATCTATTTTTGGTAACAAGTATTTAGAGGCAAAATCAGGAAAACATTCAGGCAACACGGACGTAAAATTATCTCACCTAACACTGATTATTTTTTATATGTTCTTTAATAAAAGCACTATTAATGTATTATGCAATCTACATATACATAAATTTGATTTTTAAGTGTTTCATATATAACTTTAACTATATTCATTCAAATATTCAATACATACATACATACATATTCCATACAAACTGAAACATTTTTAGAACGATAACGATAATAATAATGATAATATGTGGACTTAATTATTTCACTTCTGTAAATCCAAATATACATGTCAACAGATAGTTATCATTAACTTGAAACCATTTGAGTGGGTACGTTCTTACTAACGGAAATTGAGCATGCATCATCCATATGTACAACTTAACGCAGATTCGGTACAACGTGAAATAACCACAAGGAAATGTAAAGGTACTATGAGAAGTTAAAGATATTTTAAATCAAGAAGAAGATGCACGGGCAGATAAGGGTAATATGGACTGAAATTAACGGATTTAGGACAACAACCTCGCACTCCCCAAATGTATTTCTCTGAGATTAGAAATGTAAAGAAAAATATAATTAATAAAAGTAAATCTGTTTAATTTAATGACATCAAATAAAATCTTAGTAATGACGGCAGTTTTAAGTTACAAATAAAATTAACCCCATGAACAACCAAAACTAATGAATTTATTTTAGGGAGTTAACCCTTTAAGTAATAACTGGAATTGCTGATTGTTCATCCCAAAAGAGCATTTAATAAAAGAATATTCAATTTCCGAAGTTTAATTCATTGTACAGTCCCAAACTATGGACTTTTTGACTGCTAAGATTATCTTACTTAAATAGGGCGCGACTGGAGAGATGCTAAGTCAAAATATCCAGCAGTGAGTGAACAAAATGAAGGCTTTTAATCACTATTTTCACGTAGTCCAGTCGGTATATATGAAATATTTCTTATCAAAAAGGATAAAGAGGTAATATCTATGCAGCATTGAGCTATTCATTTGATACAGGTGTATATCATCTGGATTAAGAAAACAATGTTATGTGTTAATGTGCGAAGCTTTGTTTCTCTGTTTTCTTTACATAAAAATGTGGCAAGTATTTGTTTAGTTGGGGTTTTTTTTTTGTGTGTGTGTGTTTTTTTGTTTGTTTTTTTCTTGTTTTTTTTTTATTTCATTTCTGATATACAAGTTGCGAACGTGTGTTAATAGGTATGGTTTTCTTTACGGGCAATACCACAGAGATTCAAATCACGTATGCTTTACGTTCTATGCTGAATGAAAAAATAGCACACATTATAATTGTGCCACTTATATTGAAGCAAATTGATTTGTTATACCAAACCTAAATCCTGAATAATATACATGTATGATTAAATTAAACAGAAGCAAATTATTCTATAATTGTTGGAAAATTATTTAAGCTATATTCAAAGTGCAATATCATTTCTTTGAATACAAAATATCTGTCATAGAAGTAAAGTATACATGCAATCTTAATTCAATTTTAGATATGTATAACGAAATGCTAACCGAACAGAAAAATAAAGCAAACTTTTTAAGCAATATAAAGCCACACATCCACATGATAATATTAGCGCAACAGAATTTATAATTTCACTTAAGAACACCCATCACGAATGCACATGTACATTTAATTGACTGCATTGCTGGTGGTGTACTAATTTTCCAAAATAACGGATGTGAATACATAGATAAAATACAAGACGACTAATTACATGAACAACCTATACAAATATTTCTCAAGAGTTTAAAGTTAGAGGATTCTTTTCACGTCGATTTGAAAACATTCTTACAGCTTTTACTGATTCCTGGAAAAGCAATGAACATTTTTTGTTCCTAGTGGGATTTGAATTCGTCGAACCGCCGTCATGTACGTCACCACTGTACCACGGCGCCTTGATCATTGCACTTCTTAGTTAACCAATTATTGGCCGTCCTGATAATGTTTCTGCAAAAGACACGATATATAAAAACAGGTGTCTTGTATGATTTTTTTTTTAATATAGTTTTGCGATAAATGTAACCGTTAATCAGCAACGACTATCAAATGTGTTTTAACGCTCAAAATTAAATTATTATATGCATGACTATACTGTCGATGAAAAAAGGTGTTTTTACCTTTCTGCCGAATATAGGTATTCACGCAAAAAAATTCCAAGTATACGCTGATCTTTGGGTATTTTCTGCAAAATAGTAAATATATTTCTTCTTAATTGTTTAAAGTCAGACTTAAATTTTACTGAAATCGTAGCTTGCATCCTAAACAGTATAATAGGATGTATTATTGATGTTTGTATCTTTTAAGTTTATAGCAAAACATATTCTATATCCTCGGTCAATAATCGTATGACGGCTATTTTACTAAATATGATGCAAATAAGTCCTGAACGCAACAAAATTTACTGGACGGGTCATGTTGAATTTTATAAAGGGTACACATCAGAAACTGAGACACAAGTGAATATAATAAAATACTTTAGATAAGAATATCGACCTTGAGGTTGACATGTATATGTGAAATATTTCAAACATATTTATTTGTCTATGATTTACAAATAGTTCACGGATATACCCAGGGTAGGATATTCATCGCTGGGATGTTCCTGTTCCCAGTCACTAGTGATGATGACACGTGGCTGCAAGTTCCGCCCCCTTGGCAGGTGTTCATCACTGCTGGATAGATTGCCGCTACTTTTTACACAATATGGACCAAAGGTGGGATCGGGACCTTGACTGTAGTGCCGTAGTGCCGGTCGAGGGTAATGTCCGTGCCATATATTCTCCCTGCAAGTAGTTGTGATAACAGACGCATTGAAATACATGACATGTACCTGGAATTTATATATTAGTCTTAATTGATTCACATTTTTCGCCGATGACATTGGTATATTAAAGAAGAATGTGAAGAACTACGAGTATACAATTACAATGTTTGTTGTGTCCGAGCGGGTAACAATAACTTATTTTCTTATCGCCGTGGATTCAAATCCTGACTAGATCACTCGGATTAAGCATGTAAGGAAGCTTTCCCACTGGCTTACGTTAGGTTGCTTGTTCTATCAGGATGTAATAAGCTGAACGTCGCTATGTGACTAACATGCTATCGCCGCAACGACTATAAACTTAAACACATCTTAAATGTTTGTAAATACTTACTTTGAGTATATTGTGGAGGCAGATGAGCAAGTAGATCTTGATAAGTCACGAGAGCTCTTTCTCTTTGAACATGTATATATCATGACGATTAGGACAAGCATAATTATCAAGAACAATGGAACCGCGAGTCCAAGGCCGATCACTAAACCGAAATCGTCTGCTGTTTGTTTTGGTCTGCAACAAAAATAATGTCATAAGGTAATAATCGCATTAAAAGTAAAATTGTTGTATGATATTAATAATCAGTATACTTCTTCAATCAATACTTTTACTATGTATTATATTTGTCATTTTATTACTTTCTCTCATTGTCAAATCAAATATAGTACACGCATAAATCTGAGGTTTGAACGGGTCTTCCCAAAATTCAGTGATAGATGGGCATAGAACACTATTTTTTGTTATATATTCATTTTCATATGTATGTCAAGAATGTACTGAAAATAACAATTTCTGATATTACTTTTGATGTCAAAAATTAAGGTGTGAAGTGATGGTTATGGTGATGGTAATTGCACCTATCAATTGTAAATTGTTTAATAAAATATTCAGTACTGTTTTGTTTTTTTTCTTGTTTTGGTTTGTTTTTTTATTTAAAGGGATATTATTAAATTGCCTGTGTACAAGTAAGGACCCCAACATGACCCTTCAAACTACAGGGAAATGTCTTTCAACAATATTATGTATGAAATATTTTCTAATATTATATATGAAAGGCTGTGTACTTGGGCTGAGGAATTTGAAAAAAAAAGACGAATCCAAAGCCGGATTCAGGTCCGGTTACTTTACATTTGATAATATATTTACATTACAAAGCCTGGTGCAGAAATATATATATGTAAACAGGGTGTGAGATTTTTATATGTTATTTATGTAGATTTTAAAAAGGCATTCGATGGACTTATACATCAAAACTTATTTGCTACTATAAATAGTAGTGGTGTAAAGGGTAATTTATTCCAAGTTCCTTTTTCAATGTATTTTAAACTCCATGGATGTTGTTGTTGTTGTATTGGGGTTTACCGTCGCTGCGATGGTATTTCAATCATATAGCGACGTCCAGCTAATTACAGGTGGGGGAAGACCCCGAGTACACAGAGGTACCCGGGTAGAACCACCGACCTACCAAACTCCATGGATGTGTTCAAGCTAGTACCAACAAAACTTCCCTATAATTTATATGTAACATACAAGACAAGGGGACGTAATGAGTACGGTCATATTTAAATTGTATATGAATAAATAAACTCCCTTTCTGGTACGTAATACGGGGCGCTGTCTTATGTTTCTTCTTTTGTCAAATAAATATGGATCCACCACTTGTTAAAATATTCTACCACTCACTGAATAAACTACATTAATTAATGTATGATCATTCTTACACGGACTAAAAGACAAATTAAAAAAGATAACACTTGTTCTGTTCTTTTCCATCTTAAATTAAATAAAATGAATTTTCCATCTCTGAAATTAATGAATACATACTGACATATCGGTTCCCAGTCCAGCACCACGGCCTCTGACCCTGCGTCACATGGACCGTTGGCGATAAGAAAGGCTTGTATCAGCACGTTGTCCTCCTTATATGCATCACTTCCGGTGATTGAAACTAGATGATTTAATCATATTTCTTTATTTAGATGTATACATAGCGTACATAACATATCACACATATGAACTATGAATTGCACAATATATATATATATACATTATTCAAGTGAAAGTAATTTGAAACAAAAAAACATATATTTGTTCTGTGGCAGATCTTGGTGTGTAACATAATTTCTGTTATTTGTGTTATTTTCTCAGGACATAATTATGTAATGTTATCACCCTAAGACATTAATTATACCTGAAGTGTTGTTGACATTTATCAGTGAAACCACCGTGGTTTCGTTAAATATGACCAAGGGGTTTCCAGCAGCAAGGGACACGATAGAGTGGGCAAACGTCTGGCTGCTTCGTAAGTTGTCCGTCATTAGTACCGTAAAATTCACTTCAAAGCCATCGAGCCTGTGTTAGTAACAAAAATAATAACTATATTAATGATAAAGTATTTATTACCATATTTCCACTATAACAACAAAATGTTTACGCTGCTGTGGGCTTGTTTTCTTTTAAAAAGTTACAATATCTATCTTATTTTACAAAAATAGTTTGCATTGATATCATCACATATAGATGTACATATCTATCATACAAAAGCGAGTCTTTGTGTATTTGGCATTGCCATCGACACTCATCCATTGTTGTAACCGCAGAGTTTTTTTACGCAACAATTAATTAGTTTATCTTCAAATTATGTTTTACCATTGCAATTAAAATAAAATTTAAAGTTACCATGCATCTATATTTTTGCACATAGACAGCCACCCTTAAAAAAAAGTTAAAAAAAACATGCTTCTGGCAGTTTACCTCTTGGACATTTTTTTACTTTTTGCTAATTTCATCATAAAATGTTATGTTGTTATGATGCATATTTTGTTTCTCTAAAAGTGAAAATGAATACGACATATCTTTATACAAATATCAACTTTAAGTGTTCGTGCTACTGTGTATGTTCTATTCTTATGTCTCTGACTTCTTCCATATTACACTTGGCTCCATCATATATATTTAGTTTAATAAGACAAATATAGAACGCAACTATGAGTTAAACAATTTAAAACAATTTCTTACCCAACAGAATCCACTTGGACGCGCTTGATTCTTCCTGACATGCTGGTTTTAAATTCGTTGAAAAGCTGAAGAAATAAAAATATTGAGTTTTTAAGCATATATATTTAACAGTATGTTTTCAACGCCAGGACTTACCGGCGTTTTAGGAATTTGGAGCAGACAAAGCGATGCCGTAGACAAGTTATATTATACCACATCCAGTTACCTTAATCTGATGCCATGGAAATTTGAACTGAAAGTACCGTTATGTTTAGCGCCAAAACAAGGGCGATATACCAGTACTATTTTAGCAACCTTAAATTCGCGGAAAGATATCAAACCAACGATATCCCGGTTACGATCTCCGAAATGCATGGCACATCGTTCTTATATCAGTAGACACATATTGACAAATAAAAGCTGAATGAATAAAATATGCATAATGAACTTAAACATCAACTTCATATATGTCAAGTAATACACTTTTTTCAAATTTCCAAAAGTATTTTTTTAATTCCATAGAAGATTCAAAGCTGCCATGAAAGCTCATTATAAATTACTTATCTCTACAAACATAAAACATAAAGTAAATCAAATAAAGCTAATGATTTAAAATA
>CM037788.1:27298746-27348746 GCA_021229015.1 Solen grandis | reverse complement strand
CATGTAAACTGTGAATAATAAAATGTATCGACTTGACCACACGGATGTCCCGCTTTGTTCTTACCAACGACAAGGTTGACAAGCAACTGGCAGCTTTGTCATCTACAAACCAGAAGCTCAAACCTAGAACATGATACTTTATGTGGAGACAAAACACTATTATTAAGGATCTAGGACTCTAAAGTATGATCACAAAATTCACAAAAACAATATAATATACCGAAAGTATAATGTATCAGACAAATGAGCGTTAAGTTAAAATGATTTTTACCATCTGTAACTTAAGTTTTAGTGCATATTTTCTGCTACGAAATATGTAAATTATTTAACAAAACTTGACCGAACATATAAATGTAATTGTATTTTTCAGAAACGTGGCTGAGAAGAAGAGACACGTTTCTAAGTACTGGAAACTTACCCTTAATTACAGATTAAAGAAATCAAACTTAACACCTTTTCCTTTCTAAATCTTATCTGAGTGATACAGAAATAATGTCCAAAGAGGAAAATACCATACTAGGTTTTGAACCTACAACTCTCAGTTTCAATGCAGGTAACAGTAATTTTAAAGCCTATTTAGGCAGGCTGCTTATGCATTAGAGTTCCAGAACCTTAATAAGATAACCGGATAGTGTCATATAACAATGCGTGACATTGATTAATATTCAGCTGCAATTATTGAGGAAAAGCTTAAAAAAATCGAGAGTTAAATTCTTTTTTAAATTTATCTCGAAGTGAAGCTGCGCACAACTACTCATCGAAGTTGCTATCCGCGATGTACACTTCTCCACCCCTCAACATACCTGGCGGTAATTAGGTCTTGTCTTTGATGACTGCGTTTGTTCCTGTTTTGCCGGCACTCATCAAAGCAAGTTGATCAGGCAGGTGATAAACAGTTAATTAGTTCACGACTACCCTGTGACGGACTGGATGTGGGTCCGGCAAGACACGGTGTTGCTTCTTTGCCTCTTTGATAGACATCAGACGAACATCCGTGTCTAGACAACTGCGGACATCTAACTGTCTGAAATCTCGTTGGAAATCTCGGGTATCCGTGTTTGCGATTAAAATAATTACTGAATAAAAGTTGGAATACGGTGGCTCTGTTGCATCAATATCATATCAATTTGTTATTTATCTTCAAAATAGGAAATCAGTTATTTTCAACAGAAAAAGCGTGTTGTGTGATATTCAAGTAGTTTTATTTAATGCATTTAGATATTAAGATTGATAAACTGAATTAAAACAACTCAATTGCTATAACAAAACATGACGTTTGGGGTATTGGAAATGTTTTCAGAAGCACGTTTCCTCTTTTTTTTCTCTTGGAAAATATATAACACACATCTAAGAATGTATTTACTTTAAACTTTAAAAAGTGGCATGTTTGAATAACAAAAAATAGAAAGAGAATATATGACAGTGAATTTTTATGTATTTATTATTTCTAATCGTTTTGGGATTTGCCTTGGGAGCCGTAAATAAAAGTTGGGACTTCGGACCCATTTGCTGCGTGTAATATTTCACCCATGTTTGGACTGTTTGTGTACTATTTCATTCATTTGTATTTGTACTATTTCGTCTGTAATTGTACTTAAGTTTCATCTGTGTCTGTACTATTTCGTCTGTAATTGTACTTAAGTTCCATCTGTGTCTGTACTATTTCGTCTGTAATTGTACTTAAGTTCCATCTGTGTCTGTACTATTTCGTCTGTAATTGTACTTAAGTTTCATCTGTGTCTGTACTATTTCGTCTGTAATTGTACTTAAGTTTCATCTGTGTCTGTACTATTTCGTCTGTAATTGTACTTAAGTTTCATCTGTGTCTGAACTATTTAATCTGTATTCGTATATTTTTCCTAATTCAGTTGCATCTTTTCCTTTTGTGTGAATTTGGCAATAATAAATATGTTAAAACAAAATATGTTGAACTAAATTGTCTAGTTTAATTTTCTGAAACAAACATACACCACCGACACTTTTAATGGAAGTATATCCTTTAAATAAATAAGTAGGATTGTATTATTTTTAACGTCACATAAAACACATATAAGCATGCCGGGGATTTGAATTACCTAGTATATCTCGCGGATATAGATAGAGTTTAACTGTGGAACGTTAGTAACGTCAAAGTTTCCACTCCGTCTAATGTAGTTTCGTGAGCATACTTAAAAAATGTACAAAATCACCCATAATAAATGTATAAGAGACAAGTAATATCTTTCACACAGAACATATTCATATATAAATGATACGAAACTAGAAATAGACGCTAATCCTCGTATAAACATCTACTAAAGATAATAGTTCAAATAAAAATCTGAAAAACGTCATGCACTAACTAAATTAAAAAAACAAAAACAAATGCGTGTAAAATAGCGATTATCATTTCAGTCATTTGCCTCTAGTTTAAGAGTACGGCTTGCCTGGACTGGCCCTAAATCATTTAAATTGTACATCTGTATTTTAGAACAGAACAGAACAGAACATATCTTTTATTGTGTCACAGTTTACAAAGTACATTTGTAACAGCATGTGAACAAATACAACAGAAAAAAATATATAAAATCACAAACACATACATACATGTATATACATACAAATTTTGAGGGGATGGTGAGCCTAACACGCCTAAAATGAGAGAGAGAGAGAGAGAGAGAGAGAGAGAGAGTTTACGGGTAAGAATAAACAGATAAAGTATCATAAGAATATAAATCTACTATTTAACTGTTCAAACGTTTATGAATTAAATCGAGAAAGAGAAAAAAAAATAAAATATTTCAGTGACTTAGCAAAATATTGACTATGGTTACAAAAAAAAAAAAAAAAAATGAAATAAAATAAGTATTCTTTTATGTTGATTGGTTAATTTGTCACAAAAGAATACAGAAGTACATGAGGACGAATAGTATGATAGAAAATATAATAAAGAAACAGTGAAACAACATTAAATTATAAAAGTTCAAGATATGCAAATCGACACCTACATTCAAATAAATACAAACGTACGATTTTCTTGTATTTTTCCTTGACATGTTTTAATAAGAGAGAGAGAGAGAGAGAGAGAGAGAGAGTGCGCAGTATAGAATATATTGTACTATGTAATTAACGATTTTTGGATTCCAAGTCTAAAGGAAATTAATATCATATTAGAAAGTAATTAAAAAAGTTGAGAATAAATTACTAATGTGGCAGAGCAGTGAACTATAGTTTAAACAATGATAAATTCTAGTTGATAATAGAAGTCGGTTGTTTGCGTCACACTTGCGATCGATGATTTTGATTGGTCATCACGACCTTTGACACACAGCACAGTAACTTGCACGGATTTCACGCTGAGATTAACAGAAAACCATGTGCCACAACTTATGGATCAAACAGCCATTTATTGGACATTTTAGAGGTAAGTATACCGTTTGATAGCTTTATTTGTTGTTAAAAAGATAACTTTGATAAAAATATATCTCCAAAATTTATATTATGTAGTGAAAATAAGAGAGAAAGACTGAAATCGTCACTCATGTAGTCTGTAGACCGCACTCTTTGACCTCGACCAGTTCATCTTACACACATGAAACAATGCATGACAGATACACAAATATTGTAAATAATACAATAATATCTACAAATACATATAGCGCTCTTCAAATAAAACTAGCACTAACAGCCATATATTGTAAACATTTAATGAATTAACTAAGACTAAAATTCATTAAGCTATGGTGAACACTATCTTTGGGTCCATCATAGGTAGGGTTGGAACCCATTAATTGTTGCATCCCACACACACACATGTCTAACTTTACAGAAAATAATGACATTTAGAAATTTGATCTGATATACACATATACGATATACACATAATTTATACGATATACACACATACAATATACACATATACGATATACACATATACAATATACACATATACGATATACACACATACAATATACACATACACATATATTATAATATATACGATATACACAACCGATATACACACAAACTGATATACACAACCGATATACACAAACCGATATACACATATACGATATACACATATACGATATACACATATACGATATACACATATATGATATACACAAACCGACCCCGGTGGCCGAGTGGTTAGTGCGTCCGCCTCGTTAGTGGGAAGTCGTGGGTCGATCCCCGGCCGCGACATATCAAATTCGCCAAAAAAAAATGGTACTGGTATAGCTCCCTTGCTTGGTACTCAGCATATAAGGATTGTTGCAGGACTGGTTAGCTCGGTGTCAGGATAATGTGAATGGGTGTGGTATCATGCCACATGTCTACGGCTTGATACTGCAGTGTGGCAGCACTATATCTGTCTGAAGTAGACATCGTCTCCAAATGACTTATATACTGTCGGTGGGACGTTAAACCCATCGAACAAACAAACATATACACAAATACGGTATTCACATTTACGATATACATATATATGTATACGATATATACAAAATACACATATACACCTATACGATATACACATATTCGATATACATATACACGCTATATATGATATACACAAATACGGTCTTAACATAACGGTATACTTGTGGACTCTAAACATGACAGAGGAGAACAGAGCAAAACTGGTTAGCAGTACACATGTACAATCAAAATTTGAAGTAAATATTCTTCCAAACTTACATTGTACTTAGATCTATAAAGTTTAACAATTTCTTTAGATCTAAATTACAACAGTTACATTTTAATGTAATTTCCAACGTAGGAGAGTGAATTTGGAGAGACAAAGAAAAAAAAGGTTTGAATACAAGATTAAGCTTCTCTCTATGAAAAATGTCACAAAAAGATGTCAAGTACTTGCAAAATCTTAACCACAAGTCACTACATCAAACAACAAAGCCAAGCACAGAGTTCATGTTTTATGCTTATGAAAATACATATTTTACATTAATTAAATAATTTACTTCTTGAAAAACAATCAATTTAGAAAATGTTGGACAAATTTTCCCGAATACTTAAAAGAAGCACAAAGATGTAAAGGACTAGAAAAAGACACACTTAAATAACTAGGGAAGGTAATCCTATTTTGTCAAAAGCATCCATAAGTGTTAATATACCCACGTATCGACCACATTCGAAGATCAAAGTGAAGATGACATAAACACAAAGTTGATATGTCTTTTTTATCATGAAAGTAATCTTTAGTCAACCGGTAGAAGAGGTAGAAAGTTTTCCCTCTATCCATTCTGTATCATCGTGTTCTTTCAAAAAGATTGTAATCAGGGCCTTGTTAAGGGGCGTAAGAAATTATGTTGTAAACTATACAACATGTATGATAATTATGGCTCATTAGCCTTAATTATATCACCTGTGACGAACGGAGTCTTTCATCTCGCCGCTTTGCAACACCATTGACTTCGGTAGAGAGGGTAGGATAAAGATCGAAGGATGGTCTAAAAGAAGGAAGGGTATGGGGGAGATTGTTTCAGCGGCTGGGTTTCTTTAAGCAGAACCACTTAATGAATGACCCAGTTTAAAATGTTGTTGTTGTATTGGGGTTTACCGTCGCTGCGATAGTATTTCAATCATATAGCGACGTCCAGCTAATTACAGGTGGAGGAAGACCCCGAGTACACAGAGGTACCCGGGTAGAACCACAGACCTACCGCAAGCCAGCTGGAAGGCTTCCTCACATGAAAAGTCCGAAGTCCCCACCGGGATTCGAACCCACAGTGGTGAGGGGCTGAGAGATTTGTAGTCCACGACTGTAACCGCTCGGCCACGGCGCCCCTAGTTTAAAATGTAACCGAGCCATTCGAAAACATGCATTAATTCTAATAGTAATAGCCCCATATACCCTCTAGGAATGGTTGCGAAAGTGGCTATTTGGGTTGTGGCGGCGTACATAGAACTACGAACCTTCTGGTTTTGGGTTCGAACTCCAGAAGGGTTAATATCATCTCACTCCTTCTCTGGCGCAAAGTACTGCTCCAACCCAGAACTCAGGGTTATGATGTTCTTGACGCTGATTCCCAATCAACGTAAAAAAATGTTTATGCATTTTATGTTGATGAAAGGTGCACCATGTGCTTAGAAGAAGTCAGTCATTATTAATGATATACTATTGCTGTATTTAGTTTCACTAAAATAAATATAATTTAGACGCAATCTCACACTGTCTTATTCTATTATTTTAAAGAAAATGAACGGAAAGCTAACATTAATTATTCTGTTTATATGTCCTTTACATGCTTGTGAGTTGTTGTAGTTGTTGTTTTACCCGTGTAACGTACCCAATGTTCTGATCTGTTCCTCAAATACCCCGAACAGGATACCATTTTGAATAGTTCAGGTCTGTAGACTTCACTTACATGTATTTGAAACTGGTGGAATGAAGTCAGTCCTTTCAGAAAGAATTCATACACTTGGTAAACTTTATTAAGAATTTAATAATAATTCGAAAATAAAAAAGGAACTTAGGTATGAGTTTCATACTCAGATACAAATTTTGCCAATTTTAATAATAAAACTCAAGCCTGAAATCGCACCCCTCCCCCCTATTTTTCGTGTAAATGGGGTCCGGTCTTTTTATGCCGTTACCAAATTTATCTAATTCTTTTCATTCTTTTCTTTTTCATCATCCTCGGCATCATTCTCATCCTCATTTCACTTTTCCTTTTCTTGTCATAAATCTAAACCTAGCCTCTACAGAACCACGGCGACTATCTCGAGTTTCACTCACCCAGTTATGGAGGAAGTCCTTTTTCTTCCAGCCCAGCAGTGACTCCTGGACTTTCTTAACCACCCTACTGGGTACGCAGTGTTTTGCCCGGGCTTCCAAGACGAACCCATGGCGTGTTTTGCATGGATCGATTTTGTATTTGACAAATCGCTTTCGGACGGTTTTTATTCATTAAAGGATCGCATAAAACGTTTAAAAGAACAGAATTAAGCGATTTAAAAGGAGTTATCCTTTTAGAATTATGTCTTTAACCAATCATAGGGGTATATTATACACTTGTCGAAGGACCTTCAAATAGAAGGCCCTGCTTCAGATGTTCTTTCTATCTCAATAACACGGTCCATTGACAGTGCAATTTTGATAAATTGACATCCACAGAAAAGGGATTTTATTTATTTATTTTCTTCAATGACTGTCATATTTAGAGTGTTTGATGTTTGGTTGCTCAGCAGGTATTCGGAACGCCTCGTTACCTTTCGAGAGACAGTCTGATACAGCCCAGAGGGATTCCGAATTTCTTCAAAACGTCATCAGTAAGAATTAGTATTTCGCTGATCATCAAAGAGATGTCTATTTCATTTACTAGGTTACTTCATTTGCAAAAGGAATAACTTACACAAATCTAAATCAACAGTAGCTCAAAAAAAAAATGCCTACTGTTCTCTTGTTTCTACCTTGTTTGCTGGGACGGGTACGCGAATTTCTTATCTTTCCGTTAAAGCGCCAAAACAAACAGACAAGTTAAAGCAGCGAGATTACAATTTATTTTCGAAAATACATAGGATAGACCCCTCCAATAGAGTTAATCCCTAAATCTAGAAAAGGTGCAATGTTTTATAGTGCTATTATAACACACAAAGGGGATGTGCAGGATTTATATCACGCTGGGGTTCGAATTTATGGCGGCCATACTTAACTAAAGGGCGGCACATGAATTAGGAACTAAGTGTTAATTAGATTAGACTTAAACGTGGAATTGACGACCATTTCTGTCCGTAACGAAAATGCAAGATTGAGTCTTAGTGACCATTTGAATAATTAATGCTCTTCACTTGGTAGCAATTAACTTTCATTGTCGGCATTGATCAAAGAAATGAGAAAGAGGCAACTCTGTCCTTTGATGAAATAAAGTCAAGTATTATGGTACTTAATAGTTCGAAATACTGTAAGTAAGTGAAACCTCAGGTGACTTTGTTCCCGAATGATGTGTCCAGATGACAGTGGCGGTGTTACCTGCATTGAATAAGAGATGAGAATAATCTTCTAGACTTCAAAAGAAGGCACCTCTTGAGTTTAAACTAGAGAACTCTCACAACTTTATAGTATTGTACAGTTAAATAAACGTTGTAAACTGACCTGCTGGAATGATGAATCGATCAAATAACGGACTAGGCACACGTAACTTTAAGCAGACTATACCCATTATCATTTCGAGAACAGTCCATATTCAATTGCGCGTGCCTCTCTTTCCTTTCATTCTTTCTTTCTCCTATTCTCTTTGAATATCCCTTAAAAGGAATAAATTTAAAGACGTTCATTCGCTCTCTCTCTATCCTTCTTGGCAAACACAAAAATATTATAAGATTAAACCAAAATTTTAAAATTTTATTTTTTATTTTAGACCATTAATGAATCTGTTTGCGACAATAATTTATCTAATATATTTAATTCACATAACTATTCTTTGCATCGTCTTAAATCTCAGATGAACTGAAAATGAATATATAAAAATAAGCAAACAACAACAAAAACAGTAACAGATACAATTATTTTAGGTTATAATGAACCAGTAAGGCTCCTGATCAGTATAGGCACAGTAATACAAAACACTGTAATATTTTATGAATATTTTTTGTAAACATACAGTTGGTGCTACACACACAAAATATAAATATATGTAGGAGAGGGCCTTTTTAATGAATATTTCTTTATTTAAAAATCACACAGGGAGCTCTATCTTTTTTAGAGATTTTTCGTATCTTATATCTTTTCTCACGGTACCATCTGTTATTTCAACGTTTAACTCGCTCCACACACGCACAAACTCGGAGAGAAAAATTATGGTAAAAGTTAAATTGTGAATCAAAGTAAATAACCTCGTTCAATACTTTTATTTTGTTCAAAAGGTGATCCTTAAACAATCGGGTAACATCCGTTAAATAAAACAATTATCCTCTTATTCTGTATGATTACAGGTTTTATAGCTTTTATTGCCTTTCAATACAATAACTAACTGGTGATAAGTAGCGCCCAGCTCTAGATAGCATCAGCTATTGCTTCACCTAGCATCGCATCCCTTGTAATTTATGGTTGATAACTAATTAAGTATTAGCGTGAGAACGTCTGATTCTCTTATGTCACCGCCCCGAGATCTTTCATCTGATATATCTCTATCAAAGAGAAACACAAGTCGTAATAACACTCATAACCTATTGGGACCAATTATCGATTGACTAGCCAATCAGAAAAATGCACTGACGTAGCTCCGCCCATGCTTCGTCGCGATTGGCTGATACCTGTATAGCGAACACGGTCGTAAAAGTTCAGGTAGATTTATTAAGAAGTGCGAGCCAAAGATAGCAACACAATTCATTTGTCACTAAGTCGAGACATATTTGGACTGACTTGCATTTCTCAAGTGATTCAGTGAAAGGAAAAACGACATCATCTTCTGCCTCAGATTCTTTATCTTCTGCTGAGGATATTTACTGAACTGTTCTGTTATTCAACTAATAAGCGTGGTAAATATAGTCATTCAACCAGGACTTTATTAAGTACGGCACGGAAATTATAATTGAAAAATGATTTCACCGACGGTCAGCAATTCGTCGGAGACGATCGTCCAGCAGAAACCATTTCATCGACCAGGATTCCCGGTGGAATATCCGACGATTCCGTCCCCGGTTGACCGCCAGAGCTGCCCGACATCACCTTCATCCCCTTGTTCGTCGGGGTCAGAACATGATTCAAGTCTGGAGAAAAATCTGCCGACGGACTCGGATCATTCCGACGACGGAGAAAGAGCTTTTGCTGGTACAGAATACTACAGAAATGAAAATAATGGTGAGATTTTCGTCTGTTTTAAATATCCGTAATATGTCAATATGAATATAAACTTATATTTTCTTTTTTTTCATACATTCTTTTTCATTGTATTTCCTTATTTGGATACGTTTTGTACTTGTCAAATTACTCAGAGGTAAATGCAAAATCTACCTTTTTTAAAAAAAAAAAAAAAAAGTATCGTTAGAAGAAACATAAACTCAACTTGAAACGAATATTTTTGCCAAGAAATGGCGACTCAAAAGGCAACAATATGTGTTTAACGATTCATGTTTAATCTGGACAAATTGATTGATCTCTCTTGTGATCCAAACCACAAACAAACAATTAGAATAGTTTATTGCTCTCTCTTAATCTGCACCATATACTTTATGAGATTTCTATATTTGCTGTAACCCCGATCATTGCCTGGCCACAATTGTCATCTCAATGAAATGACTGGTAACATGTCGCAATTGAAATCCACTAGGTTATAAAATAAGGGGATCGTCTTCTTGTCATCTTGAGTAATCATTTCTTTTGATCTCAAAAACATTTTATCCATCGTTAATCGTGTATCAAGTCAGTGTAAGTAAGCAGATAATAACCACTTAAATGCGGGTCCCGTAAAATAAACTTTATGTTTATTTCACGCCGCCATTTTTATTTCACTATTAACTTTGACAAAAAGTTAAGTAAGTAAGACACGGTTCGGGTCGTGATTGGGATAATATAATGCCTACGTAGATGGTTGATAAAAATGCGTTTTAAAAGTTAAATAAGCTGGAGAGAAATGAGTCAGGTCATTTAAACATTATTTTTAACAGAACAAATATTTCATACTCAAAACATAAACTGATCATATTCAATGTTGAACATGTAATATATAATAACATCACTATATACTTATATGATATAATAAATAATTCTATATGAGACATAGAATCAACAATGTATGGTTATCAATTTATAATAATGGGAATTGCCAGAAACAAAAGAAAAATAAGAAGTGGAGACACAATATTCAAAATATTAATATTATCTCATTATTGATTTGATATTATTAATATCTATAAAGTGTTATAAAACGTATTTAAGTGTAAAGATAATGAAAATGTTACTTGGGTCTACGATATGCTTTTATAAACTTTAACCCGTTTTGTTGGTTTAGAAAATAATTTATTAAAGTAAATTTGATGGATCTAAGAATACAGGATCATTACCAAAATAAATATGATTGTACATTATGGTAGGAACATAATTAGATATCATGGTATTTTAATACAGTAATAGATAAAAAGATAAAACAAATTTTCTCATCATAAGCGTGTAATGTTGGTGCGATGTGTGTAGTTCATGAATTATCTGTTATGATTATTGCTTAGAAGGAGAGGTGTATGTCTACTTATAACGTGGTAATCACCGCCCTCTAAATATTTAACAAGTCTCGTCATCACATTCACTTCTCTTATCAATTATTTAGAGCAGAAAATATTGGCTACTAAGTGAACAGAGATAGTCACTATCCACCTACAAGATTGTTGGTAGATATGAAACATCCTGGGATACACATAATATTAATTACTGGATATCCCTCTGGAAAATAAATAAATAAAAAAATAATGGTATTAATAATTTTGTATATAAAATGCTCAATATTGGATAAGTTTTAAGCAACAATAACAGACAAAATCGTAATGAAATAGATTGATAAATAATGAAAGCAATAACTAGATAAAATACATACATCCTGTTAATGGCTTTAGTAATTTTATTTCCGCCAATTTTCAAGGTTAACGAAAAATCACGAACCTCGTATCCGAGTCCACATTTCTGTTCACGAGGGAGACGAAGTTAGTCTTTTTTTTTTAATTAATGGAACATCCTTACGCTGATATGTCTAGAACGTGACTTTTTGACAAATCTTTGACACAAAAGCCCTCCGGAAACAGCCGAGTGTTACCGGAGCTTATTATCCCTTGTTAGCCTGTCCGAATGAGGGATGGAAAACGTCAATCACGTGACAGGGATGCAGGTGCTCAAGAGGGAAGCTGATAACATTATGTAATCTAACAAACGATTATTTTTCATAATGTCATAATTTTACTTAAATGATATACTCATAATTTCAGTCAATGTTTTCCTTTTGGAACCATGCTAAGATAAGCCTAATAGCATTTAAGATTCTTGAGAATTTTATTATTGAGCAACGCGAAATTACATATTTGTATCTTAAATATCAAATTATTTGCATTTAATCATTTTATCAAAACTTTGACACGACACTAAGCGTGAAATGGGCACAGCTCGATAAATATGGCGTGTATTTAAAGAAACAAATCGACAGATTATTCCCTTAATATTCACAAAAAAATAGATTCCCATTAATCAAATTAAATGAGCTGCAAAGCCTAATCGTATTTATTTATGTAATGGCGGAAAATTCATTTTTTTTTCTTTTTGCTATGAATAGTAACACTGTGAATGGTTAGCTATTTGTAAATTGTATGTATAAACTACTGAATGGAAACGAATCTTTAGACTGGATATCAAACTAGTAAAAAGGTTAATTTCGTAAATGATTGAGAGGTTGGTAAATAAATAAATATATACAAAATTAAGGGCATATTTAATTCAGATATATCTAAAAATATGAATATACAATAAATGTTATCAAATTAATGAAGGTAATTTCGTAAATGATTGAGAGGTTGGTAAATAAATCAATGCAAATGAATGTAAAAATAAAAAATAAATAAAGTAAATAAATTGAACAAATATATTAAAAAAAACAAACGATGAAGAATGTTTTCTTTCCCTGAGCGTTCAAAACTGTTTAGACTACACCAGGATCTAGACATGTTAACTACCTCAAGTCAAACAATTAGATTAGCTCTGGACGGGTAGTCCAGCAAAAACAAAGTCAAAGGTTAAAGGGATAGCTCATTGGTTAATAGAGTATATCATGCACAGTCGGAATCAATCACACTCGTAATGAAGCGGATGGCCAATGGGAGGGTTGTTCAAAAAGTGTCAGCCATGTAACAATCAGGATTGCTAATCTACGAAATAAATATGCTCTAGATATCGACCAGCTTTATTTTTCCGATAACATTTAAAAGAATCTAATTAGCCATAAGTATTTAGATGATAAAAAATAGCTTAATTTATATTTCATAAACCAGGAAACAATATCAGATCTTTTCTGTCAAGTGCTATAATTTTATTGCGTAGTAATTATGTTTCATTATATTTTAAAGCTGAACAATTTTTGGATGACCCTCTTTAAAAAAAAATGGTGAATATTTCGCCTCATTACCCCATAACGAGGCTGTCAGGTTAGGCTGGGGTCTAACAATGAAGGAATGGCTCACCTTTCCCCTTATGTACAGAAGCAATGTGATTTGTTAAAGATATACACTACACTCGTGACATTTAATCCTTCCTATACGCCAAGAGAACAAAATCTGAACGCAAAACCCTCCAATTTGTCATTGCAATGATGCGGGTATTAGCTAACATTATAAAACATAATTGCTGGCTATTACATTGCATATTAGTGTTAAAAACACATTAGCCCCTCGGTTATAAACGCGTTAAAATTTCACGTAAGCACAATTAAAAGTAATACTTACAATAACACTATATTAAGCAACCTTGTTTGCAGTATGTCTAAGAAACGTGATTTAGAATGAAATATGGCCGAGTCAAAGCAAAGGTAGCCTTTAGAATGCAACCAAATGCAGCGATTTCATAGTGAGTGAACACGGAGTTACAGCAAATGTTTTCCATTAGTTGACATTTTCGATTATCCTCCAAATGGACGGTCACATGCAGGGAGCTACTCGGTGCACAGTTTGCTTAACTGTGTAAACCTGCCCGCCGTTCTTACGTATTTGAAAATTGAGAGGCGTTATGTAACATTTCAATATAGTGAGTGGCATGGTAAAGCTAGAGACAATGTGTACTGTAGTGAATTGGAATACCTCCATACAAAGTATGCATCTTATAAAGATGAAACGTTTTGTCTTGTCTCTTTTTCTATAAGTGTGCCAGTCATTTCTTCTTCATCATCTTGATTTGTTCTAACGATATTTGTCTAAATAATGGATAAGCTGTTCTATCTAACCGTGAATCTTTCAATGTCTTCCGAGGTTCAAGGTACTAGTCCAGCCCAGGGCACGTGCAGAGAGAGTAGTAGTAGATGTAAAACATGGTTTCCATTGACATTCCAAACACGAGTTAAAATATATTGTGTTATTTTCACAGATGGCGGAAATATGGACAACGGTGTTAGACGTTACAGAACGGCCTTCAGCAAGGAGCAAATCAACACACTGGAGAGAGAATTTAACAAGGAGAATTACGTCTCCCGTCCAAAAAGATGTGAACTGGCAAAACAGCTAAATCTTCCAGAGAGTACCATCAAGGTATGTCACACTCTAAATATCTTCAACCACTCACACGATTGCAGTTGGTGTATTTGTGAAATTTGATGTTGCTTTCATGATTTTAGTATATATTTTAATATTAGTGAAGTGATTATGAATTTGAACGTTATCAGATTATAAAAAAATGGACCGTAAAATACATTTTTAAGGTTAACTATTAAGTACATGTATTTATTTCATTATTAATTGATTTAATTACTGGATACCCCTGTACCTGTTACAAGGCTTTTGTAGAGTATCGGTTTATTTTCATTTTATCTAAATAAAATGTTTAAATGATTGATATTTATGAGGTTTTATCATTTATTTTCTAGGTCTGGTTTCAAAACCGCCGAATGAAGGACAAGCGCCAGAGGATGGCTGTGGCCTGGCCCTACGGAATCCCTCCAGATCCCCAGATTTACGCCTATTTGGCTGCCGCCGCCGCTTCGTACCCATACGCCCTTCCAAACCCAGCTTCAGTATCCTACCCAGGACTCCCACTTCCGGGACTCTACCAGTCCCAGTCTAGCTCAGCCTTTACTCCACTGACGACACCCAGTCCACTCAAACCCATGTTTGATCACTTGCCGCCATTCCCAGGCGCCCTCAATACGTCACATTCAACCCTGGAGCGACTCTCACCACCGTCGTCTGTGCCCAGCTCGTTGGAAGCCGGGATAAATCTTTCTCAAAGATTCAAAACCGACAGCCTTCCATCTCTGAACGGACTCCCCAGCGTATCTGGCATCAAATCTTGCCCATGTGGTTTACCATCCTGTTCCTTGGGAAGTGGAATACACCCAAGTTTCCACCCATCTTTGTCTAGTGCTTTACATCCGGGTCTTCACCCGTCTCTATCTACGTCACTTCCGGGAATGATGCCTTCATCAGCATTCAGTGGTATTTTCCATAAATCGGACTTAGCTAAAAACTAACTTTTGTTTGGGTTTAAAAGTGCAATTTATCATGTTCACATATTTATTGTCATATAAAAGATTTTATGTTTGAAATTTTGTATACGAACCATGCATGTCTCAGGTATATTTCATTGTTAATAAGTCCGACGCCAAATTACTGCAGCTATGCCGGTCTTGCTGTATTTCTTTAACCCTCTACAACCTTTTCACCATATTTGACCTCGTAAAGGTTAAATCAGACTTAAAGGTAATTCACATTAACATGTTTAAAGTGTTAGTGTCTTGTCTCAGATATAAAGATGGGAAAACAAACAATATAAAACCTTATCAACTCGAGTAACTCTCAGCTTGATCTGGTTTTATAATGGTCATATAAGTGATAACTTATATATGGCAGAGGGTTTTATATTTTATTTGTAAATACAGTATATGTATTCAAAGGAATACAGGTAGTCAGTTGTATATATTGCCACTCTAACTGTGGAGAAAATTGCAGAAAGACACAAAATTGTACAAAGATAATAAATATATATGTTATATATTTTTCCAGAAAAAATAATAAAATATGAATGAAATATGCTCAGTCTGTTTTGATTTCAACATTTATTGAATGATAATTCCACATGTCATTTGTTCAACACGTGTAAAATTGAAAAATTGGAAAGATAGAGTGAGAGAGAAAAAGCCAATATAAGAGAGAGAGAGAGAGAGAAGAGAGAGAGATTTTAAGATAGAGAGACTGGTAGAAAGAATTGAAATATATAAGCAATATACGAAATAAAGAATATAATGGGAGAGGGAAAATTATAAAAAAGGAGAAAAAAAGACTGAGAGAGTAATAGCAATATGAGAGAGAGAGTGAGAGAGATAGACAGAGAGATTTTAAGATAGAGAGA
The DNA here is from genome assembly GCA_021229015.1 of Solen grandis. Lineage (NCBI taxonomy): Eukaryota > Metazoa > Mollusca > Bivalvia > Adapedonta > Solenidae > Solen > Solen grandis. Next base: position 27,332,722 of record CM037788.1, on the reverse strand, counting down.
CTTGTAGAAAGAAGAAAGAATGGAAATATATAAGCAATTTACGAAATAGAGAATATTAATGGGAGAGGGAAAATGATAAAAAAGGAGAAAAAAAGACTGAAAGAGTAATCAGCAATATGAGAGAGAGAGAGAGAGAGAGAGAGAGAGAGAGAGAGGACGATAGAAGGAATGAAAGAAAAATGAGAGAACTAATAAGAATAAAACGATAAAAGAGGAGAAAGCGACACTGGATATGAAACCTCAACCGTCAGCTTGACAATTTCAAAGACACGCGAGTATAAAACAATCAATGACTACCTATATTGAGAGGTTCATTGTTGTTAACCGTTAAACATGTCAAGGTCACCATTAAAGGTCACCGTTTTAATCACCTCTGTGCTAAATATTTCACGTGGACAGCAATCCACAGACAGTGATATAGTGCTGGCAGTTTTATATCTGGACTTTAATAAGCCGAGCTACACAAATACAAAATCATCTTGATGCACAGGCTTTATTTTTATATTAAACGGATGTATGTCCTTGGTGCATATTTTGGCATATATGAGAACATATTCTTTATCTAAGTTAGGCATTTCATCTGTAAATATTATTTTAGATAGGTAGGATTCTTCCCTATATTTTGAATAAGAAGTACCAAACGCTCCCCGGGCTTAATACGTTCGTTATTAATGGTGGCTCTTCACAACTTCACGGGGTCTTCTCAATTTAACAGATTCTAAGTTTCGTTTGATATACCAGCAAACAACACAAACTGTACTTTGATATATATCCCCCTAATTGTTGTACTGATCCTTCTTCCTCCGTTCTGTTCTAATACTACATGAAGATCCTGGTCTACCACAGCGTCTTGACCGAGCGGTTACAGTCATGGACTACAAATCTCTCAGCCCCTCACCGCTGTGGATTCGAATCCCGGTAGGGACTTCGGATTTTTCATGTGAGGAAGCCTTCCAGCTGGCTTGCGGTAGGTCGGTGGTTCTACCCGGGTACCTCTGTGTACTCGGGGTCTTCCTCCACCTGTAATTAGCTGGACGTCGCTATATGATTGAAATACTATCGCAGCGACGGTAAACCCCAATACAACTACAACTACCACAGCGTCTGACAAGTAAGGGAAAACTGTTTTACGCCAAAATATCAAGGAATGGAGGATTTTTAATTATCTTTAACAATACATACCATATTTAAGAATACACATGCTAAAATCATATCAAATGAATGGTTATTTTGATTAAACTCAAATTGAATTAATCGGATTGTTTATTTAGAATGTTTGCTAATTCGAATGTACATGTATAAATGTCCCGATTTTTATAAGTTTATTTCGAATACCATATTTATTTCTGCTTATACAAATTAATTTTGAATACATATATAATTACCGTATTAAAATCACTTACAAATTAAAAAATTTAATATAATTTATATTAAGATATATGTAAAGCAATTGTAATTGGTTTGAATATAAAGCATTAAGGTTTATGATTATTCAACATGCATTTTTTTCAGAATTATTTCAAAAATGAAATTGTAATTCATATGCTGGGTTTAAAATAAAAGCCATCTAGGTATTGCATTTTCATTTTCCAGACAGCATGTTCATTTATATGTACAAATAAACACAAAGACATATGTAAACTGTTGCATTTTTGATTTCATGACATAAATATTTAAAACAATGATTCTTGGACTATTATCATGCACATCATAACTTTAAATCTAAGTTTGACCCTCTGTAGGACTCTGCCCTTCACCCATTATGTAATCAACTTATCTTTCATTATAATCTGATTTCAAACCAAACAACAATGCTGGAGAGTAAACATGCATTTAAATCGTGTATTTTTTATTTTAAACGCATAAACAACCACGTGCTGTTAAGACAAATGATAATGATTTAATATTGACATAGTCTCCCAGGGAAGTTTATCAGTTGTTTAATCACATTACGAGACTGGCAAACACATCTCAACAGAACAGAATTGTTACACGTGTCTCTTACGATAAAAGATTAACTTTTTCGTTGGAGAGAAAGAAAAAGTAGAAGAAGAAGAAAAATCTTACGTGTCTATACTGCTTTTTTTTAATAACAATTTACATTATAGTAAAGTAGAACAATAAAAAAATTGTTTGACAGAGGTAGGATTGCAAACTAAAATAGCAGCTTTCAGCTATATTTTATCAATTAAATTTCCCTCTTGCCTTAATGTCTGGAAAGAATAATAAAAGCCTTCCGCATCTTATTAGTACTGGGGATATTCTTTTATGCCAAAGACCGACTCAAATGATCAAAGATGCTATTGACAAATTTTGTCGGATTATGCATTTCTAAAAAGTATTAAAGAAAGAAAGAAAAACAATTAAATGATATTTCAATATTATTCTGCATAGTGATATTTGAAACGTGATCTTTCACGCTGGTTAATTGAATAATTGAATGAGGTGAGGCGAATTTTTAACTTCTCTTTTATTGTTAATAAGGTCTGCTTCAAACGAAGTTAACTATAACGATTTGAGTGTTACGGGGAAAATATGCACAGGCAAGATATTAGTCCTTACCTGAATAGCGATGTCATCTCTTTTTGATCAGTTTCAATGTGGGCTATAAACCCGTATTAATGTTTTAATTTGACTGAGTGCCTTTAAAAGATTCGAAATGGTGCAGAAAATTAATGGCGAGCGAGCATCAAGCGTTTGAATACATTGAGTCACGTGACTCACAAATAAATCATGGTTTACTTACATGAAAACTTGTGACATCACTGAAAACCACATCTGACGAGTCACTGACTTACCTGTGTTTGATCTGTCAGAAAAACAATCATTAACACGAAAATAAAAGTAATGATTATCTACTTTCAACTAATCCTTTGATGCTGAATGTTACTATGAAAGCAAAGGATAATTGAATTGTGGTAAATCATTTCAAAAGGAATTCCGAACTGTAGCTACCTTTCAAAGTCCTTCTTTATATTAAATTGAATATACCATGGTGCTTGAAAATGACAAATATGCATGTTTTATTTCATATGTGTTTCTGAGAGAGAGAGAGAGAGAGAGAGAGAGAGTAGCAGTTACTAAAGATTTATTTTGGATATATTTCGATATGACATAAATAGGATAAAACAAGTGAGCTTATTTAATATTATTTATGTATCATGAAATAAACATACAAATTACAAATGCTAATTCAGAGCTTTGCCAAAAATTGGAAGGAAATGCAATTTATATTATCATATACTTATTATCCATATGATCAGTAGATCTGTGATATAGAATTTGAATAGAATTATATAATACTACTTTAAATATTTATGATATTTATTGTGCTCGTTTATAATGTATTTACTGTGCATGTCGTTTGACAGATTTTGAAATGTGCAAGGTTAACACTGACAGAACCTGTTGCATTATCACCAACATCCACCTCGATAGCTTTCTCCTTTCCCAGTTCTAATTTACGTTATTTATACCAATTTTCCTTTTTTTTTTTGCTCATAATGGTTAGAGATAAAGGTTTTTATGTTGTCGTAATACGTGATCATTGAAACGTATTAAGTTTGTCTCTTATCATAAATATGTTACAAGCTTAATAGATTTTTTAAAACATTATACGTATATTATTGAAGTTTTAGTATTGACAATGTGAGAGCGGAGATATACACGTCGCCATGCAGTACACACAATGAACGAGTGTTCAGCTAAGTGACATCCGTGTTGTAAGAGTTATAAGACCAACTTAAGTTTTAGAAATATTCAGAAGAAGATTAAGAAGAGGAAAGAAGATGAAGAGAATATAGGAAATATGATTAAGGTAATCCACCCATCATTAAAATCACGGTCTTTCAAAAGCTTAAAAAAACTTCAGTGCAAATGCTCCTTTGCTCCAAGTCTATAAAGGCTTGCATTTACTATAACATTACCACGATCATTTGGTAGTCCTCGATCACAGTTTAATGATGAATGGATTACTCTAAGAAAAGTAATTCTAAAAAGAAACTACACTACTACTACTACTACTACTACCACCACAACCAAAATAACAAATTCTACTAAGAGAGAGAGAGAGAGAGAGAGAGAGAGTAAAAGAGAATTAAGGTGGTCATTTAAAGCAAAGTCTTTGAAGATGTCCGAAATGAAAAACATGATGAGAATCGCCACCCACATACATCCATGATCTTTTCTCTACCATTTTTACAGTGTTTTTATTTTATTATTAATATTTTTTTATTGTACATAAGGTAGAAATTCACATGACGCAAATGTTTTCTGGTGGCGTTTAAGTATTTTGAAAGTTCAACCTATTTTCATTAAAAACAATCAGTGCAGAAAACACTCATCGGGGGCACTGATGTGGGAGGAAACCAGAGTTCCCGGAGCCATGGCGAACGAAGTCCAAGCATCATTTCTGATGCAAATGTTTGACAAGACCAGGGATCAAATTTGCACTAGTGAAAAAAAATCGATAATTACTTCTTTATCCAGGCAATCAGTAACATTAATAAGGCAATTTTGGTTTATGAAAACAATATACATTATCTAGATTTAAATCCGGGACATAACGGAGTCCAGTTTTTGGAAATAACGACGGATTATGCCAAAAAAGCGAAGCAAGTCTCCATCAATTTCTCATAATGGTAATTGTGCAATTCAAAATTCAAGTATTTTTTTCTCGTTTTACACTTGATATCAATGACATCAGGTTGATATATATCGACCCGGGGCGCCAATTGTTGACTTACAAAACCTACTAATCTTTGACATCAAAACGTTTTTTGCAACATCTTGTGAATATTTGCGAAACTACGACTACTAAATGATCTGGAAAATTCGAAAATTCGGCTATAATTTATACTTTTATATGAACGCTATTAGCGAAGTACAATAAATATCCGTTTGTTGGACGTAGAAATGGGATCAGAAATGATATAATTTGTGTATAATTGACGAAGACAATAGAAAGAGAAAGCAATTATTGTCTTAATGAGAGAGATCATAAGATGACGGGTTTAAATGCTGAGCAAATAAAACCAGCAACCGGCGCTAGCTCGTCAATCCAGGCCAAGAGTACATTAACGAAGAAAATGGACGTAAAACTCAGGGACTCGGCAAGTTCAGGCTGCATGATGGGAAAATACTGACTGAACAATATTGTCAGTGTTGAAAACTTGTCAATATCATTGAATAATAACCTAAAAATATCATTGAATTTAGGTATATTTGTATATAGACAACAACTTAAAGCATTGCAATTAACAGAATTACAATTAACCATTTAGTCAACACGGAAACAGTAAGAAGAATGTGAAACGGCATCACTCAGGTAATTCATTTAATTGCTGTGGTCATGTATATACACGGTAACTTATTACAATCTATAGACCTATCATTCTAATAAAGAGTATTGAAACCAACGTTTTTAAATGGTAATAACGAAATTCTTTTTTTTTTTTCTTTTTTTTTTAAATTTTCAATACACAAACCTAACAATATTTCCCATTGTTGTAAATCAGATTAACAGTGTTCAATGACTTTAAAGACTACGCAATTAAGAGCATTTTCTTTCCAGATGAGAATTAAATACATCTGAATTTATATTAAATTGACATTCAATTAAGATTTGTGGGTCTGATGATGAACTCGATGTGACGAAAGCCTAATATGAATACCACGGATCATTAACATTTGATGATAAATATTACATCATTACGGCAAAAAGTTTTATTTTTTCAAACAGACGTGTCTTCAGATGGAGTCCTACTTTGTCCATTTTAGAGAGCTTAGAAGAAATTTTTAGGTATAGTTTTGATCTGGAGAAAAATATGAATGTGGACATGATAAACTTATTTACAATCTACATGTATATATTTCGGTAAAACATACTAGGGTTTTGTAGAGTTTTTTCCAGTGTTGGAGTTTTATACAAAAGCATTATAAATTGTTATGATATATTGTTTAATAGACTATGCATCCATGAGTTTTCAATCCGGACGCCGCATGACACAAGATTTTGGCATCTACAGAGTAGATCTACATCTACAGAGTAGAATGCTGAAACTCTGTGCTTGTATGCTTCAGAATGCTGGATATATGTTTTGTTTTTATTTTCTAATCTACATGTATAACCTAAATGTTCTCTTTAATATTTTGTGGATATCAATTGTCAGTGGTATATTCTATATTTCCCTAGCAATGACGCTGTTTATTTGTTTGCGACAAAGCGTCTTTATTCATTATCCCATTTCCCTATTATTATTGCAATAAGTATCCAAAACAAAGGTCATTAGGTTACCATGGCGACCACATAGTATCAACGTGTACGTAATAAATTCTTGCGGACTGAATAGCAAAAACAATCTCATTACTTACTAAGTGAATGCGCGCAATAACCAGAGCACGTGCCTGTCATGGGTCGTCCCCTTTTCGGACATGAAATATATTTATTAATTAATAAGATGGACCTTTAATTACCAACCTCACGCGGGACGCAGATGAGAAACCATGGCGACGACGTCCGTATGTGGCCGCCATTTGTCACCCGATTAGTACGCCATGATTAGATGCTGACTTTAATGTTTATATTTTTGCTCTTTGCCTTCCGTCTTTCACTTTTATCCTCATAAGATCCGCACGCTCGTAAAGTTCACAAAGATGTGTCGACAGATTTATTTTCTCCAAAATTGCAGTCACCTTTGTTTGAGGAAGAAGAGATTGTGGGAAATCGGACTATCTGATACATTTTTATGACAACTATTATGGCTGCATAATTGGGCTAATTATTTTGTAGCAATAACATTTCTACTAACGTCCAAAATTCTGAGTAGTGCAATTAGCAAGGGTACATGAGAAAATATAAAGTGAATATGTCCGGCCAATATCCGTCCTCTAAAACCCGAAATGGATATATTTCAATTACAAAATTGGTCAAGTAAAATAAACCACTGGTCAGTGCACATGAAAGAAGATTGGTGATTTTCCATCAAAGCGGAATTGAAATTTAAGTGTTAAAATCAGGGTGATCACTTTAGTTAAGTGTTCTAATATGATTGGTTTTAAAACTATCCGCCATTTAGACCGTTTAATGAAATAGGCGTCAATTATTAAGATTCACTTAAGACTATAACAGGTTGTCATAAAATCCGACCCACTATGAGTGTGGTCCAGTTTATTTGACGGCCAAAATAACAGCGCAGAGTCACGTGACTCTTAAAGGTGTGAGCAATTCACAATATTGTTATGATATTTTGTAATCTGTGGTTCAGATAATACATGTTCTGTTCTTTTCTTTCTCACAATGCTTAGAAGTAACTTTTTTTTCATATATTTTTTTCTTGTTTGGCGCTTGAGTAATAAAATACAGCAACTATTTGTCAAGCTGATTCTTTTCTCTGTCGTACAAACTGTGAAGAATCTGAGCTACATTATTTTAATATCAACCACAGGAGACCCTGATCAGGTAGCTCTTGGAAAGGAGTACATGTAGTTGTCTAAACCGGACCTGCTCTGTTCACTAATGCGTAAAAACGAGTCTAAATGAAGGATTATCCCAGTATACTACTTGTTATATATTTATCTTGAAAAAATTCCCATATCTTGCCTTTAGAAATGGACTTTTTCTCCAGTTCATAAACTACGACGTTTAAGACATCAATATTACAATAATATAAATATTTCATAGAACATAACTTTATATAGATTCGTCCCAAACAAAACAACTTATTGTTAGCATACAACAATAGACACGAGATACAATCTCCTTACTAATACGTGACTGAGGGTAAGTAATATGGCTGTTTATTTCATATCTATGCCAAATAATATGCTGTTTACATTGAACGTTTTTAATTAATGTTAAACAAAACCTTGACCGTGTTTCGTAACATGTGTTTAACATGAAAGAGAACCATGGTTAAAATCACCTGACACGATTTGTTAGAATGACGAGGACAGTTTGAAATGCTAACTGGACTTCATCTTTGGTAATAACGTTCGTTATCTTTGTAACAAGTAAAATATAGGGTATATAGAAATAAATGATAAAGCACGAATACAAAATAATATGATAAAAGTAGAAAATATTCCATCACAATTGCGGAAGTTATAATTCAAATATGATACTTTATTATACTAGTCAAAATGCGATACAATTGGGGTAAAATATGATACAAATGTAATATAATCTAATATGCAATTATGAAATACGATAAATAAATACAATGTATATTCATAATGTTTAGCGTTTCTGTATTTGTTGTTGTTGTGTGTTTGCTTCTCTCTGAGATCTAAGTTTTAATTAATATTTTCGATAACGTACAGGCATATGGCTCATGAATCAATTATTTCATTTTCAATCATAGCAAAATCTTATATTCCTTGATGCATAAAAAAGACATAAGGTCCGTGAGAGAGAAATGACACTCGGGTGACAATGACAGGGCGATATGGCGGTCCATCATGTGAAAATCAGCCATCCCTCAATCACATTATTCTTTGTTTAATTAGCATAATATGCCGACATTTACCTTTGATGTTCCTTATATGAAAACGATAATCCTTCTCGCGAAAGAGGTTTAATTTCTTTGATGCAAAATTTAGAGTCATTTTTTATGGCGCTCCTTTCCAAATTAAATTTGCAATGAAACGCAATAAACTGCACACTGATCAGTCTCATGAAATACCGACGATTTGTCTCAAAGACGACGATGCCGATGTAGCGACGTCATTTTCTAAGTTCCCATATAACTTTATACAAAACTCAATTCCCTTTGATTAGGGAGACTTTAATGCTTATCTTTTCATCACGTTTAATGATAATCTCCATTTGAAACCATTATTTATCAATATAATCTAATAAAGATGGACATAAAATAAGTTTCATTTCCCCAAACCACATTAAAAGCGTTCTAACGGGTCAACAAAACAGTTGATGCGTTCGACTTTGTTAAAGCGTCCAAAACATTTCTTGATATGGCAGTTTATTTTGTTGAATCTCGAGCGATATTAAGACAGCAAGGTCGATACAGGGCAGTATCAATACAGGAAAGTAGAGGGCGTGATTAGACCTGCAACTGATGATCATTATCCTGAGGACTTAATTGAAATCTGGCTAAAATTCATTCATATTTCAACAACAGTCATACATTGAAGACAAAGATCCACAAAACCCTGTTTGTTTAAAAGGATTGGCAGAAAAGCCTTTTAATCACGATGCAAGTTTTATTTCAAACTTAAAAGGTGTGTGTTTTTCGTACATTTCTTTGGTTATATTACCTATGATTATAGTATATAATGTATAATACCGTATACATATACCTGGATAGCGTGAATGAGCGTAACCAATGCGTACTGGTCCGATTTCCGGTCACGTTTATATGTATATGTAAGAGAGTACTTTGGGCATTCGTTAAGACACGTGGGATTATCTCCGAGTTCTCTACACAAACCACCAAAGTAATTTATTGATATTGATTAAAAAAAATCAATAAGCCTGCGTAGACCTTGAGTTTTTGGCATTATAAACAAAGTTTAGACTCCTCTTATCAAATACGCTATATTTCATAAGAAAGCTATGGGAGTTAGAAATGCTGTATTAAATTTTGTTGAATGAATGAAATGCTTTTCGGTGGATTATGATAAATAAAATTATGTTCATGAGCTTTTTCATTTCATGCTTTAACAAAATATATAAATGTATCGATACTTAACCCTTTCCCTCATAGAGGAAACCATAAAAAGACCTATGCGAACAGCATAAAACCAGATCAGCCTGCGAGTAACTCGCAGGCTGATCAGGTTTTATGCTGTTCGCTGCTCCTCAGTGGTCTTGAAATGAGGATCGTGTAATTAAATTTGGTAAGATTTAACTGTGGTTTTCTGCAGATCAGGCTTTATGTGGTACCTATTGAGTGCGTCAAAATGAGTATATGAGGGAAAGGGTTAATGCCGGTTGAACTATTTATTTACATATACGTATGATATAGATATAAATACATTTCAATTTTGCTTTACAATATAGATGTGAATACACTTATAAGACTAGCTTTAGGTTCTACATATATCGATGATATTTGTTTGTTTTTTGGAAAAGTATCTTAAATCAATTAATATTGATTAATATAGGAATGTTTTGTCAAAATTTAGACTCTCATCTCATGATCTCTCTATCGAAAAAGGTCGACACGAAGGAGCACCAAGAGAAAATAGGACATGTATACACTGTAACATGAATAAAATCGAAAACGAATATCATTTTTTATTAATATGACCTAAATATTATGACCTTGACCTTAGGAAAATATTTTTAAAGCCACATTTTTGTCATTGGCCTACACTTAAAAAAATCGAAATTTTAATGGAAACAAAAAATCATAAAACTATTAATAATTTATCCAAATATTTGTATTTTGTTTTTATAGAAAAATCGTATTCAAAATGCATAATATTCTATTATCATTACTTGAATTTTATTGTACATTACAAATTATATATATTTTATACAGAATCCTCTTTGTAAACGCACCTAAAATGAAAATATATATACATATATAAATACATGTGTCATTTTCACATTGTCTTACACTTTGCAATTGTTATACCATGTTGTTGGCTATAAATGCTTATTGTGCTAGTTAATGCCAACTGATTATGTTATGTTATATTATCTTACGTTATGAAAGAAGGCTAATATATGTTATATCGCGTATATAAAAGATCTATTATTTATTATTTAGATCAGTGAAAGGGGAGTTCGATATCTTCAAAAGAAAATTCGCATTTTGGGATGCTGTCTTGGTCGTTAGAGATGTCGTCATTGTCCACTTTATCTCTCGTACATAATAATTTAACGTCGGCACAAACCATCGAAATGCCGTCAGAAAAACTAAAGGTCACTTCTTGCTGGACATTTGGACTGGATGATAAATGGACAATTTCACGGATTTTCGGCTGGGATTCTATAATCACACTTTTATAGGATTATCCTATTAGAGAGATAATTAAAACCCAAGTGCCATCTCTATTTCGCCCTTTGATGTTTTGTTGTTGACACGGACAGCCATACAGGTAACTCGACCTCGGTCAAACGTCCAGGTATAAATCTGAAACACGAGAAGCTAGTTTGGATGATCAGCACCTTCAATATCCCCAAGTCACGGGCGCCGGGGTGAGAGTCATGCCTGAACAACATTAGTTACCATCCAGATACAATGGCCAGAATCATTACCTTGTTACCACCTTTTCATACTGAAATTACTGTCTATTAAGAGCGCGTGTCCGTTCGTTTCACTGGTTTCAGAAGAGTTTCGGGCCTTTGTTGAAATCAATCAAAGCGTAGAAATGAAATAACGAGTCATCGCGTGAACAAAATGCCGGCAAAAATTTCTAAACCATCTGAATGTACTAAAACCTTATTAATTAAACTGTCATCAAGTGATTATTATTTATCAATTTGTGTTACTTGCTTTATGTAGCTAAACCACGATCGACTAGAATTGGTCCTGGTTAACTGAAGTGGGGTTTCGAGCATGCAACTTTAGATTTAAATGTGTGTTTATACATGTTGGTGGGGTGACGGTTTAGGCGGGGAGAGATTTACATATTAAGTTATATAAAAATCCTTGTTTCAATTAAATAACAACGCACTTCTTATTGCTTTGTTGATGCATTATGAAGGCAATATTGAAGGCAATATTTATCATGTTTGTCCATCAGGTACCGACTGAAAATGCTTTTCCACAGACTATACGATTAAGGCCACCGTCAGTATCTCTCATGTAAACACAAAGCGTGATTATCATGTCTTATGTGTTTAGAAAGAACCGAAACTGTTGGAGAAACAGGGGATACAAAATTGCTATTTTGAAGGAAGTAGGTATGTAGTAAATATATAGCTTCATTGACGAGGAAACGAAGTTCGAATATATCACAAAATGTGATCTCTGTACACCCGTCACATCCAAGTAGTGTACTTCTACTTGAACACAAAGAGATATCATACCGACCAGGGACTATATATAACATATAGTATGTAGAATCCCTGTACCGACCTAAACTTTCTCATGTTTAAACTTCCTATGAGAACTCTTGAAACAGTAGTGTATTTTTATCAAACTTTCATCTAGCATTTCGTAGCATAATACAAGCACTCTTAGAGATAAAGATGTTATAATCGCATCATAGTTATCTAAACAGTTGTACAAGCGAAGTGCTCAATATTTACTCATTTATCTTAAACACGACGGGGCCCATAATTTCTCCCTGTGTCACCATCTCCAGTGAAATAAACATTTGACAACTATGGTCTAATTACAATTCCAGTAGCAAGCCGACATTTCGCAGGTGCGCGTTGCTGATCACGTGTCAAGTATTCGGCTCAGCGGCGGGTAGTTTATGGCCCGGGCTGTTCACCAGACTCCCGGCGGGAGAGCCCCGGGGTCGCCGGCAGTGTCACGTGACAAGTTGGTGTGAAGTACTGATAATGGCGACTGTAGGTGATATGATTATTGTCACTCCCTTTCATTTTATTCTGAAATCTATAATTGTTGTTGTAAATTTGTTATTGAATGAAGAGCAACGGATATGTGGCCCAGCCCTGTTTATATATCGTTCATTGTCGAGTGGACAGATGTCTCAACTCTTGCCCTCATGCAGTACATGTTTTTCAAAGTAAGGAAACTGCTTACTGCCGTTTCAGAGAAAAAATGTATACAATGAAATAGTCTTTACTGTCTAAATATATCAATAATTATAGATTGATGAATTTTGTTAGCATATCAGTCTATGACTTCACACATCACTTTTACATACAAAAATCTTCTTTGTACATAGCAATCAGTTGATTGATTTATGCGACCGCTAAACGAATATGACATAGTAAGCGGATTTTGTAATTTTATTGAGAAAGTTTTGATATTTTTGGCTTATTTTACTGGTTTCTTTTTCACTAAGATGTATGGAGGGAACAGTCTTTGTATTGCCAATTCACACGAATTAAACAAAGTTATCAATGTAATTGGCCCCTATTTAATAATGTACGTATTGCACCCAGTGTCAGGGTCCGACATTTATGACTGGCCACACCGGACATCTGGTAAGTAGGTGCTACCCGTGTGACCTAGCTGCTTCCGTTACGTAACCTAGCAACTCTTGTATACCATAACGGCAATTATCTTTCCTCATTGTACGTTAATTTGCATATTAATAAGCACAGATGATAGCTCCTGTGGCGAAAGCTGTATATTGATGTCATGGACCTGTCGGAGAAAGCAGGTGATTATATTGTCATCAAGTGTTCCATAAAATTAAGAAATTGCTCCAAATCTTGCAGTGGTATATATAATCATAAAGGGTGTTGCAGAATGGCTGTCAATTTGAGTTATGTAACAAATTTCGTTTGTTTCCTTGTCAGTTATAATTAAAACACTAAATTACACCTATAAACACGTGATCAATGGGGGATGACCTGTCGTGATGGCGTGGAAACTTGCTTCCGAGTGAAGCCTAATGAAATGTTATATTACAAAAATATTGTATGAAGATATACTCGAATCACAATCGGACCATCTGCCTGTATTGCAGATGATTCATTTTTTGTGTAGATTTACACCAAAAGTTGGTAAGGTAAAATAATTGACCCCATTATATGTCATCTTAAAAATTATTTACGTTAATTACATATTTCATCGTTTGCAGTGAAAGCATCTGGGAAATTCTTTTTTGCGCTGTTTTCTGAATATTTTTGGTTAGAGTCATTGGAATTCATGACAACTCAATCGGCGGTATGTCGTTTTGATTGGACAGTCTATTATATCGTCATTCCTGCTGTTTAACATGGCTAGTTCAGCTACAACGATTGTATAAAGTCTATATAAATACATTGAGAAGAGGGGAAGTTCAAGACAGACATATCCCTTCAAATTATCGTAACATTGATCTTGAGGTCACTCTTTATTTTACTCGTAGCCATGTTTTCAGTTTACCTTTATATATCTCTACAGGGTAATCATGTATAAGATATAGTCTATATTAAGACTAGAAGGCCGAAGCAGGTGCAACTAGCGTAGGCTTCTATTTCAGAAGAAATGCCCAAATATATATTCTATCCAACTTAGAAATCATCCTTAATTTCTAGAAAAACTAGTGTTTGTCAAATAGACCGATCTAATTTGTACATGGTAAAATAGAATACTGAAAGGTGTTCTATTGAAACTAATCGCTGATATATGTGAATTTTTAGAGCGACTGGCTGACCACAAGTTTAGAGTGACTTCTAATTATTTGAACGATGATTTAAATATTTCACCTAAGCCCGACAGCTATCATACATTCAGATTTATGTTTATCTATATACATGTATAGATAAATCTAGAGTCTAAACACGACACAAACGTAAACTCGACTGTCACATTTCCTGCTCCCAATCATCATCGCCATCATCATCACTGACAGATGTACCTATTTTCAAGATCTCGCACGTGTCTAAATTAAATCAACCATCAGTCAGAATTCGAGCGACATTTTTGACTACCGTCATAATCTATAACAATAAATCAAGATTTGAATTTTGAATATATAAATAAGGAATAAAAACTCGCCCCAGTTGACGACATCGGTTTTGACACATCGCACCTGCTTGGTCTGTGGTTCGACTTCACGCAGCAACGAGATCGGGCGAGACTTTTACGAGAGTGTATGTCAGCCGAACTATCAATTACCTTATCATTTATTGCCCAAATTGACAGCATAATAATGATTTTGATTTTTTAAAAATATAATTGATTCATTTAGCTGCGAGTAATAAATGAGATGTGTTTGCAAATGACTTGATTATTTTGATAGGTTAAAACAAAAACATGTGGTGTTGAGTTGAGAGAAGTCGGTAAAAATACAATGAAAAATCTCCAATACCTTTAGAAACGTCTTATTTAATAATACGTTACATTATAATGAATGTATAATCCAGTGGCGTTATGTGAAACATCTTTGTGAAGTGAAAGTAACGGGGCTTACACATTCACATTTTGAATTCTCTATCATCAAAAATAGAAAAAGAGCTTTTGAACGTAGTTTCAATTTCAGTTTCTTACTTTTTTTCTTTCTTTTTATTGTAATGGCTCGTAATCATTTTCTGATTATTATAGCCATACTTTAGACCTTATGGTCAAGGATTTCCCACGTGTGGGTCATGTTTTTGCTGAAGAGACAGCATCGGAAGAGACAGTAGGTGGATACAAGGTAGTCCGGGTGCGATACCCTAGCTCATTTAGCAAATAGACCCCCTGGTTTTTTACGTGCCTACTGTATAACACAGATACACGGGAGACAAGTTCCTGGGTAGAACCAGAACTGAATACTGCGAGTTCCCATAGCAACCCCATTTTGCCGAGTTACATGCAAGGGTGCATCTGGTACCAATTTTATACGTCTTTGGTTTGACGCGGTCACCGGAAGAAGTGCCTCGACTGGGATTCGAACCTCAGACCTCCCGAACGCAAAACGGACACTCTACCACTGAGCTATTTTTATTCAAAGTCTAAAGTAGTTATATAGAGACATTCAGAAAAAATATTCGCTAGATATTACACAGTTGCCTTATAAAACAAAAGTTTCATAATGATGTTTTGGTGGAAAAATAATCTATATTAGAAAGTTTGCCAAGCACCAACGACATCGAAGTTTTATACATACTGTATCACAGACTGTGTTACATATGTGAGCAGCAATAATTCATATAACATGAATTTGCAGTATTCTGGTGATGTTGAATTTAAGTTTGCAATACGTTGTCTTGACAACAGTGACGTCCGGTTAATTTCAGGTAGAGGACGATCTGTAGTGCAGTTGGTACATGTGCCGACTGACCGTCTCAATGCTGTAACTGTTGGTCTTTATGTAATGTCCTGCCTCCGTGTTTTTTGTTCATTTACACGCATTCATTTTTAATAATACATTTGGGATTTCTCATAAAGTCTTTTAGTCTTTCCTTTTTGTATTGTCCACGATTGGAAACAGGGGTTTCGCTTGTAGCACGAAAATATGTGTCAATGCATCGATCAACACTTGTTCAAGATATAAGAAAGGATTAATATGAGCTTTGCAAACGCGTAAAATATTGATAGTGCATATAAAAGAATGTAACATTACATTACCGTTCTTACATTGCACAGGAATATACTTCGTTTGAATAAATTATTATTAATCATTTTTCTGCTTGCTAAATATTACCTCACAAGGAAAATAAAACTGTTCCTTTGCGATGAATATATCCCGGGACGCAACAAGCTCTCGTTTCTTTTCGCAAATACTAAACGTCAATTTTGCAAACTCCACCCAATTTCGTGCATAATATATTTCCGGATTTAAAAAATAGTAATTAACTTAATTTTAATCACCACATATATTAAAGTCGTGATGTTTATGTCGTTAATATATTTATACTGTGTCATTTAGTGGGGTTAAATTTAACTCAAGGTATATAAATCACCGAGCCATTGTTCGAAGTTTTCAAGCCATGCTCCCTTATGTCAAAATTTTATAGTTCTTTAATAATCATATTATAAGAGTAATTAATTATGCCGCGGTTTAATCAAATAAAGATTCGGTGTAGACATTAAACACATGCCCTCTGTATGCTATTATTCCTACGGTGAAATATATTCATTATGCCGCCATGATTAAGTTACAGATTTGCAAAAGAAAAAAGCCTGAAAAAAAAAATAAAATGATAAAAACTCAGGAAACATTCGTGACAATTAAGATGTCCACGTGATGCGGTTACCTGAAATAAACTGAATAAAATATTAATCAGAATATAAAGAAAACAGCAAAACTTTATTATCAGTCTTTTGTTAGAATCATATCATTATGTCAAAAATAAATAAATAAATAAAAAAACAATAAATAAATAAAAAAAACAACAGAAAAACAACAACAAAAAACCAGTATTTTTTAATTAAATGCCCTTACATTCCTTTTTTCCATCCACACGACATATGTGGTTAATAATTTTTCATTTATTTGATTATTTATTGCAAACAAATTTTATAATCAACAGTTATAAGCATGTATGCTATTTCTCATCCGGTCTGTATAATGACATTCATTCAAAACTGACATAACCTCTAATTTTATATATATAACCTCTATGTTTTATTATTAATATTCTGGTAGGAAATTAATTAATTTCACCGCTTTTGTTACGGGGAATTCCTGACCTGTAACATTTACTTATTCAAATTAGCGACACGATCTTGACTTTGCGATCAAGAACTTTTCCGGGGTTATTTTTATCTTTTGCCCTTAAATGACGAGAGAAAGAGCCTAAACAGTTCTTTTATTGTTCCGACTCAAATATTATTCTCGAATTCAAGTGAATGTCATGACAATGGTTTTAGTTTAGCTTAAACACGTATTTATTTTAGAACAATTACAGCCTGTAATGGAACTGTATTCACACATTTATATGGTCTTTGACAAAATATGGTGATGGCAATTCAGCGCTGGTTTCTTTCAGGGAGATATCAGTGAGATATCAATATTTCCCCTTAAAAATATTTAAAGTAAGGAAACACATCTGGTCTCTATCACAGGCATTCACATATCTGTAACTTTATAAAATTGTCTGTATTGGTATAGGAATCGAAGTAACTTCCACTGTGGACAAAAACACATTCTGCAATTATAAATATCGCTACATCTACTGCCGGCATCCGTCAGTCTCGGCAGCGTCGGTTGTAGTGGAAACGTCCAAATGGGAAATGACAGTCTCCAATGTCGGTTGTATTGGAAACGTCCAAATGGAAAATGACAGTCTCCACTATCGGTTGTATTGGAAACGTCCAAATGGAAAATGACAGTCTCCACTATCGGTTGTATTGGAAACGTCCAAATGGAAAATGACAGTCTCCACTGTCGGTTGTATTGGAAACGTCCAAATGGGAAATGACAGTCTCCACTGTCGGTTGTTTTGGAAACGTCCAAATGGAAAATGACAGTCTCCACTGTCGGTTGTATTGGAAACGTCCAAATGGAAAATGACAGTCTCCACTATCGGTTGTATTGGAAACGTCCAAATGGAAAATGACAGTCTCCACTGTCGGTTGTATTGGAAACGTCCAAATGGGAAATGACAGTCTCCACTATCGGTTGTTTTGGAAATGTCCAAATGGAAAATGACAGTCTCCACTGTCGGTTGTATTGGAAACGTCCAAATAGAAAATGACAGTCTCCACTATCGGTTGTATTGGAAACGTCCAAATGGGAAATGACAGTCTCCACTGTCGGTTGTATTGGAAACGTCCAAATGGGAAATGACAGTCTCCAATGTCGGTTGTAGTGGAAACGCCCAAATAGGAAATGACAGTATTTATTGTCGGTTGTAGTGGAAACGCCCAAATGGGAAATGACAGTCTCCACTGTCGGTTGTAGTGGAAACGTCTTAATGGGATATGACAGTCTCCACTGTCGGTTGTATTGGAAACGTGCAAGTAGGAAATGACAGTCTCCACTGTCGGTTGTAGTGGAAACGTGCAAGTAGGAAATGACAGTCTCCACTGTCGGTTGTAGTGGAAACGTGCAAATAGGAAATAACAGTCTCCACTGCAGCATCTGCAGATTATTGTAAGACACCTGGTCTCCTTCATCCGCCGGGCCTCAGGCTGCTGATTCTGATTGAGAGGTCGCGTCTAAGGTGGAGAGTCCTTCCTGCATAGTCTGCACCGAGGTCGGTTCCAAGAGACTTTTTGTGCTGAATAGGGTCTGCATGTTGCCTTCCTTGTGTTTGCTAAGATTGTTAAAATTACTTTTACAACGACTATATTTACTGCAATCACTACTTATACCTTACATCATACAATACAGCTACAAAAATAACCACTGTTGCTGCTGCAACTACTACTACTTCTACCACGTAAAAAGAGATTTCAACACAAAATTGTGAAGTTTGATTTTTAGCAAAACTGAAATGTTACCCAACATCAGACGACTTCTATGGACTAGGTTGAACACATGGATCTGGACGGCCTACTTCGCCTGTATAATGAACGCCGTCGGCAAGACTTTTCAGCCGACAATATTCATTAAATAATCTCGTAATTAATACGTTCTATTAAGTACGAAATTAATAATTATCTGTATAAATTACCATTTTGACAAAAGAGACCCTTTGTTTGTCGTCATTGAAACACTGCGCTATTTTTTCTCGCGGCTGTCATTCTGAAACGCTTGGTTCTAACTTCGCTGTGACATCGCGGATGAATTTAAATAGACGTCAAAGTCATCATGCGCTATTAACGTAAAATGGCGTGTGAACGGCCAACGTTTGAGACAATTCCTGAAGATAAATATATATATGTTAACATTAAGTATGAATATAATAATTGCATGAAAACAACAACAGTAATATCAAAAGGATTCTGGTAACAAGTTATGAATGAATGAGAACATAAGAATGTATTGTTCCTCTAAAACTACTAACGACACATCAAAAAAAATCATAAGATTTAGAGAATGCATTGATATAATCATGACAAAATGCAAGTGTTAAATCTCAGATGCGACACAATGTATATGCTGCTGTGAGGACATGAAGTTAAGGGCCCTGATGAAGATACTGCCTGCTGTGACGACATGAAGTTGAGGTCCCTGCTGAAGGAGCTGACTGCTGTGACGACATAAAGTTGAGGGCCCTGATAAAGGAGCTGACTGCTGTGACGACATGAAGTTGAGGGCCCTGATGAAGGAGCTGACTGCTGCGACGACATGAAGTTGAGGGCCCTGCTGAAGGAGCTAACTGCTGCGACGACATGAAGTTGAGGGCCCTGATAAAGAAGCTGACTGCTGTGCCGACATGAAGTTGAGGGCCCTGCTGAAGGAGCTGACTGCTGCGACGACATGAAGTTGAGGGCCCTGATAAAGGAGTTGACTGCTGTGACGACATTAAGTTGAGGGCCCTGCTGAAGGAACCGACTGCTGTGACGACATGAAGTTAAGGGCCCTGTAAGAACTGACTGCTGTGACTGTTGCGACATAAGTTGAGGTCCTGCTAAGGAGCTCCGATGAAGGAACTTGCTGCTGTGACGACATTAATTTGAGGGCCCTGATGAAGGATTTTTTTATCAAACCCAGGAGCTCACAAGAGCGATTTTTTTAATATATTGAGTGTGCTGTCATCGCCAGATTTCTACGATGCGGATATTGACTCTGCTGAAACGGAATGTCATTTGGCTGTTGTTTAGTGTTTCCTTCAAGCAAAAAGGATGAACTATATGACATTTTCTGGTACTTCTATATTATTTTGTAATCGTTTCCAGTATTCATCATTGTTTCTTTACCCTGTGTCTTTAAAATTCACACGTCACATCGTGTCCTTGAAAATATCATACACTGTGAGTCTGTGACGTCATTATTATTCATTAAGTGTTATTCGGCTTCGTCAGTGTTACATAACCTTCATGCAAAAAGATCGCATGGTGAAAATAATTTCGTGCTTTCGATGAAGACTGTGAGTATTTTTGAATAATGAATAATGATCGTAGGAGATTAAAGTTGTAATAAATGCTCTCAGCTTACCTATATGAAAAGTAATGATGCCACAATGTAAAATTCGAACCTTCGGGAGTTTCAAAAAATTTCAACTTGAGAAAAGGTATGAAAATGTATTACTATTGCATGAAATGAATAATAGAACATATGTACTTGGCTCTAGTCAGTGACTACACCATTTTTGAAATCACATTTTATTGGTTACTATGACAATCAGTGAAAGAAAATTGGATTCTACAAGTATTAGCATTAACAAATACTCTTTTTATATTTCATGGTGTATGATAAATCTGTCATTTATGGATATTTCTCAATCCTTTACCCAAACATGGATAGACCTAAACCACGTTCATACCGTGTGTCCAAAGCATATTTCTAAATTTTGCTAAACTCTTTGTTGTTCACCTAGAAATAAATGTCACTTACAAACCTGATGTGTCTGAAACTAAAAAAAAATCCTAATTCTTTGGCTGACTACTAAAGACATCGGTGCCCGACTGCTTGTCTCTGTTCTACAAAGACTCAGTAGGTTTTTTTTCTTTGTGTTCACATTTTTATGTGTGGCAACTGCACACCCCTGGATGATACTAGATGCGCAAATAAACTGAAGAAACATGCGTGCAGCGGTCCAGCATTGCAGTTGAAACCCCGTTTTTTGTGGAAGTTTGGATGCCTTAGTTGGACAAAAACATGTCCGTATCACCGGTTTAAAAAACATGGCCAGGCTATTAACATCAACGCACGTCACGATGCGTTAAGTAACACGGTTTGACGGGAACTACAATATAACATTAACATACTAATGGCTGAAATTATGATTTTGATCCGGAGCTACGTAAAGAGGCTGTAATTGTCAAAATGCGAGGTTTATACCATTACATCTCGTATGTTATAAATTATTTATTACATTTTTTTTTTAAAATATGAATTCATTTTTTTTTTTCCAAAAAAAAATTTGCCTCTAAACGAATTTTAATAAGCACATGCGGTACCATTCCACCAAATGTTAATTTAAATCATACGTTGATCTCCATTTATTTTCATCGCGATTTCGGGAAAAGATCAGATTGACTCGGGTGTTTTTGCCCTTTCTTTTGATCAGTTGCAATGATTTATAGACTGTCCTTATTCAATAGATTTGTTTCCTCGTTTTATCCAGTTGAAGTTTAACATTTTGATAAGTTATACACGTTCATTCTTGTTTAGAATGTTTCAGTTACGTTAGATAATATATGAAACCGAAACGGCAAGATCTCCCCTTTGCAAGATTAACTAATTTGCCATTTCTAAACTCCCATAAAAGCAATCTGAATCTTTAACGTGGTTTATGAAACTACACTCATCCCAGATAATCAATTCAAACACTCTCAATCATGAACCTGTAAACTATTTTTTAAACAAAAAACTGCAGGAAATAATTATCGCAAAAAATAAATCAAATTATTAACACCTTTAAATTACTTTTTAGATTATCGAAATTATGATGAGGGGAAAAATCAAGAGTCTGAGATAGGAGTGTAAGATCATAGGGAACAGCTGTGAGAGATGACAGCTAATTTTAACGACGATATTAAATATTGTTTGATTGTGTTTATCTGTTTAAAGCCCTGAATGTCTACCCTGAATCTCTCACGTCGTGTATTTTAATTAGTATGAAAAAAGTTCACAGTGACAATTAAATCCCCCAAAAAATCAGAATCGCGTTTTGAAGAAAGGTGATTACGTTGGTACTCAAACACAGAGTGATGGATAAGAAACGGATATTTCAAAAAGCACGTTATGGACGTGCTGTTATTGGCCCGTGTCTTCAATTAAATTTATTTTTAAATTAAAGATAACAGATCTATTTTTAATATTATTTTTTTTTTATTTTGACAGTTTACAATATACATGCACATGGGTAAACTGTAATATGTATTTGCACCCATCATGATATGTATGGTTTTTACGTTTAGCAATTGCGTCAATGAAGAAATTGTTCCATACCTTTCGGTTCTTGTGTAAAATCTGATCTTGTTACAAAAATAATGATTAAGAAACTATATATTGTGAACATCCTACGTATGATAAAATATATAGATAGATATTTCATTTTTCATTTGTAACTTATGTATATAGTATTTCGTTACCTACACAATACATTCATTCATATAATACATGCATCACGTGACGGTATACAAAATGGTTTAATTCAAAGCAAATAACAAATTTCGAAAGAAAATCATGAACGGAATTTTGCCTTAAAACATAGGATATGATGATATAATCGTTACAGATCTACCCATTTACTTTACATATATACCACATGTGTGGATAAATTATTGTACATGTATATATTCAAATTTTGATGGTCCATTTATTGAGAGAATCATGGGGAAAGCTTTTTTTTAAAAGTAAAACGCACACCAGACAATTAGATACAGGTATACGTGCATGAGTAAATTAACATATCATATTCATTTAGCATACAGATGGAGGGCTTTCTCAAACACCCATCACAAATCAATAAGATGTCGGGATAACGAAACTGTTACTGCACATCTCGAGGCACGGCTGCAGGACGCTGTCACGGCAAACAATGGCGCGATTATGGCTGTCCCATCACTACGTCCCATTTGTTCGTCTAACGTCTGTCAAAGCGAGGCTGCTGTATCTATGCTCGCTCGTCTAATTGAATAAAATGACACCCCAAACGTCAGATCTGATACACCTTAACGTTCCGTTAGGTAATATGGCTCGTCTGCACCGTAAGACAGTTTTATCACTCAAGGTTCCTGCTTAATAAACATGCAAATTACAGCACGTCGAATATCATAACGTCAGGTTGTCGACTGTTTTTGTTCTCAAACGGTTTATTGAAAATAAATTTAAATCAAATTCATTTTCTTTCAAAATAACTTAAAATAGATAAAACTCACGAATGTAATTTTGAATGTTTGTTTTATATTTGATTCTTCTCTGATTGAAAGAGAAAAAAAATGCAAGAAAGATGGTTTTCATCATGGATTTTATTAACTACATTTATTTATATATTGTTTAGTATGTGTTGTGTGTATTTTCTTGTATGAATAGATGTAAAATATAAAAAAAATTACGGACATATATAAACGTGTATATTCAATAGGACATTTTCTAAGCCTTATCTAAACGTTAACATAATATGTTAACATTTTATGTTCGCATATTCATTTAGTAATACTTTTTTTTTAAATATTATTTTGGAAAAAAATAACTACATGCATGTATTTGTGGTTATTAATTAAGATTGAGAACAACCAATTTGTGACATTTTCCTTGTCTGATACTTTCTCATGCATTTGATAGTCCATATTAACATATCCCGTCACTTTAAACTGGGCAAGAACTGGGTTACAATGACATTTTCTCACGTCCTTGGCTGACCGGAAACAGGACACCACGTCTATGCTGTAGACATGATATAACCGTCACACTGCCCGTCTTTATCTACGTATCATGACGTTAGTACAAGTTCATTTTTTTCATCGTCGGAACCCTGTAACAAAATAACACAAACTTTGAAAGCCATTCATCAACATTCAATATACCAATTATTACCAACATATATGATCTAATATATTACACGTATACATTAATTTCAAGATGGCCATTATCTTAATCACATTAAAAATAATTACAATTACTTTCTGAAGCTAAAAGACTGAAAAACATAAGATTTTTTTTTAATCGTTATCCCTTAAAAAAAGGAAAATTAGTTCCCTTTACTCTATGCCTATTTTTAAAACATTTTTAACATATATGCAATAAAACAATTTTATTTTTGTTTGAAAATAATTCAGAAGGCTATTTTTTTTATTTATCGGTCCATATACCCTGTATCTCGTAAATAAGTGAATATGAATGCGTATAGATATACATGTAGATTTAGAGATATTGTGTTAAATTATATACATTTGTGTCTGTATTTATATCAAGTTGTTTGTATGGTCCCCAGTCATGAAACAATATACTAGTATGTTTATGACTTAATTATTTGAGTTTACCGTCGCTTCGACAGTATTTCAGTCATAGAGCGACGTCCAGCTAATTACAGGTGGAGGAAGACCCCAAATGCACGGAGGCATCCAGGTAGAAACACCGACCTATCGTAAGCCAGCTGGAAGGCTTCCTCACATGAAAATCCGAATGACCCTGCCGGGATTCGAACCCACTCGGTGAGGGGCTGAGTGAGTGTTAAAGTCAGCGACTTTACCCCCTCGGCCGGCCACGGAGGCCCCATATGTTTATGTAAATATTCTGTGTAAGGGCTGGAGGCCTTATCATATCAAAACTTTGCTTTCTTTAACAAGTTATTTCAATGAGTCACACCGGGTCATCATACATGTCAATAATTTATGATTGACACCAGTACATAGTAGCAATGACTTGCTGGTTACTTTCCAATTTTTGTGAATTAAAATAAAACACAATATTTATTTATTCTTCTTGTGTTTTTCAAATCTTCACTATAATTGGGCATTAATTAATGAAGTAATTGAATATGTCTAGTCCTTTCGCTTTTGTTTCTGCAAATGAAAAAGATGCAAATTATTCAAATAGCTACAATAGATTAAACTACCGAATTAGTATAACCCGCTATATGACATGATCAAAAATCGTTCTCGAGTCGTGCAAAAGAAATCAAAAACACCTAGATCCGACAGACTCATGGCTCCCAAACAGACAATAAAAAAGATGAAATTAATGAAAACAAAGCTGTCAGCAAAAACATGCTCTAAAGCAAAGTCCTTTTAATTACGTAACTCATGCTAATGCGTCCACGTATAGCAACTGGGTAATGAAAGTGAGTATTCTACATTAGAACCCTTTTATCTTATCTATTTCATGCGCTTCTCACTTATCAACTTATCAGATGTCTTATTAACCAGGCGCCGAGCGTTTTTGAAACAGTCAAGCGTTTTTTTCACTGAGGTCATCTTAACGAAATTTATGCGTAAAATCATTATCATTATTTAACCTTTGTGTGTGACGCGCTTCGCGAGAAAACGCCATTATCTATTTGAAAACAAGTATGCGACAGAACGCATTTGCTAGAGATACTTATGGCATAGATTAATAGCAAAATTAATAAAATTCACCAGAGCGCATAAACCCTTCCGCAAATTTGCCGCTGACAGAATAAATGAAATACCTCTAACCATTAAGGGAGATATATTTTTGTGTGCTGCAAATTGGGTGATAACAAAACAGTCTTATTGTGATGCGTATTCAAGGCTTAACGTTGTCTGTATCTTTAAGAAAAATGGCGTTAAGATAGCGTTAGAGACGGCAACGTCTTCGAGTCTAAAAAAGTATGTTAGCAAGTTCTACGTTTAACACTTTTGGATCATTTAGGAAAAATGACAATACCCGACAACGTATAAATAGCGTGAGAAACGTTGACGTCAGCACGGTATTTACATGTACATTTACGTGTAACACTTTTGGGAGCATATAAGAAACATGATGTTACCCGACAACGTAACAAAAGCGTAAGAAACGTTGACGTTAGCAGGGTATTTACATGTACATTTACGTGTAACACTTTTGGGAGCATATAGGAAACATGACGTTACCCGACAACGTAACAATTACGTGAGAGACGTTGACATGTTTAAGTCTAAAATGTATGCTGCGTAGCACTCAGATATGGTTCATATGATTTTCTTAAGAATTCAAAAGTTTTGTCAAACGTGTGTACACCTATGTTTGAGTGTTCCTTCCAACTGAAAGTATTTAAGTCGTTTGAAAACTCTGTCTAGACAGACAGTCTCGCCAACCTCTTTACCCGAACGCAGGACTCAGATGAGAAACTCCTACCTTGAGAGGCTTCTACCAACCTCTACCTTGAGAGACTTCTACCTTGAGAGACCTCATCATAATGTCGGGGTCATATATTTTTTAATCAATTTATTCATTCATTCAAGGCGGGGCCATTTAGAATAATATATATTTGAGTTTACCGTCGATTCGACAGTATTTCAGTCATAGAGCGACGTCCAGCTAATTACAGGTGGGGGAAGACCCCGAATGCACGGAGGCATCCGGGTAGAAACACCGACCTACCGCAAGCCAGCTGGAAGGCTTCCTCACATGAAAATCCGAATGACCCTGCCGGGATTTGAACCCATGCGGTGAGGGGCTGAGTGAGCGTTAAAGTCAGCGACTTACCCTCTCGGCCACGGAGCCCGCCATCCCCAACCTGTATATGTGTGGGTATAAGTAAGTAAAAGTAGGTATAAATAAGAACACAAACAACAACTGTTTTCAATTTTCTACAAATCAAGATAGTTCCTTTTTACAAAATTGTTTATTGAGATTTCGCATTTATAGTACAGAAATATTTTGGAAAGAAATACAGATTAATTGAAAAACAGGAACAGCATGATAAAATAATTTTACTATTTTGTTGTCTCAGTAACAAGACAATCTGATGTTGACTGATTAATATAATTGGAGAAATGCTGTCTAAATAAACACGTCCAAGAGAGCTTAGTTATGCTCTTCTCCTTAGCTTT
This sequence comes from Solen grandis, assembly GCA_021229015.1. NCBI lineage: Eukaryota > Metazoa > Mollusca > Bivalvia > Adapedonta > Solenidae > Solen > Solen grandis. The sequence goes on along the minus strand of CM037788.1, from coordinate 27,305,645 downwards.
GTTATTTTATTTAATTCAGAAATAAAGTTTTGCATAAAAGTACATTCGTTCTCTCAATAACTCATGTCAATGTATATCACTCACGGCCGTCTGAAACGTGACAGGCGATAGTATATATACAATCAAACAATGAAGACTTGGAGAATACTTATCATGTCATTAACATTTCTTAAATAGTTCATGTAAAATATGTGCTCTATTTGCCGGACCACATATTTTTTGAGACAGGCCCATTGGCCACCCATTTTCTTGTTTAGAAGCCGCTTCACATTCTCACTTTTTCACGCCCGTTTCTTAAAATGGCATGATTAAAATGATGAATTCTGTCAATGAAACAATTAAGCGTAATTTATTAGCAAACTATGTGTCCCTCACGTTACGCGTGAGCATTTGTTTCCTGCCACCCTCGTGGCCCCAAGGCAACGTGCTCATAATGACACGAATGATTAAGCTAACTTAGTTAACAAATAAATAGCTTATGTTCTTAACTGGAATGAAGATATTTGCATTGCTGTGCTTGCAGGTAAAACAGATGTAAGAATACAAATGGAGCAATTGTTCGAAAGTTACCAAATGCCGCTGAAAGCTCTAGGCTGCCGTTTGACGACATTTGTATTGATACGCCGACATTTTTGTCGCTGTTCTCTAGAGCAACATGAAGCCGACTGTCCCAACTTGAGGATGATGGTAGATGTAACAGATACAAAGGTTAACAATTCATTTACTGTTTGTTTGGGGGAGCTGTCAGAAGGTGGCTATAAATGATTATATATTCGCCCAGGTGGAACGTACGGGAGAGACAAACTGGTAAAATAGTCGTCAATGATATTTAAAGCCATTCGTTTCGTCATTAAAAAATAAATCATATTTGTTCCCTTTTTTTTTTTTTTAAAAATCTAATTATTTAAAAACGGTTTGTTTAAAATAAACAATGCGGTCAATACCTCATTTTAATTTAACTTTACAATTAAGCTGTAATCGTTAATTAAAAGTCAGTAATATGTTTGTCGCAAAAATAAATAAATAAATAAATAAATAAATAAATAAATAAATAAATAAATAAATAAATAAATAAATAAATAAATAAAACCAGTTTGTTGATATGGATTTTACCATCGTCGCTATAGTTATTTAGTCAACCTGAGTAAATCAACGAGCACTTCCCAAACTCCAAATCTACATACTGGTGTATAATTCCACACATTATACAATGGGAAATAAACATACATTTGAGAATTCCCCCCAGTCACTGATTGGTCAGTTTAAATCAGCGAATTATACCGAGAATTGCCGATCGTCTGGTGAAATGGTCTCTATAACATAAAACTTAGGTGCTGTATGGATCGTTGGTTGGAGACAAATTTATAATTTTCATACGGAGAATACATGTAAGGACTTAATCTGCACATTCACTGCAAAAACATAACCTATGATAATGTATTCAATTGTTGTGTACAGCTCTAGATGCTGAGAGAGTCGAGATTAGCTATATCCTCGCTGGAGTATTTTTTTCAACACCAGGTACAAAGTACAAGTCTTGCTCAGGAAATGCTTACATATCTGTTTACTTAAAAAGTAAGTCAGAAAATGGATATTGAAATAATGATAATATTTTACATATTTGTTATTCACTCACATAAAACCGTCCTTAGTGTATATTCATTACTGTAAAAACGAAATCGTGCGTAGGGGGGCTAATTTCGTCGATTTCAGTTCGATTTTTTTTTCTAGAAATATCATCCGACCGGAAAACGTTCTTGAACATGATATTGAAATAATGATAATAATAATAATCACTATTTGTTGAGAAAATAAGTCTTTTATATGATTTTTATTAATACATTAAGATTTGCATGCCTGTTTACATAACTGTAAAATTGAAATATTTCGCGTTGGGACTGATTTCGTGTAATTTGTGGATGATTTTTTTAACAAATATCGACACCACTCAGTAGGTCTTGCGTTTTCTAGAACACGAATCCACGAATATATATGCCTACTAACTGCCTGTTACCGAGAATCAGGGAAATCTAATGTCAACAAAAAATTATCATTTTACAACGTTTGCTATTTTTGCACAGAACCATTCATCTTCATAACACAGAACCGTAGTCATGACAACTATCTTGACGTGAACATTGCTTTGTGTGGACGTAGAAAAAAACGGCACCTTGAAATGGAGAAGAAACCAAGCTTGTAAGATTGCGATAAATTTCAACACTGGTTGACCGTCAAGTTCGCCTCAGTAGGTCCAAGGTTTTAACAATCCTAATATATACACGGATATTAATGTCCCTGAAAATGTGTTTGTTTCTGTATATAAACATTTTGACAATCCTTGTCAAATAAAATAAACGTCAGTATTTCACGAAACACTGACTCGAAATCATGACTGTTAAATATTAACGCGTGCATATCAAGCCAAGATATCAAAAGATAGGGCATCTTGTTTTCATACCATGTCTATTTTATGATAATAACTAATCATTTTCAACAAATGCATCATGGAATTAACGCATTCATGCAACGGTGTCATTTACTCTGGGGTTATGGCTGATTATAAATGATAAGCATATGCATGTATAAAATACACTCAGTCGCAAAGGAAAATGTGCACTTACAGGATAAAATACTCGGTAATATTAATGTATTTAAGATATATATTATGCGTGGTGTGAACATACCCCCCCCCCCAAAAAAAAAATAAATAAAACTCGATATTTTCGATATGAAAATTAATGAATGACACCCTAGGTGAATTTTCTTTTTTTATTAATTTATCCATTTTTTGTGCAGTTGTGTATATTATACGCTAAAGAGGTTCAAAAGTACAAAAAGTATTATATACATAAATATATTATAATTTTGTATATTCACGACGATTTTTGAGTAATTAACAAAAAAATTAAGGCAATTTTTAATTAAAACATTTCTGATAAATTCAGGCATACCACCAACCCCTTGAACCGCGAATCTTTCTCCTCCATAACTGTATCTAGGTACTGCTACTGTTGACACACCTAACTGATTAACAATAAATGATAACATATAGATCAATAGATTTACATGCATATGGTGGGCTTTGATCAGATCATATTTCGACAAGGAACACGACACCATGGACAGCACTACGTGTACTGACAACAACAAACCAAGACCATCAGAAGGTCCGCCTTACGATCCCCATGACAACCATCAGCGTTTGAAGTGCTGACCAGAGCACGTCTGACTGTTCCCGAATCCAGAATGACAGCCGCTTTTTTTTACCACGTCATACTTACTCATATAGCCATATTCCAGTACTAATATATTTAATCAAACATTTTAAGCACTACACTTCTACACGAAGCTACGTCAAGGTAATTTAAATCTCTACGACAGAGAATTGAAGGTTTTCAACACCAGGCATACATGTTTTTGCCTATCATTTGAAATTCAGCCCCTTGCCTTCCCAAACCTCTGACTGGCATCTGTTTCATATCTAAGACAATGTATTGCAGGTCCTTCTTATAAAGACCCTATCACAGTATATATATGTAGGAGATGACCTCACACTGCCCTGTGGCTGAATTAATTTCCGGATGTTTTGAGGTGACACAGGGGTATCTAGCGTCATTAACATTCAGGAACCACGAGAAAACATTATTATTACCTTATGAAATCTAAATTCAGCAATGTTCATCAAATGTTATCACTGAACCGTTTTTTTTTTTTTTTTTTTTTTTTGGGGGGGGGGGGGTATTACTATTGTTATTATTAAAGATTCATCCACCCAATGATGGTCACCACCACATTACATAGAGTTATTAATGTAAGTTGTGATAACATATAAATTTTAAACTCATCCTTTGCGCCATATCTGAAGATATTTCAATATAAGATTTCCTTGAAATTATTAAGAATAGTTCACTAGATTATATTCAGTCATTATCATTTCAAATGTTAAGAAAATATTTTTCTTTGTAAATAATAATTTTCTATTTTTTGCATGATCCCGCTTCACACAATTTCAATATTTGAGATTTTCATTTACTCACAAGTTTGTTATTATGATTTGTGTAGGCTCTTATTTCAACTAGAACGACCATAATATCAAATACTCCTTTACACAAAATATCGAAATCGACAACTAAAGAAAGACTTGAAGATGGATTGATATGTTTTTAGTGCTGTAAACTAAACTAATAAATGTTTTTTTAATTGTTAAACACTTTTCAGGTGAGAAATTAAATTTGCAATCACTTTAAAGCATGCTCCATAAATGCCACAGGCAATCGCATTATAATCTTTAAACTTAACGGGTTAGGTCGTAGTAATAACATAAATGTTCAATATAATTAAAACACTAATTGCATCTAATGAATGCTAATGAATTAAATCTCAATTAGCCATCAATATAAACTAGAGTTTGGAATCGCTACATAGCTTATTAATTGTTTTAAATTCTAATTTATATTCATTAATAGAAGCACCATAATGATCAATCAGTCCACGTAACGGGAGATCATCCGATTTATCATCCGGGGCTGTATCGTATGTCACATGCACGACACCTGGTGGCAGAAACAACAGTGAGACACAGCGTGACGTCATACTTCTGAACTTTTGGAACCCGGTTTTAATGCTAATATCATTCCATTTCTTTCCAAATATTGTCACGTGTCTGTACTATTCGCCAAATAAACGTACAATTTATTCCAGATATTTATTTAAAAAATTATGCATAAATTTGACATCATCATTGACTCATTGACGTCGATTAAATTCATTTTTTTCTTCATTGTTAAAAAAAAAACTTCAAAAAAAGACGAATAAAAAATGTTTTTTTCCGTTTATCTATACCAGGAAACTTTTATCATATGTCACAAGTGGACTCATATAATGACTTCAAATTTCACATGTCCATCTATATACATTGCAGCCTATATATACTTACAGAAAAACATTAGTTTTCTCCGTTTTCAAATTTCAATATGTCTAAATTAAACAAAAATAATTCAGTTTCAAAATTGGCAGTTTCAGACTCCCTGTTCAAAATTTGTGGTCATTTGCAAACACTTGCAAACATGCACTTCAGATTCTTGCACGAAATTTGATACCGCAGTGTAAGCTCATAATACCACACATATCAGCCCGTACACTGATGTGACTTTAAGTCAGTATAGTCCAAAGTTCAAGGATACGTTTTGAAATTCACTTCAGTATGTAACGGTTTTTATGCTTTCATTTTTTTTTTCCAGTCCAAATAAAAGTAGCACACGTAAGTATTTTCTTGTATAGTTATTTGTCTAATCAAAATGAATATTTAAATCAAAATGCAGAAATTTGTACGTTGGCTCGCTTACTTTTCTCTGATACTATGTCCCTGGTAGGATGACAAATGCGAAAATATGTGTGTGAATCCTCATTCATATTCATTTAAAGAGTAAGAGGTCTTAATCTATCAAATACTTAACAGATTTTGCTCGGGCAATTATGAGATAATTTGTCATCTTCTACCGTTGTATATCACCCACTAAGCTTTTGATATTTCATTTAAGTTTCTTTATGGAAAAACATAGTCGTCAGAGAGAAGCATTATTGAGACGAATGTGGTAGCTGGTCGTATACTGGAATACTAATTACCGATATTACAATAAGTGTTTTTGACTGATCAGCCGAGATATTGATGGGTGCTTTGATTTAAATCAAAAACTTGACAATTCCCCCAAAAAGCAAGTCTCTCGCTCTTATTTTTTTCTGATTTAAACCTGCAAGTTTATTTCCCTCAACTGTAATTTGGGTTAACTGGTGTTAATAAATGACTTCAGATGTAACCTTGAGGTGAGTATTCCCGGCCTTGCCCTGGGATGTATATAATTTTAGCAAATATATGAATTATGAAAGTTAACACACAGATGGTAACTGTATAACAGAGAAATGAGAAAATTATAATTTGGAGGTTTTGTTATAAAGTAACATTGTGGTTCAGGAAAATGAAATTGCGAGGACAAGATAAAAACAAAAAACTGAGATATAACCGTTGGCCTTCTGTTAAAGATGACGAAAAACAATATAATCGGGTACTCCGTATCTTCACCATGTTTCTATTTGGGACCGGCGATGTTCAGTTGTTGTGTTTGTTTTGTTTTTCCTTTCTTTTTCGTGTACAAAACATATATGCCCCTGATTTTACATTCTTGTTGCGTTGAATGTAACGTCCCGTCGGCAGTATTTCAGTACTTATAGTGTGTTTTAAGCAAAATGCCCTTCATATTAAAAAAAAACAACATGGCAATAACTTAATCCTTTTCAACAAGTGTGTGTGTGTGGGGGGGGGATACTAGCTGGTCCATTAATGATATTATATACTCATCAAATGTGTGTATTTTTCATTATTTTCATTGCATTAAATCCTTAATATTTTCTCTACATAACGCCATTATAATTTCATCATTTCCCATTATATATGATAATACCAGGTCTATAACATGAAAGACATAATAAATTGTGCACGAATTTGCCTTTAACCGTGCCATAAGCACTTTCTATCATAATTCGCTAATGAGGATAAAAAATATACGCCGCAAAATTTTTTTTCATTGCGCATTTTAAATGCATAAAAACACATTTGTTCATTTCTGCTTTTCTTTTATTTTTTCGATTTATCTTCGGTTTGATTGACGATGTAGTGAAAAAAAGATCAAAGTTAATTTTTGGACTGCCATGTTACAGATTTATCACCGTTGTCAGCCGCCATTGGTTTACAAAGCAACCCAAACTTGTCCTCGGTTGCGGCTACTGTGCGTGTTTCTTTGATACACAGCAGATTCTTTGTAATAAGCTTGTAATAATGACAAAACGTCGTGTTCACCATTTTGTTTCCTCGTTTGGTACCCCTCGGACTTCATCTAAGATGA
>CM037788.1:27248666-27298646 GCA_021229015.1 Solen grandis | reverse complement strand
TTATTATGTTATGTGGATACGTTTAGCTAGGTGGTATTTTGAATCGACACCGGAAATGTTCAAAATATAAGAACAAAAGCACAGCATATAAAGATAATCGCACAGAATATAAATACGTTTCCACAACATGATTGTTATAACAAATAAACGTAATAACACATTTAGTTGACTACTTAAGACAGTCCTGGCGTTCCATACCTCCAGCACAAATACTTTAGCGTGTATTCATGATTAAGGAAATTTAGAAAGCTACTAAATATGAATGACATATGGCAGAGTATTATGTGTATAATACAGAATGCCTCATTAAATAGGCTGGTGTTTCAAAGTTAGCACATTTTGTGGGGTTGTTTGTCAGCAGATACTCGAGTCTCTCCGGTAATGCCATAGGTTTAAGGTCTAACCGGAGGTGATCCTCGCATTTAAAATAAAACTTGAATGATCTATATGTTCTAAATTTTGGCTTGTTTTCATATAATTGTTGCCATTTTCTTGAATAGAAATCATATAGTTAATCTCTAAGACAGTCCATATTTACAATCATGTTTTATGAATGAAATGTGGCAACAGTCCAATCTCGGTGAACACGTTTTTAATGTCTGCACACCAGTTCGAGATACTATCACAACTATAACATTCGCAACTGTCATGAATTTAGTCCCCAGCTTACACTCTATACGCTATGATACAACAGGGAAACAAAAGCTAACGTTATGGACTCTCATGGTAAATGAACGCAGGGCTGGAATTGTCTGCGAGGAAAACACGTGTAAGTCGTCCGTCTTGGAGTTGCACGAGTCTGTTCCAATAACCATTGAAATCCATTGTCTATATACGTACGTTAACCATCCAGAGCCGACACAGGTGCGAATCGGTGTACACCGAGAAATTACTAATATGAAATATATCTTTCTTACAACTTTTTTAATATATTGTATTATTTGTTACCTTGTAGCTTCCCCTTGATGAGTAAAAAGGGAACATAGAAGAGAATAACATTCAGAGAGAGAGAGAGAGAGAGAGAGAGAGAGAGTGCGTGTAAACATAATACTAAAGGGACGTAACTGCACGATTTTGTCACTGTTATTACTGGATGAATTATCTGCTCTTGTCAGTGTCTTACTTGCTATTCAAGTATTCATTTATTCTAATATATGCATATTTAGTGCAAAATGAGACGATTCATTCATTCATTCACTAATTAAGTTCATTATCTCTACAGCTCTACACTTCTCCGATAACCATTTAGTTAATTTTACTAGTTCAAAATTTTGACTACCTCACCTTATTGTAAAATGTATTATGCATTTGCTGTAAATGTGTATGTACAATTTTATGCCGAATAAAGAATACGTGATACATGTATTATGTTTTATGGGATAATTTTCATATAGATTTAGATATTCCGTGCACTGCATAAAATAATGTAATAAAACTAGAAATAGTCCGTTTGATGTTAAAAATTGATAAAACATAATCCACTTAAATACATATTTAATCAAATCTTGCGCACATTCCTAACTATACTGTTGAAACTCTAACATTATATTTGATATATTTTTGATTAAAATACGGATATGTCCTTCTGTTTTACATAAAATATAATGTAAGTTATTTTCATTGCAAAAAAGTGAGAGAAAACATCAGGTATTACCATGCCATGACAGCTACGATTTTACCATGCACGTGGAAAATGATCTAGACATTCTTTTATGGCGTATGTTTAACGGTCTACTGTGAAAATAGGAAGTGAGGCCCGGTCGACATGTAGCTCACAGATAAAAATCAAAGGCACCCGGTATGTTGCTTTGACCGAAAAACTGCCGCATTAACAAAAAACTTACCGTTGAACAGCTACGTTTAAATTGTGGATTCTCTACAGTTACTATCGAGCGTCTTGGTACCATCGCTGAATTGTAGTTTTGTTTTCGATTTAGTCGCAAATTCTTCTCAAAACAATGGCTTTCAAGTCAGCATAAGTATTCATTTTAGGTTTATTTGTTTCTTTCATCAGTATATATCAATACAATTCAACACTGATATTGTGGCTTTAGTTTTTCTATCGTTTCACACGGGAGAAATTGGCGAGATTTTATCGGTTAGATCTACTTCGACAAAATATGTTTTTGAATTCGCGAACATTTTTAGGGCGAAACCTCAGGAAAGGGGTGTTTTTTTTGTCCCTGTATGTTTGTCCCATGTTTTCATTTATGTTAAGTATATTCCAAAACAATTTCATATGACATCAGCTTTCGCAGGAACTACAGAGTAAAACATTGACACTAAAATATAAAAGAAAGAAGGGTAGAAAAATTAATGAAAGAAAAGGCATTATACAAGATGGATCTGCGCTGTTTGTAAATGCGTCAAAATGAGTCTTTATGAAGTAACGGGTTGACCTTGCAATAGTTTACAGTATAGTGTCAGTTCAATTTGAATGATTGACTCGTCTGTCTGAAAATGCAAAGGTGTGTGGAAATATATTTCAATTTTCAATTCAGTGTTTTATTGAACAAAAAGGCCTCAGGCCCATATACATAATACATGTTATAACATAAAACACATGTGATAGCAGTAGGTAATATTTGAAGGAAAAAAATATAAGATTCATCATTGAAATATTAAAAAAAATGCATAATACTCAGTTCCCATTAGTTTCTTTAATCAATGCATGTTAAAAAGAGTGTCCGGTTTTCAAATGCATGGTATGAAAAAATAGCAAGGTTCCGAATTACAGAGGGTACATAATATATATAAACCATTAACTAATTAATAGACGTAATGAACTTTATTGCCGTAAATTGTCCATAAATAAAAGAAAATCATGGAGAATTTTTTTTGAGATCTGACACGCCAGCGGCTGGTTGGATTTGTTGTTCCCCCGAAACATCACGTCCCCACCCCCTCTACCGTACAGCGACAGTGGAACTTTGGAATGTGCTGCCATCATCAGGAAACATTTCTTCAGTGTCAACTATCAAGTCATCCCTGATCCTGGCTCTCAGTGCCTAAGATTAAAATGAATATAAATGTTGCGTGACTAATGTACATGTATGTTGGAAGACTGATGTGGATGATGATGAGGAGGAGGAGGAGGAGGAGAAAAGAGGAGGACGATGACTATTGTTGTTGCTGATGATGATCATGTTGTACTATTGTTGTTGTAAATGGTGATGATGATGACGACGATGATGATGATGATGATGAGAGAGAGAGAGAGAGAGAGAGAGAGATGCCGATGCATGGCCGGACTCCGGGATGACATCAAAATTGTCCTCACTAATCTCCATGTACATATCCTGTAACAAACACGAGTCCAGTATTTAGACTGGCGGTAGCCGCCGGTCTTTCGTAGCGGTAAATCAAAAGCAGGCATTGTTGATTCGCATAATTACCACATCCGTTTTCATCGCACTGTGTCGCTAAGCGCTCAGCAGCGTAATACAAAAATAAGATTATGACCCTCCAACAGCATTTGCATTCATGAATGGAACCTCTCTCCGGATATCTACATTTACATTTATTTAGAGTTGACTTGACTTGACTATTTGAGTTTACCGTCGCCTCGACAGTATTTCAGTCATATAGCGACGCCCAGCTAATTACAGGTGGAGGAAGACCCCGAATGCACGGAGACATCCGGGTAGAACCACCGACCTACTGAAAGCCAGCTGGAGGGCTTCCTTACATGAAAATCCGAATTACCCTGCCGGGATTCGAACCCATGAGGGGCTTAGTGAGTGTTATAGTCAGCGACTTTACCCTCTCGGCCACGGAGACCCCCTATTTAGAGTTGATCACTGATTGACACCAAATAGCCTATCAGAAATAAAATATAGGTACTGCCATTTATTTGTTTTAACTCCGAATTATTTCAATATTTATCAATAGATTAAAAGATAAAAAAGAAAGAAAATAACTGTATACATTATACACGTACTCGTAAATAGCATCTATTTTAAAAAATGTGATACAATGAATATTCCATGTTATTGAATTAAGTACAAGCTGTAAGACAATCTTGTGCTTCACAAACCAGACTGAGATACCATTTCAAATTATGTACTACAATTTTGAAAATTTTGATTAATTTGTACTAACCACCTCCTGTAAAAGGATTAACGTTAGTGCAACAGTTCTTTTATCTAAGGTCAATCAATAAGATGGTTTTGAATGTTCCAAGGAAGAAACGGAACCACATGCTATGGTAGCTGGAGTTGCCAGGCCGCACTGGTAGTAACAACCTTGCGATCCATCTGTAGCCAGTCTCTAAATAATAAAAACCATTAACCCATACTATACTAAATACTTTTATTGGACTTGTCCTTTCTTCTTTTGGGCTGTACCATTAATTGTTTATGGGGGTACTTGCTGAACTTTGCTGAATGAATAGCGAAATGTGCAGACAAAAACCAGACTGCACGGATGTGCAGGCTGATCTAAGTCTGCACTAGTCACACACTCTGTCATAATTGAAAGCATCATTGTAAGGGTTAATTAAGAACAAGTCATTCTTCAAAATGTTGTTGTATTGTATTGAGGTTTACCGTCGCTGCGATAGTATTTCAATCATATAGCGACGTCCAGCTAATTACAGGTGGAGGAAGACCCCGAGTACACAGAGGTACCCGGGTAGAACCACCGACCTACCGCAAGCCAGAAATGAATACAAACATTACTAACAAAGTTGCAGCTGTGAGTGTTCTTTTTCAAGTATGGACACTTGACACATAATTCATTTCAATGTGGCCCAGCTTTCGTTTTGTTGTACAAAGTACGTACACTTATGATACTCACACCAACCCGCTTAAACAAAACACTATACAAGTGCATATATCTCATCTTGCAGAGTAGAGAGCGTTATGTGTAACAGCAATATTTGAATTGCACATTAAATCAAAGCGTCGATAGCGCTGAGAGAACAGGGTTTTTAATGACTGAGAGTATGTTGCATTTCTTTTGTTTATCAAAGTAAATTCAATGAACGAAGACCCAACATTTTAACGATGCTAATAAACTCAATGTTATAAGCAAGATTTAACCTTGCATGAATACGGGCGTTGCGAAAAGTTGAATGCATCATTTGTTTCAATGGACTGCTAACAATAAACTTATCGCCACACTTCCTCTATTTAAAAAAAAAAAAAAGAAAGAAAAAAAAAATGTTCCCGGCTTATGATCAAACCCGCAACCCTCTCTGGCAATTTCTGATTGTCAAATATCCAAACTTACACATTGTACAAATGGGGAAGCAATTTTGTAAAGACGAGTTATCAACTATATTGCTTAACTGGTGAAATTCCAGCCAGTGATGGTTCAAAATATCTTCGAATGAATTGCGATGAATTTGCTTGCGCATTTACTCTTTTTATTGCATTTTATGAGACTCGTTATCTCCAAATCGAATATCAACACATTTTAGTATGCAGTTTTCATAATGCAATCGTATTAAAATAAACATGAGAATTATATTATCACCACTTAGTGATAAGACAGAAAACAGAATTTGGAACTTTATCTCCGTGTAGTACAAAGAAGGGACACCTAAATATAGATGTCCAAATAAACCCCGAAATGCCGCCCGAGGCAAAAATGTGTGCTACCATAGAGTAGTGTTACGAATGTTTCAAGCAACTTTGCTTAATACGGACACCTTAGAAGAAATCCCAAAAAATCACACACACACACACACACACACACACACACACATATAGCAGGAAATGAAAGTATGTTTAAGTAAGTTATTTGTTAATTAACAAACGAAGCAGAGCACGGTCTAACGCAAGTTATTGTTTTATAGCAATACATTTTCAATTAAATATTTCAAACTTGTCAAACGTATTTATTTACATTTACCTAACAATAAGAACAATGTAAATGCATACGCATGTAATCGAATTCTTGTTTTAAATATGGATATGTTACATGGACATGACAATGAATCCATATCTGTTGTCCGTGATAAAGATTATGGCTCCAAAGAGTAGTGCTAAGCTAATAAGAGATGTCATGGTGACTTAAAATTTAAGCAATTGCAATCTGTTTTTGATCTGTAATGTAGTTTTTCTATTTGCTTTCACATAAAGAAATTACTATCAATACTGTCTTTGGAAGATTTGTATCCTTATTCAATACCGATTAAGCAGAAAACGACCTCACTTATGGAAAAAAAAAAACAGCGTTGCCGTGGTCTCTGGTGTGAATGGAAGGAAGCTTTAGTGCCTTGAGAAACCCAGACAGGGAAACGAAATAGCATTATATATATATAACATCGGATAGACCAAGGATCAAACACGTACTGCATTGGTAAAAAGTCGGTGTGTTAGCCATTACGCTATTCGGACTCACAAGATGGCGGATGTATTGCACAGCAGTTACAGTGATTATTATCATAATATCGTGTTTTGGAGAGGCAAAGATTTAGTTGAACCAAATCTTATGATTTTGCGATCTGAGTGTTAACTTCCATCATACGTTCTGAGAAACTCGTGATAATTAAACTTCATGTTGGAACATTTACACTAGTTTAACGTATTCTATGCGTCGATTAGGAAACAAGTTTTTACAATATATTCTAATATTTCTTGACAGTTCCTTGGTTCGACCAGGGAAGGTTTTGAAATATTCTTATCGATTTTGCGTTACCACCTCATACATTTTCGATAAAATATGATAAAAACAGTTCAAACTCCTTCTTTTTGGGTCACCTATTTCGGCTAAGAACATTAAAAGAATATAAAGATATTGTGGAATCTTCTTTTTGCATCTTTTCATATCAAAAAACTTATAAATCAGTTCATGAAAATACAGAAATGGAGGTTTTTCCAAACAGAAATACAATTTAATGAAAATATATATTCTAGTGACTCCCTTTTTTTTATTTTTTTTTTCAAAACTACCGATTTGAGTGATTTTATACAAAAGAAAAACATTGTAGTAATAATTACGGCATTGTACGAAACAAATGATTTGCATTTTGGCTAATGCAGCAATCTTCGCATTTCACGAACTCCATGAGACATGCAGAATATGTCTAATACATCCGATGTTAGAAATACGCATCCACAATCACAGTTTTAAAAGTTTTTCACAACTGAAAACTAAATCATATGTTGATACAGTGATAAAAGATTTTTTTCTCGCACCGAATATCTAAGAAATGGACAAAAAAACCTACTAATTCTTACAGTAAAAATGAAACTTACCAGATAAACTTAAATTTAATCGTTGGGGATAAATAATCTTTCTAATGCATTCAAATCTTATAGTACCAGGTTCGAATTACACCAACACTCCTAAATGCTAAGTAATACTTAAATACGTTTAATTTATCAATCTTGTTTCTTTAATGAGCAAATACAAAATGGTGTTCGTTCCTTTACAAATAGGGGATTATCGTTAGTTATTAAGGTAATATTTCATGACAACTCAGACATGTAATTGAATGTTTCCTATGACAGGAATGGCGGGAAGCGTTTCGACCTAACTTAAAAATTTATGTTTCAATTAACGCTTAGTATTGTTGATGAATTCGAGCCAGACCAATGACTACAATTCTCAAGTAAATATTTTAGTATTATACTCACCAAGTCTTAAATTCCAATGTGATGTTTCTCTAGAACGATGTATACTTTAGTTACAATACTTATTTTTCTTTATCGTAATAATATCTAGAAAGTAGATTGTTGTTTTGATCAAGAATGAAACTAGCTTCTTGTATTTCATTTCAGATCCTGAGACTAAAATATAGACTCGGAATATTGATTAAGTGGAGCCCGGTTCCCATGTCGCTTGCATATTAATGTTAACATTGACAGACCATGTGAAATAATGCAAAGCCGTCTGCCAATGCAATAACAAACTACCATTACAAGATGAGGAACATTCATGATTAAAACGATTAAAAAGTATAAACCTTAATATGCAGGTCAGTACTATATATATATATATATATATATATACTGTAGGACCCTATTAACGTGGCAATCCAATATTAGACATGTTCAGGGCCTAAAATAGCTAAAATTTGCTCCACAACTATGATCACTACAGAATCAAAATCAAAATAAATCAGGTTTGAAACTTTGGTTGATGTGACATGACTAACTGGACTTATTTTTTTAATGTTTTGTAAATACGATATGAATTTACCAGTTTCTACCCCTACCTCGAAAAAGACTCTAGAAAATCAAAATAAAGAATTAGAAAGATTTTTTTTTCGAAAAAATGTTTTGTCTTTGCTTTCAAGAAAATAAAAATGGCGGAACCCCCATGTAATTTAAGGACATTTTTAAAGTGTTTAAGATAATACAATTAATATTTTCTGCACCAATTTAGATTGAATGATTTTTATATATTGAATTACCGTTACATATATTCTTCCTTGATATATAGTTCAGTTCTTAATTTGGCTGTTGAAGGGCTTAGACCTCCAATAATAGGCAACCATATGATATATAGTATTAAGAGTCACTCACTAAATCTATATTTTTAAACAAGATATTCAAATATATAATTATACAACGTTCATAGTCGATTGTCGACCACCAACAAAATAAAAATAAATAAAAAATGATGATAATAATAAAAAAATACAAATATAGGTATGCATTTTGTAACATTTTTACATAATTATATTTTGGCCTGTCTGTCCTTTTCTGGTTATTATTTATGATTATACTGTTTTATAGATATCTAAATAAATCTTTAATAAACACCGTGGCCCCACTGCTAAAAGAAAAAAAAACTTATTTTGCAACATTGATTCAAAGTCTTTTTAATGTATTTATACAGGGACATTATCTATATATGAAATGATACAAAGCGTACATAATTTGTACAGCGATTTGAACAAATACATGTATTTGCGTCGTTTTAATCTAAGTCAGTCGTAAACAGTTAAACTGTAAATTTTAGTTCAATAGCAAGTCTTGATTTTGATTTACCGTATGTCTGACAGGTGATATACATGTATATATATGTGTGTGTGTGTGTGTGTGTGTGTGTGTGTGTGTGTGTTAGGAAATTTTATTTTATATTTTTTTAAATCACGGATATTGATCGGAAACACACACTTATAGTTAAAAATCAAATTCTTAGTCAAAGACCATCTGTGAACGATCTGCTTTAATCAAGAAAATAACAATTCTTGGATAAATGTATGCAGAAGCGGTAGATTTGATTTTTACACCCTAGTTAAATAGATAATATTACAGGGACATGTGGAAACAGTAACATGATGAAGAAAATTTCTTGAAGGCGGCCATATCCTCCCTTCTCAGCTTCTTCCACGAGTTGGTGGTACTGGCCGAAATTCCCGCGCCCCTGGAGCCAGTCCCTGTAGAACATAATGCTCCCCCTTCCCCCTTCCTCTGGATCAGTACCAGTACCATAACTGTGCAGCATATGTCTTGGTCAATGGCTGGGACAAAAGTTTTTCAGTTGGAGATCTATGGTAGGGGTTCGGCAAGAACACAAATGATTCAGGTCCTAGATGGAGGGGTGTATATGTCAGATGGCAGATGACATCTGACTTCCTTGACGTGACAACGGTATTATATATTCCACAATGTATCAAAACGTACCACAACATAGCAGAAGCGTAGGGCAACGTTCGTTTTTTGTTTGTTGGAATTAACATCCCACCGACAGTATTACAGTCATTTGGAGACGATGTCTACTTGAGACAGATATAGTGCTTGCCACTCTGCAGTATCACGCCGTAGATATGCGGTCACATTATCCTGACACCTGGCCAATCAGTCCTGCAACTACCCTTATATGCTAAGTGTCAAGAAAGGGAGCAATAACAGTACCATTTTTACGACTTTGGTATGTCGCGACCGGGGATCGAACCCACGACCTCCCGCACCCGAGGCGGACGCTCTAACCACTCGGCCACATGGCACAATTATAGGACAACTTTGTATACCGTATCACACCGAAACTTAACGCAGCTCATTATGTAGTATATAGTGTAACAACGTATCATGGCGTGGTACGAGGCCATGAGTAGCATAGCTCGACACAACGTGTCAATATAACAGAACGTATCACCTTGCGCGCTATGTTCGTGTTCAAGTATTTACTGCGTTACTGCGTTGATGTCGCGTTGTGGGGAAAACACGAGCTAATTTTGAACATGTTTTAAGACTACGTTTTGTCACGTTTGATTACGTTTAGACCGCGTTGTTTTACGCCCCTCACGTGGTAATTACGTTTTCCAGCCTAGCTTAACGTGCCACTATGATTAAGGTACAAAAGAAAGTTATAACACAGGAGTTTGAAGATCTATCAATAAACAAGTGATACAGCAACAACAACAACAAAAACATGTCCAGTTTAAAATTGAGAAAATACAAGGAATGCAACGCCTTTTCGCCACCCAACACACGTTTAGCTGATTTGATTATATATATGGGCGATTTGCCAAGAGCTGGTTTGATCAAGTATTTGACCGGTTTGACTAGCGGAAATCGCGAAAGGAAGATAAATCGATAAGCGTGCGCGCGCATTACACTGTATGTACAAAGATAACCAGATACTAGAGATCTATGATACTATGCATGCATGTACATCCGATCAGATGACATATTTATACAACTTCAGAAAACATTTCATGGTCACATCAACATGGGAACTCATATGAAATGAAAATATTTTGTTTTGGAAGAGTAGTCAATCACAAGGTACGTACTGCTACTTTCTCTTTTAAAGAACTACCTTTTACGAATGGATAAGCACTTTATCTACAGTAACATATCAATAAGGAGATGCGGACAGACAGATAGAAGGAGGGGAAACTTACAGTTCCCTCGTGTAAACATTGGTACGGGACTAATAAACAGACATGAAATATTTTCGCGTTATATCAGCATGACATATTGCTTCATACTGTGACCTTGACTTAATACAGCTAAAACTTGCACATGATCTGTACTCCTCTCTGTATGGTTGCCATTTCTGGCAAATAGTTTAAATCTGCTCAAGTGATTCAAGAGATACAGAGTGGATACAGAATATTCTAACATTATAACAGTATGATATGTGACCTTCAAGTGTGACCTTGACCTTGAACCAAGATATCCAAAAACTAAACTCTGGACATCCTCTCTGTATGCTTAACATATTTGTCAAATAATTTCCTTCCAATGGTTTTTAAGATATAGAAAATGTTGTAGTATGCTATTTGACCTTCAAATGTGACCCTGACCTTGAACCAAGACACTCGAAAACTACGCTGTGCACATCCTCTCAGTATGGTTGATATTTTCATCAAATAATTTAAATTTCCATCAGTGGTTCTTAAGATACAGAGCGGACACGAAATATTCTGTCATTTAAATAGTAAGACATGTGACCTTCAAGTGTGACCTTGACCTTGAAACAAGACATCATCCAAAAAGTACGCTCTGCACATCATCTCAGTATGGTTTACCTTTCTGTCATATAATTTCAATTTCCTTCCAGCGGCTCCAACGGTACAGAGCGGACACGAAATATTCTGTCATTTTAATAGTAAGACATGTGACCTTCAAGTGTGATCTTGACCTTGAACCAAGACATCTGAAACTATGCTTCACGCATCCTCTCAGTATTAATGACATTTCTTTCAAATAATTTCAATTTCCCTCCTACGGTTCAAAAGATACAGAGTGGACAAAAATTGTTAACTAACTTCAAGTGTGACCTTGACCAGTTTGTACTTCTTTGGAGACGATATTTTCATACTATCATAAATGGTCATACATATTCCAAAGTTGACCAAACCTTTCTAAGTTTTTTTTTTGTTATGATCATGAAACATTTTAAAGACTTTTGGTTTTGAATTTGTTAGAGTTTCTATGTACCAGGTTTCATGTTTGTTATTAAACTTTGCACGGTTTATTCACTAAATACCTATACAAATTACAAAAGTAAAACATTTGCATACTTTTTAATTATCTGATTGATACAGATGTAACGGTCAAAGAGATAAAAAAATATATAAAAAAAATTGGCCCAACTGAGTTTTGAACGAATAACTCCAGTTTTAAAGCAGTTGATAGTAATTCTAGTCTGATAATTGAGGTAATGTGATAGGATCCGACTATCTTAATAACTTGGTTTGTAATCGAGAATCAAGGTATCTTTATGTACATAATTTGCTTGGTTAATTTTCAATATTTTCTGATTTCTTTTGATTGGTATTTATTCTACAGATCATTTATTGTAATTTGTAACAATCATTTGTTTTAATCGGCTGTGTGTTTATTTCACAAATTGTTATTAGGTCTAGATATAGCCAAATAAATGAACACAATGGAAGATTGAATCAATATATCTTTCAAGTATATCTTGAAGAGGTTTTATTTCAGTGCAGAAATCAATATTGAGATGTCTTGAGTGACTTTGAATAGTCCCATTGTTTAAACAGTGAAGTTACCATTTGTAATTCAAAGATATTTCCCTATAATCCAACAACAAACATTAAATAAAACATATTATCTTCTACGCTGGTATATATGACTATCATTCACTGGTATTTCTCGGTATTTTCATAGAAAGTGTGCGAAAAAGATATTTATTATCATGTGTGTGTTGCGTTTCCTTTCTTTTACACAGTGGTGTTTTTGAGAATTGTGTTATTGTTGTTTCCAATTAGATTGAAATAGCTTATTTCAGATAAGGAATTGCCATAATGATAGAACTTATAGAACTGTAGCGCTCTTTTCTACAGACTTTAAGGTTTAGGGTTCTCGCGAAATAGATTGTGCATGGGTCGCTTTGAAAGAGGACTCATTTGTTAGAAACAGTTGTTGAGTTTTACGTTTTGGACATTTGCCATGTGATAGTTCTAGGTTAATCTGAGAGTTGTTTTTCTAGACTACTAATGGAGTGGAATAATGCATCGGATCATAAACTGCTTGGACCTGATTCACTCAACCACGTACAAACATTTGTTTATCAGCTTAGTCGTAATACTGTTGTCATATATAACGCCTACTAAGTTCTTATTTGCATAATGAAAGAGAGAAATTACAGGTTAAGTTTTTTTTCTGCAGAAAAAATCTTATAGGAATAACACTATTTAATAAACATATTTATATGAAAATCCCGTATATGAATATTTTTGTAGTACGAAGTTTAGGAAAATGAACTCATTTAAGTTGTAGTACGAAGTTTAGGAAAATGAACTCATTTAAGTTTGAATTAGGCTAATACTTAACCAGGCCAGGAAATAACAGATTTATAAAACTCAACTAGTTTGCTGTCCGTTCTTATGCTGAAGTCTGGATGTAACCCAAAATTGTGAAAACTTATTCGAAAAATGATATAACAATTTCGCTTGATACCATATGATACATCAATGTATGAAGTGAATTATCTTTGAATTGAGTCTTTAACTCAGTCTAACAGTTTTTGATTCTGAATATCATTTTTGAATTTTGTTATCATTAGTTGTTTCATTGTTTTCTTGGTTTGCCTTTGAATTTGAATTGGCGTTGATTCAAGCAACATAATACTTATCAAAGATTTGATGTATACTGTATGGGTTTGAAGGTTACATGTATATCTTGCATTTGTAAAATGTTTTCTGATCTTGCCACATGAAAACGTTAAAATAGTTTGAGATAATTCTGTTTATGTGTTTGTTTATTAGGTTTAACGACGTGTACATTGAACATTGTCAAGTATGCAATAAATGGAAAATATATCAATTTGGTCACATACTATCAAGTCAACTAAATCTTTTTCCAAAGCAAGGAAGAACCACTATCAGAAGCACAAAACATTGTATGTATTTTACATATGCATAATATAAGAATAATAAATATCTTAACGTATATATACCGTATCTATAATACTTTTATATGACTAGACCAATAAATAAAATAAATTCATTCAAAGTACATATATTAAACATAGATCTCAGAAAGGCATTTATAATCATTAGCAAAATTATTTAATAAATTATTTCCTACTTCAATGTCTTTCTTAAAGAAATACGCTCGGCTGATAACAACTAGGTTTTAATTAAAGATATTGATGTAAATAAACCAATTTAATTACTCATTTCATTGAATCAATCGTAATAAGAAAGAAATTGCAAGTTAAAGACGTCTATTTACACCAATTTGCTCCGAGACATGGGCGCAGACATTGTTTACGTCTCGTGGTCTCGCGAGACTTTTTTTCAACAATCGTGACGTCACAGACACACTTCCGGTTGCGTACATACATTGAAATATAGAAGGGAATTACGTGTGTTGTGGAGAAATGGTTTGAAAAATGTTTATTTGAATATGATGAAAATATATTATTAAAAGATTAAACTATGATCATTTTATTGTTTTCTTACTCGTGAGTGAGAGAGTCTGGAGCCCTCGTCCTATGACCTTTGTATGCCAGAAGGGTAATGAATGCAACTTCTAAAACAGAATCATTCAGAACTAAGGTGTGAAAGTCCGTATGGTTCGTAATGCACGTAAGTTCATCTAAATTTCCAACAACCAAGTCACTCGATTTGCAACATACATTTTCCATATTGGATGGCATCATAACACAGTTATCACACAGACAAAAGTCCTCAGCACATAAATATTCCTCCTCACGTACATAATTGTCTTGAAGCAGTTGCAGCTCTTCCTCAGTATATTCGGGCTCAAAGTCGTAAGGAAATATACACTCCATTTTAAGAAATATCTCAAAAACTTTATTAAACTTCCTGCTATAGTGATCGAACCATAACTAAAGTCAATACCCCTTGTCACGCAATCATGCACATTCTCACAAACATCGCTATTTTAATTGCGCAAATCATTACAATTTTTAAACAGTTTTTTAATCAAACATATAAATATATAAAAGGGGCGGTATCATGTAAGTAGAAATCTAATTGCAATGACGGTAACTGTGAAATACTATAGAGACGAATCAAAGGGACACCGTGTTGTAATTATGATTAACACACCTAATTGCTCGCAATTTAGCAAAATAATGTAAATTATGCTAACTACTTTCTGTATATCACAATAACGTGAGCTCATTGCGATACGATATTTTTACTTATATATATTTATTTAAACAGACTTTTTCCGTAAAATAGCATAATATAGATTATTATAATATAAAACGTGGATTCAACACTTTTCTTTCATATTTATATAATGCATTTAGTATGTTTGTGGTGATGATTATACTCTACATGTCCGTTTCAGTAAAACGTGCACATCAATTGTCTGTTGACATGGTGACTCGGTCGCACGCTTCGTTTTATGGCCGTGTTTTATGGCCCTGAGGTGCGATTTTACATGACGCTTATTCTGTTACAAAGGCTTGCCAGTGATTTCTTATCCATTCAGTTTAACACCACACAACTTTTCAATAACCGCAGTTGCAAGCATTTCACGGTAAAAATGACAAAGATGTATTATAGAAATAAAAAAATATCGCGGAGCAAATTGGTTTAAATAGACGTCTTTAACTTACAATTTCTTTCTTATTACGATTGATTCAATGAAATGAGAAATTTAATTGGTTTATTTACATCAATATCTTTCAATTGAAACCTAGTTGTAATCAGCCGAGCGTATTCCTTTAATGCTTTTATCACAACCCCTATTAATCGCACTCATCGATCGGGATATGGTTCAATGGGTATTTGTGACGTCACAGAAAGGTAAACATGAACAAAGATGGCGGCGGCCATAGCCGAACGAAATCACAAACTTTAAACAGCTATATCTTCACAAATATAGCGTGTATAAAAATGAAAGTCATGTCAAAGTGATCTACACTAAAAGGTTTATTGATGGTTAAATTTTCATTTCAGCCTTTTTCCATAATTTATATGACTAGACTTATTCATGCACAGTTTATATTTTTAACACAGATCTCAGAAAGGCATTTATAATCATTCAACAAAATTATTTAATAAATTATTTCTTACTTCCATGGCTTTCTTAAAGTATAATGCTAATTTAATAAGAGTAGTCTTATCTTTTGATTGTAATAATGTCAAAAATGTGTACATACTAGGTCTAACATAAAAGTGTTTATTAGTATAAAAATTCCTTATATTTTCAAAACACGGACATTTTACAATAAAATGATATTCATCTTCTATATCTAATGAATTGCAGCACTGACAGTAACGCACATTTCTTGGAATTCAATTTTGCCCATATCTTCCTGTTTATATTCTCAAACAATGACGAGAAATTCTTCATTTAGTAACACTATATCGGAGACTTTGCGGTAATATATCTAAATAACCCTCGTACTCAAAAATACCTTTACAATGATTATAAAGATCAAGTACAACACTCGTTTCTTTTTCTGAATACCAGTTTTGTATAAAATTATCAATTACTCTTTGATTAAAAATAGATAAACAAGGATTTAAATCGTACAATTTTGGATTGTTCCATACATCAATAAAACCATAATCACATAACAAATCTTTAGCCTTTTTGGCCCAGTTATCAAAACCCATATTACAATCATTTAGTGATTGCTCGTAAACACGCTGTAAAATAATATTGTTTTTATTTAAAATCTTAAACCAATATTTAATAATTCTAACATATCTCACGACATACATACATACATACATACATACATACAAACAACAATAACTGTATAAGCGATCAATACTAGATTGTAACTCCTGTGGTATTTTTCGGAAAATAACCATATCATCAGCAAATAATAACAAAATTAACACTAAATCATGTATTTGGCTACCAGAATCAGCATTTTCATGTAAATATAATTCTAAATCTTCTACAAAGAAAGAAGAAAGTATAGTGACGTAGTCACTCACAACTATAGAACCTACAATCTGAGGGTCCGTTTCTCTACATTGAAAACCGAATAACCTCTCAATTTTGTATGAATGACCGAACGATTGAACAGAATTCTACAATACAGATATGCTGAGATTCAGCCAAAGTAGTGAAAACTCAATTTTGAGTAACAATAAATATCTACGGGACGCAATAATTGTATGTAATATAAAAGCACAGGAGAACTATTTTCCCTAGGATGTTGTGTAACTCACTTTACCGCGCGGAGGAGTATAGTTTCTTTCGAATGCAAAGGTGGCTCATACTTGAATTTGGATGGTGGAGGTGCAGGTTTCGGTTATTTAGTGGTGTGTCAATGGTCCATATAGAAAGCTTGAATTACGATAAAACCCCGTATAACCTCCTTATAATCACATCTACTATCTCAGATACATCAGAGATATCTCCAGGGGTTATTTGTTGCTCTATAGAATGGTTGATACAGGTGTATATATGCTATCCGAAGTTACTAAAGACACAGTAGGGAGACACAGCATCTATAAATAGAAACTGTGCCGTCGCTCGGTTTAATATTTGGAAAAAACTAAGTTACCCTGCATATTTGCAGCTTGTCAAACCCTCACCCAATTAAGACACACACAACTTCAGTGCCTTCAGCGCTTTGATTTATGCAAAGGAATGATGACACCATTCATCCATTGTTCAAGGAAATAACCCGAGTTAAATATAGCATTAAACAAGTCACATATATGAGATGCTAAAATATCAATACTTTCTATTAAATATTCTTTCATTATAAAGTCACACTTTCACTTCATCAATAACTTCATCAATAGATAGTTTTATTCAGGTCTTCAAAACAGCAATTAAGACCATTAAAATCATGAGAAGAACAAAAACTATCAGCTTTTTCATTTTCGCAATGAAAAATATCCTTTCTTAATTTTGAAAAATAACTACTGAAATCCTCTGAAGTAATGGTGTTTGTATTTTTAGATAAACGCTTAAAATAATTCCAAAACTGTTTAGGATTTGACCATTTTAGTTTTTTACAACTCTTTTATTTTCTCCTGCTCATGTAAATTACGCTTTTTCTTACATAAATCTTTATATGACCTTTTCAATGAATAAAATTAAATCATGTTTGTTTGTTTATTCGGTTTAACGTGATACCATACCCAGTCATATTATCCTGACACCGGGCCAACCAGTCCTGCAACTACCCTTATATGCTGAGCGCCCAGCAAGGGAGCTAAAACAGTATCTTTTTTACGACTTTGGTAGGTCGCGGCTGGGATCGAACCCACTGTAGTGTTATGGCCGGAATAAACTAACACGAGACGTTGGTGGCTGGCAATAGATTTATTCGGTCCCCAAGGTATCTGGCAAGGTAGTGATGGAGGTAGGCTCGAGGCTCTAACGAGATCTCTCTAGGTATCCCACCAGATCTGCTTGTAAGACCCTTGACCGGTCAGCTTATATATTGGCTGGTTACCAGCCAGCCAGACAGACAGTAAACATATGTATTATATAATAAGTGTCAACGACAGTCACAACTGAGACAGACGTTGCACAACTAATGCAACGGTCATGACAGTACCCATATGTATTACATAACACTCCTTTTTTTCCTACTTAAATTTACAGTTATAGTTGCCATGCCTGTCAAATAAAAATATACATATATTTTTGAAATGAGCGATTACAATTGCAGTGGAGCGGTATGAAAATAATTAAACATGTATATGTATTTATATACAATGAAAGTACGCCTGCCATAAAAATAGAGACCAAAATTATTTTTACATATACATAACAAAAGAAACAAAATAAATAAACAGAGTAATTGCAGCGATAATGCTGTATAATATGATAGTTAAGTCCCTTTTAAGGATTGGAATAACATCAGATTTTAATGAACTTAAAGAACATTTTATATATAAACCTCGGGGTCTGTTGGTTAGCCTGGTGCAAATCGTAGATAAGTTCCAAAGAAACATTTTAAACACAATCTTTGAAATCTGTTGGTTAATTCAAATAAAGTTCCAAGAAACATTTTAAACACAATCTTTGAAATCTGTTGGTTAGACTGGTGTAAATTGAAATAAGTTCCAAGAAACATTTTAAACACAATCTTTGAAATCTGTTGGTTAGACTGGTGTAAATCGAAATAAGATTCCATATCAGTTTGTTTTGGCTGGAGCCGTAGCCGTTGCAGACTCTCCGACGTCTGCTGGTCCAACACGAGGGTAAAGTTGTCGGATGAGTTGACTTCCGGTAGAATTTGGTTGATTTGGTGTGGACCCTTCGGAGTGTAGGTTAGCAACCGAAAGTGGATTTAGGTTGGCGACCGGAAGTGGGTTGTGAGACGGTGGCGTAGAAGGAAAGTCGTCTCTCAGCAACTTGTTCTCGATGTACCCAGGTGTTGTATGGTCCACTGGTACCATGGGAACATATTCGTTATTCCCCCGGATCTCACGGTTGGCAGTACCTCGGTCCCCACGTTCATGATCACGCCTAATGACAGAACAAGTGACGCAACCCTTCTTTTTGCATAAACACAGAATGAGAATTACACCTGGCAATAGATTTATTCGGTCCCCAAGGTATCTGGCAAGGTCGTGCTGGAGGTAGGCCGAGGCTATAACGAGATCTCTCTAGGTATCCCACCAGATCTGCTTGCAAGACCCTTGACCGGTCAGCTTATATATTGGCTGGTTACCAGCCAGCCAGACAGTAAACATATGTGTTATATAATAAGTGTCAAAGACAGTCACAACTGAGACAGACGTTGCTCAACTAATGCAACGGTCCTGACAGTAACCATATGTATTACATAACACCACGACCTTCCGCTCCTGAGGTGGACGCTCTAACTACTCGGCCACCGGAGACGGTAATTATATCATCAAATGACCTAATTGAGTATAACATTAATAAAAGACACTCGGTATGATTTTTTTGTATGTTTATTAATTGTAATTAACCATCATGGTGACGGTATATTCAGCTAATTATAGATGAACAATGGTCAACAAGTGCACAAAGAGCACCCGGAAAGAACCATCTACCTAAAGTTCCGAGTGATCAAACCGTGACTCGAACCCACATTTTGGTAAGTGGCTAAGTGGAAGTTAGTCAGTTTCCATTAATATCTGGTCTTACAATTAAACACATCCAAATACAAACTACTATACATTATATCGAGACAGCGCTGGGATGACACCCAGGAAGAATACATAATTTCCTTTGCAAACTGGCAAGCATAGCTACGCCCTTTATTTTTAATCTTTGTGTTATATTTATTTATATATGTTTTCCTTTAAATACATGAAGGAATATTATAAACGGGTGACAGGGCTAGTGTGTTTCACATTTATTCTTTTATTTCATCTGCTATCAAAACGTTGTCTTTGAAGACTTTTATCAAGGAAAATATGTTATTTTGTTTCCTTAAATATCAAGATTGGTGATTTTATATGTTAACCCATTGTTAGCAAGAAATGTGGACTGTGGTAGGACGCATTTAGTGTCCAAAACGGATCGAAGGAAGATGTGTGTTGAACTCCACGGAAACAACATTGTAAATGTTCTTCTTCACAAAAAATTTGCTAGTTTATAGAATTTGGACATAATCTTATTTCACTTAAATATGTATGAATTAAATGAATACTATTTTTTGTTTGTCACAAAATGTTCACGGAGAAGTTCAACCCCCGCCGTCCTTAACACACACATTAGGAAGTATCCCCTCACAAATAAATACATGGCGCTTAGTCAACGTGACGTCACTTTAAACATGCAGAAAATATTAGTCGCAACGGACACGATAACACTTTATTATTATCATTTAATCTAAGACTTATCAAATAAAGATAGGAAAATCCGGAAGGTCTGGAAAATCTACTGGAAAAATTATTTAAGCACACAACTGATCATTGAATATTGCAAACTATAAAACGTTTAGAAAAAACACTGAGGACATTGTAACCATATTATAGAATAATCTTTTTTCTATTACAAAAACTATTTTCAGTTTTATTTTGAAAATTATTTTAATTATGATTTAAATTCAACCAGTGTAGCAGAAAAAAATGACATTTTACATTGTAATCATCATGCAGGTACTTTTTTAATGTTACATAAAACATTTTTATTTCTAGACCTTTTTTAAAAAATAGTAGATATTTGAACACATGACTTGGCGAGAATTTGATAATTTCTTACGTGCGTTTAGTTTAAACATATTTTATTCAAGAAATACATATACAATTGCATATCAGTACATATAAAGTAAGAATTAGATCGAAAGCATGAGATGCTTATAGAGATCTTCTTCCGTTGTGGGGTAATTTACAGCTATTAAATTGGTTGTTTTAATATAACATTACGTGCGTTTGTGAGATTTAGACTAGTTGCCAATCTTTGTTTACTAGGTCTCTGATTGAATAATATTTTTCAGCTTTATTTTTCACTAAATTTTATGAAAAATATATGAGCAGTTCCAGACAATACTCACATGGCCCTCCTTTCAGAAATAAATTAAAAAAAATCACCGAATCGACTTTTTTTTTAAAGTGGGAGAATATAAGTAGCGTTTACTCGGGCAATATGACCTTATCTAGCGATGTTTATTTCTTAGGAAACAAAGATTTCACCATTCCATTATTAACGAGGAAAATTTTATTTTTTATTCTACAAATCATCTGTGAATGAGTTTCTTTAAAACCGCCCATTCTCAGTTGATTGGTAGAATTTAAAAAAAAAAATACGCGCCTAGTGAATATCGTCATCATGTGACGACAAACGGAAGTATCTATTTCAAAACTCATCCAAATACAATAGACCACACTATTTGAGCATGTTACATGACTTGATATATGGAATATCTATATAATGCAGAAATCAAAAACATAAGACATTCCTTTGTGTATTTAATAATATATAATAATAAAACTGGATTACTTAGGTTGTTTCGAAAGCCGCGGTATAACTTGAAATACGTCTTATCGATTTGTGAATTGGATTAAATTATGAAAAGTTGATAATATCTAAATGCTTGTGCAATTGATTAGATCAAATTCAAATAAAGTATGTGTTTTTTGGGCTTTATTCGAATGTTCCTGTATGATAATGAATGTGTGAATAAGTGATCCAATATCAAAATCATGTACATAGAAAATTGTTAGTATATCTTCTTTTGCCAATAATAACGATAGTAATTACATTATGCCTTTCAACATGAATGATATACACTGTATATTGCTTTAAGGAACATTTCAAAATAATACAAGCATATATTTAGGTTTTCGCTTCTCCAAGAGCAAAAACCTATTGTTCATCTTCTGTTGATTTTTAGGCTTAAGCCTCTACGTGGGGCGAATACCTATTGTTTTTCTGTTTATTTGTTTTCTTCTCGTAGCCATTTATTTTGCACTCGAATGCGGTCAGATGCGGAAATCCATAGTTATGAAATTCGAGATAACGAGTGCCGACTGTATATTCTTTGATTGTCCATTATGCCCGCCAAAACCATGACGCTGCCATCGCCAAAACTGTCTCGTTCCTGCACGCAACATTGGGCAAATCTCTCGTTCCGTCGCCTGTAAACTCTAACCCTACCGTCAGCAAAGCTGACCCTGAAGCGTGACTCGTCGGTAAAAATCACATTTCGCCATTGGGCTCGGGTCCAGTGCCTGTGACGTCGAGCCCAAGCTAAGCGGGCGGCTCTATAACGCGCAGTTAGTATTT
The DNA here is from genome assembly GCA_021229015.1 of Solen grandis. NCBI lineage: Eukaryota > Metazoa > Mollusca > Bivalvia > Adapedonta > Solenidae > Solen > Solen grandis. The sequence goes on along the minus strand of CM037788.1, from coordinate 27,276,105 downwards.
GTCCTGTATAAGGTCGACGCGCACTAATCGACGCTCTATCTTGTCTAAGACGATTATGTATCGTCTGAGCCGAGCTCCCCAGCCGTCGTGCAATTACCGTTGCTGGGGTAAAGCGATTACGTAAATGTGTTACCGTAATGAGGCCTACTTGATCTCGGCCTATCCGTAACTGACCCAGTAGTTGCATACCGAGTTGTCAGGTTGTGATTTGTTTGCCTAGAGCACACAAAATGAAGAGCAACGTCATTTACAGACGTATCGGCTCTAAGTATACCGACAGCCTGATTTCTGTCATTTTCAGATAGCCGTGGCATACCCATTTTCATAAAAAAATTGTAAACAATTTTGTGTTTTTGTGTCAGTGATAAAGACTACGTGCGACTGTGTAACAAAAAGCAATTGAAATGAACCCGGGATAGGTCAACACGAGGTAGTGGTCAAAAGCGGAAGTGAAAAGCGTGCTAGCCCGTGCACGGTACAATTGAACAAAATCTTGTGTCGGTGTACTGTCTATACTCAGGCCAATAAGTACATATCGATAACGTTCATATAAAGCCACCAATAACCCTCTAAAACAGGTCATAAAGTATGTAAGGTTTCTTTTTTTGTTAAGTGTATATACAGTCGACATTGTATTAAGAGACCGCTCAAGGGACTGCCAAAACGTGGTCGCTTAATGAAATGGTCTCTTAATAGATATATTTGGAAATCCAGGCAAACAAGTCATATATATACAAACTGTAAGCTAAATTGAATCATAACGTTATATTACATTACAACATGAATACGATGTTAACTACATAATGTTTTGTTGTTTTATACCAATAAACATTTATTTAGCATATTTATTTTTTGTCATATCTTTCGATTTTTAGCTGTCATGTTGGAATAATACCTTGGATCATTGGCTGGGGTTTGCATTTGGTGTTCGGTGGAAAAACACAACATTTGACATCGAATTCATGGATGGATTCGGACAATTTCAAGAAAAAAATATTATTTAGCAATGAGCTTTCTTTATGTCTCTAACATAAATCCAGAAACCTTCGATGAATTAATTTCAACCGTGCGTCCTGGTCGCGTATCATAAAACGCAATGTACATACATACAGGTACGAATTATCAATGGTACGCATTGCATCCGGAAGTATTAATTTACCTTATTCCCAAATATTCTTTTACCAAAATCCGAAGCATTCGGCATTTGGAGGGATGGTTTCACCTATATTATGCTTAGAAAATGTTGAAACGGGAACCAGGAGCTGTATTTAGAATTAAGTTGCACATGGTGCGGTCATGCGTGGTCAAAACAAATTGGTTTCAGTTGAGCACTTATGATTGGGATAATAGTTTGTTTGTTCGGATGTGTTAAAGATGAATATACACATGCTCCAGTGTACATGATTATTAGCAACGGAATCAAACACAGTCGCTCAAAAAAGTTGATTTTGTGCATAATCTTACGTGCTGGGACTTGGTTTATGTGGTCGCTGGTCGCATAATAAAAAAGTCGCTTAAGGGGATACATTGATATAGTAAAAACGTTCGGGCGGGATTTATAACGGTCGTTTAATAAAAAAAAGTCGTTTAATACAGGTGGTCGCATGTACACTGTTGACTGTATAGCATATTCCTTCTTATTGCACTATTGTGCCTCAAATATCACACACAAAATACATTTCTCTCAAATTTACATTTGTATGTAGACTTTTAAAAACTTTCATGTTTTAAGTTTAAAAATCAGATATCATCACATAAACTATCCCCAAGTATTGAGTTCTCGCCATATTGGTATCCTCGGGCTATTTGCACTAGTGCAATAGTTGACGTCAAGTGTGACGTAATTTTACAGAGAAACCATCGACAATAAACAAAATTGATTGATCCTTGTTTCTGATTAAGAACACAGAACTTCAATGCAACTGTTGTTTATAGATGTATGTGCACCATACTCATGGCAGACTCATTATCAGTTCATTGTCGAGAACTCCAGACGCCATTTTTTTGACTGTTGTTGGATTTTGACAGTTATTTTTTTAAATTTGTTTTTAATTACCATTGAAAATAAAATACATTTGAAGGGAAGATATTGATGCATTTGATGATATAATTAATATAAAAGTGAGGGATCGTTTTGTTCATTTTTCTTTCAATAACTTCTTATGCTGTCGAGAACTGGATACTCCAGGATATTTTTATTTACAAAAAAAAAAAAAAAAAAAATGTATGGTTTCGTAATTCTCAATCAGCTGTGAATCCTTCTGATTGATATAAATATCAAGCAGGCAATGTCATTATCTTGTAAACGAAATATGCATATCACTTTAAACTAGTTATGTCACAGATTTGAAACAGCAAACATCGTTAACTAACCATTTAAACCACCAAAACAGGCGAAAAAATGCGCACTAAAACCATACGTACTAGTACATTGGCTTAAAAGAGGCATGAAAGATATACCTTATGCCTTTCTTATTTGAGAAGATGTGTAAAAAAAATCAGTAGTCCCCAATGAAGTCAAATAATGACGATTCATAGACATAGGAAATGTGTTATTTGTTTACATTTTGGACATACCGACATAAGCTACGTCGTGGGACAGGTTTAAATAGCAGTTTTCAACACGTTGAGGACATGTTGTGCCATAAATTATGTTTATATGTGAGTATATGTATACATTTTCGAATAGATTACTCATTATAGCATCAGAAAACACATGCAATTCCAGGTATTTGTCCATATTGAAAGCTACAGAATCATGGGACAAAATTTTAGGTATTTGCTCGACTTAACTTGATTTTAATGAAAACGTTTTCACTCGTGATAATGTCCATTCTCAGTTTTACCTTTGTCGTAAATATAAAAGTAATTGATTGCAACATCAGTATCATTATTATTATCGTGTTCTTTTTCTTGATGTGGAAGAACCTTCATTATAATTTCTGAAATACATGTATTTAAGATTTAATTTTGAGTGTAAGGTATGAATATCTGCATATGTATCGTTCATTTCATTTTTTTTTGTCAAACGCACGTGCATTCGGCAACATTTCCAATAAGCTATTTACGAATACAAACCTTCCTAAAGTCAAAAACTGATCAATGTTCACAGACAAAGGATCATGGTTAATAGAAAAATCAATCCGTTATTAAGCACGTCATACACGCCGGTACGTAAATAGAAAGACCGAACCAATGGAAAAGCTAGTCGGCCAAATATCGAATATTATCGGCGCGACGAATGTTCAGTGTAAAGCGATAACAAAACAACGATAGATATACTTTAATGCGTTTGAAGGGAACATATTGATGATTTGAAATTCTATACCCCGTATGCATTGCGTATTTCTAGGTCGTTGTACAATTAAAGAAATGAATTTATAAACCATTATTTAAGTTTTAGTTTACTATCTCTAATTCTCATGTTTCCCTCTGGTTTTCTCTAGAATATTAAACTGCGACCCATTCCATCTTTATAAAAAAAAAAACCTTTTCGCTAGCATCAACCTCCGACACTGATTCTGACAAAAACGCCTTCACAGTCTGTGTATAATTATAAAACCAATCTGAACGTCACTTACTAAAATATCAATTTTGAAATATACTGGCCTATTAATTCATAACACTACTAAGTGATATTGTTTGCTATTTAAGGTCTTCCCATCCTGATAGCGATCAGTTCCATCAAATCTATGTATATATCTTAACAAAAAATATGTATATAAGCTTTTAAAGTGTCAAACAATGGTATTCTTAGGGGCAAATTGACATGTTATGACAAGTGACAGTTCCTTTATTACCTCCCCTTGAGTATTTTGTTGTCATTAGATATCTCCCCTGAAAACTAAAAAAAAGTGATTTTCTCCATTTTCCTATTGAAAAGTTTTTGTTTTTTTTTCACGAAAGTTTGAACAAAATCATAAAATGCATCTTTCTGACATGAGTTTTTCTCATAAATCAAATTCAGTTTTTCATATTCACAGAAAATGCACATTTTCCATAGGCTTCAATGTTAACTTATACGTGAACTATCTCCCCAAAGTTAGATAAAAATTGAAAAAAAACTCTTGGTGAAATATTTCTATTTTTGAATGTCTTCAAAGTGACAAAGTTTCATAGAAATATAATCATCCAGTGGCAAGATATGGAATATGGATATTAGGATGGGAAGACCTTAAGGTGTAAAATTGCAAAAAAACTGAACGATTGATGACTGACAAATGATTACTAAGTGAGACATTTTGATTTTTTTCTTTTCATACCCAATTCAGAAACATATTTTTCTTTTTTTATTTAACTTTCAGAGATGCTTAGGAAAGTATTTGTCAAGAACTTTGTTCTCTTCAAAGAAGAATACACACTGGACTTTCCAGACAATTCACATTTTGTTATCGGTGCAAACAACACAGGAAAATCCAGTCTATTTGAATCGATTAGACGATGTCTTAGTACATCCATGTCGACGACTGTGTCAAGTGCATTTGATAAAGACCAGTTTTCTTTGGTATGTGCACATTTTAAAACAGAAAGTGAACATGAGGATATTGTTTCTGCAATCATTGGATTTCCCGAAGCTGATAATAAGACAATTTATATTAAGATGGTAAACAAAATATCTGGTACGGAGGAAAGTAGAGCAATGGATCTGGTAAAAGAAAGTCTTATGGGTAATGTGGTAAATGAAGAATATGAAGTGAAATCGGAAAATGGGACGTGTTACAAGCTTTTAAAAAATTTTGTTAATCAAGACATAAATAGTACGGGCTTCATTAATGAAGTAAATAAAATATTAAAACCTGAAGAAAAAGAAGAGTTCTTAAAAAAGGATGTAGCTGTCACTGAAGATACAAAATGCAATAGTATTTTGAAGGAACTAGACGCAAAAGTTGTGAACACATTTCCAAACAGAGGTATTGGACCTTTGCAATGGTCTCATAGTAAACTCGTGCATGTCAGTGCAAAGACAAAAAATTATGAATATGCACAAGACATGGCTGAAATTATAACATGGTTTGAGGAAAACAAACAACAAAAAACATTTTCTGATGATGAGCTAGAAATGGAAAAAGAGTATTACAAAATAATTACAGATAATAATGACTTGCAATACAAGTTGATTGATGGTAAATTGAAATGCTATAAACACCAAACCAACGGCAGAGAGAATGAGGCGACTGAAAAAAAAGTGTTCCTTCTAAAAGTACCAGAAGGTTACTTGGAAGCAAAACACTGCTCTATATTATTGACAGTTAACTGTTTTAAAACAGTCATCCTAGAAGATCCTGAAAAAGGAATGCACCCACAGATGATAGAGCGGCTTCGAGACTTGGTTTTGCCACAGGTTAAAGACAAAGTAATCCTCGTCTCTTCACATCATCCGCATTTTGTCTGCTTTAGCAACATAAATAGGGTATTCCTACTCAGACCTGTGCAAAAAGCAGTGAAACGAACATCAGATATCATATCAGTAGGCAGTATTGTAAATCCGCAAAATGTTCAAGGTGTTGCGAGAAGTGAAAACAGAAAAAAGAAATCCTATTGTTTGTCAACATCTGATTTTCGGTCCATACTTTATGCAGAGAGAGTAATTATTGTTGAAGGGAAATATGATGTTATGTTTGTTGAATCTGTGAAACATCTCTTGTTAACTGATGAAAAGAATGGAAGTCGAAGAATACGTTTATCAGAATTCATTGCTGATGCTGATGACGAAGAAAAAATAAAAGAAATAAATTCGGATTTAGCCACACTTGTTATTCATCCTGCGGGTGGTTTGGGCGACATAGATGAATTTGTTGAACTGTGTTACAAACTTCAAATAGAAGCGTGTTCTTTGAAAGATGACGGTAAAGATAAGCAAACAACTCAAGAAAAAAGCGAATTGAATACAGAGAAAGCCAATAAACCAAGGCCAAAAAAGACAGACCAAGCAGCTCAAAGTGCAAAAAGTGATGTACAACTAGAACAATATAAAGAACGTTATGGATTTATTTGGAAAAGAGGCAATATTGAAGACGCTTTTGACAGTTTTAAAAGCTGGTTATCTGATGATGAGTTTGAAAAGAAACTTAAAAAAGTTTTAAGAAACCATAAAGGTAAATATAAATTTGGCAGAACTGGCACTGTGAGTGACAGAAACGATGTCGTTCTACAAGTCTTAGAAATATCTGGAAAAAAAGATATTACAAATGAAGATGGAAAAGAATTTCGGCGCTTTGTTGTATTCTTAGTTGATTTCTTATTACATGGAAGGATACCAGTGTAGACATTGGAACAATGATACAAAAATAAAATATCATGTTCAGGCTAGCTTACAACAAGAACATGACCTGCACATTCTGCAAATTGAAAACTGTACGTAATATTTCAACAGACACGTTTGCATATGAATTTGGCGGCCCACAAACATCTTTTAGTTCTGCTCTTGCTTTACTAAATCGTAATTGCAAATAGTTATATCGGCGTAATTCCGTGCATATATTTGTAAAAATCGGTATAATGTTTCATGTAAATATGAAACATTGTTTGTGTACAATGACAAACAACAACAACAAAAATGCAATCACAGTTTTAATGGCTAAATGGCGAAACTTTAGTAAAACCGACCATTTTTGCGTTTTTGCTATACATGTTCTCTTATCATAGCTAGCATATGTCTAACAGAGTTTCAATTCATAGCCTAGTCTAGAATATATAGTCACTGGTGTCAGGTCGTTTTTAGCGTATACCAGAAACGAATATTACTGATCAAAGATGATTGTATTGTATAATAAGATATCTGTACAATTATATCATATAAATCATATCGCAGTTACATTGGTTTTACATTATAATGAACGCGTAGTGATTGTGTAAACATTATAAGAGGTATAGTATAATGACGCGTAGAGTGGATTCAGTGTAAAGCATTATAATGGAGCGCGTAGTAGTGGATATTCAGTGTAAAGCATTATAATGGAGCGCGTAGTAGTGGATATTCAGTGTAAAGCATTATAAGGGAGCGGGTAATAATGTGTCTAGCATATAATGGAACGCGTAGTAGTGGATCTACAGTGTAAAACATTATAATGGAGCGCGTAGTAGTCAATATTCAGTGTATAGCATAATGTGTATAGCATTATAATGGAGCGCGCAGTAGTGGATCTTACAGCGTAATTGTTACGTAATTTTTGACATTAGATATGTCACAAACTCTTAATTGATACTGTTATGCAATTAACTATTTATTCTTGATTTAAATGTATAATGAAGAACAACACAATCATCAAGGGGCCAAGATATATCTCAAGGTGACTTTTTATTTAACTTGTCATCAACTCATGCATCTGATCCTACTTCACGCACCAGTTGCGTCACGCTACGCTAATTTGACCACTTCGAAAAGAGTAAACTCGGCTCCATTTAGGACGAATTTACATGTATTATTATTATTTTTTTTTTTTTCATTTTTGATTTTAAAGTAGTGTTTTTCACATTTAGTTTCGTTTCATTTGAATAACTTTCATTCTGATGAAATCGGTAAATAATACTAACATATTTTTTTTTCTCATAAAATGAGGGTGTTTTTTTACTGCCACGCAGGTAATTCCTATCCTTACGTGAGTTACTTGGCACCCCTGTGCAGCAGAATTTCATTTTGAAACAGTACACTTATATAAGCTCCCATGCCCGAATGGTCAGAGTGTTCACCCAAAAACCAGAAGATCTTGGGTTCAATCATCGGCCACAACCTACCAGTTCCTTAAACTGGTACTCGCTCAGCACTCAGGCACGGTTTCGGGAATGGTTGGCAAAGTGTAAAAATAATATTTTTTTTGTATAGATCTAGTATGGTGCCATTTCCCTGCAGCATAAAATCGTAATGATTCAGTACTTTATTCAATGTCGACAGAACTCCTAAAATGACCGAAGTAATATCGGTAGGACGTTAAACCAACTGATCGAGCAAAGTTTGTTTGTTTGATTTAACGTCCCACCGACAGTATTTCAGTCATTTGGAGACGATGTCTGCTTGAGAGAGAGATAGTGCAGCCACACTGCGGTATCACGCTGTAGACATGTGGCATGATACCACACCCAGTCACATTATCCTGATACCAGGTCAACCAGTCCTGGAAATACCGTTATATGCTGAGCGCCAAGCAAGGGAGCTATACCAGTACCACTTTTAACGATTTTGGTATGTCGCGGCCGGGGATCGAACCCACGATCTCCCGTTCCTGAAACATGAAAGTGTGTCCCATGACACAACACTTTCATGATACAATACCCATGACCAAAACTTCATTTAAATTTAATCAAAGGTATTTAAGTCAGGTAAATATATTTTATAACACACCCAAAGGGTGTAGACTATAACTTGCGTATGCAACGAACATAAAGTCACCAAAGTACACCCTAAAAGTTTTAAATATTTTTAAATAAATCGTTGTTTGTATGAGCAAGCCAATTCAAAATTCAAAGGATAAGACATCCTTTGTGCATGAAAGACGTCGGGTGATTTGACAGTCCTCTTTATCGATTATTGTGTATTCGATTCAATTTGAAGAATAAATACATTTGTAATATTCAAATGCTTGCGCAATTGTTTAGATCGAAACTATAGAATTATTGTTCAAATACAAAACGTCGTGTATGTTTTGCACGTTAGGGGCTTTATTCAAATCTATTTATTCTATTATGATAATAACTACTTGCATGCTTGAACTAATGTCAAAAATATGGAAAGAAGTAGATATTCTTTTGTCAATAAGATGTTGTATAATACCTTTCGACAAAACAGATATACATTGTATGTTATTTTAAGGACATTTCAAAATGACATTTCCCCGATTATTACTTTCTAGAAAAAATAACTATACTTAAATATACATATGGTTAGTACCCTATATGCATTGAACATTGACATGCGTGGCATGCGGCACCCTGCTGACACCCTGATAGCTACTTCGCGATCTTGTCTGCTGGACCAAGCAGTAGTCTGAAATGGCGAGTGATGTCTTCCACCACACACACAAAGTTGACATTAGATATATGGAATCATAGTAAGAACAAACGTTTTAACATCCCATTGTTTGTGATGTAAATGATAAATTAATAACCTATTATGTCATATTATTGCATGTATGATAAATATTATCACTATTGCATGACTCATCATCATTTTCATCACCGTCATCATCGAAGCCAGAGTTAGGAATACAAGATGGAAAGTGGACTACTGGAAAATTGGTGTGAAACACCAGTCGAAGTGAAGAAATGCTACAGAATAATCTACATTTGTATGTATATTGTGACAGCTGATCGATTTTAGCGAATATAAGAAGCTTTGATATTGAGTTACCGGTAAATTCGCAAAATTTGCATAGCAACAAAAAATATTCTGAGGTAGCAAATTTTACTGATCATATAACGAAAGTATTATAAAATAACGCATTTTATCAATACGAATATATCATATAAACCATACATCGTACAATTACCTAATTTCAGTGTCTTCATCGTACAATTACCTAATTTCAGTGTCTTCATCGTACAATTACCTAATTTCAGTGTCTTCATCGTACAATTACCTAATTTCAGTGCCTTGATTCAAATTAGGAATCGGAGCCAAGTTATAAACTTTTCACTTAAATTGATCAAAACATCCCATCTTTTATGATGGTAAAATCTCAGAGGGTTCACTGAATAAGTGAGCAAGCATAAAAAAATAACTGAGATTCTAAGCTAGAAAAAAAGGCATTATTTAGACAAAATCCATGAAAGAGTGATGTACTCTTCCCGATATATGGAAAGTGAAGGTCATAAACAAGCATTCAAATTTTCAAAGCAAACACTTTCAAGGGTTCAATGGAAAACTCAGGTGGTACGAAAAAAATGATAAAAAATTTAATTGAAAAGGGGCATAAATTTGCCAAAATCTATGACAGAGTTTTCACCTCTTGACCACAGGCAGGGGTAATAGTCATACAAAATACAAAATTGGTTAAAAAAAAAAAAGGGGTCAATGACAGAGTCACCCCCTCTTGTCTACAGGCTGGGGTAGTGGTTATATAAAGTAGTCCAAGTTTCAAAACAATACCTTAAGGGATTCATTATTTAAGTGAGGTGATACAAAAACCTTAACCGTTACGGCGACACTGACGCTCGGGTGAAAAGAATAGGTCTACTTATTCTTCGAATAGACGAGCTAAAAATCAATTCTTGGTCGATGACCATCTGTGAACTAGCTGCATTAAGGTTAAATCTTATGTCAACCTAAACATTTTTTTTACATTTTGTTTTCCACGAACGCGGTGGAACGCGGTGCGTTTCAACCAAATTTAAAAATTCAAGTATTACTTTGCATTAAATTTTGTTGGTATTTATAGATTTTAAATTATATTCATTTTAAAAACAATATGTATGTTTTTTTTTTTATATGTGTACAAAGTTCTAGCAAAACAAATCTTCCCATTGATTGCTTAATAAGTTAATAGTTAAAGACATAAAAACAATTCTATGTATAATGTGTGTATACAGTTCAAGCAGATGACAGTTTGCTGTAGGTTTTAAAATGATATCTAATTATAAAAGGTCAATTTTATGTGTATATAGTTCTTGCAAAAATATATTTGCTTTAAGCTGGTTTACAAATGTTTTCCCATTGTTAAATTTATAGTTTATGTGTACATAGTCTTGTTAAAGACAGTTTTTGATGTTGAAATCTGTTAATATTACCTATCGTTTCACGTCAGTCTTATCTATTTCGTCTGTACATAGATGTTGCTAAACACAGCATTTGTGTTGGTTTAGCGAATGATATTCCATCATTTTGTTGCTATATTGTTGTATTGGAGTTAACTGTCGCTGCGATAGTATTTCAATCATATAGCGACATCCAGCTAATTACAGGTGGAGGAAGACCCCGAGTACATAGAAGTACTCGGTTAGAACCACCGACCTACCGCAAGCCAGCTGGAAGGCTTCCTCACATGAAAAATCCGAAGTCCCTACCAGGATTCGAACCCACAGCGGTGAGGAGCTGAGATATTTGTAGTCCACGACTTTAACCGCTCGGCCACGGCGGCCCCTATTCCATCATTTTAAGCCATTTTCTATGTTCTTTGTATAATAATTTTTTGCATACTTTTATTGGTTTTATAAGGCCAATTTTTTATTTTAATGATATTCCATTATTTAAATTAATTTTTTTTTTTTAATGTTTGAATAAATTTTTGTATTCTATTTTAATTTATGAGTCGTACACGACCATTTTTACTTATTTTATGTATACATTGATTTTGCTAAATACATCATTTGTGTTAGTTTTGGAAATACTTTTTCATTGTATAAGACCAATTTTATTTAATTAATGTGTACATTATGTTTGCCACAGACAGCATTGGTGTTATACAATGATTTTACATCGATTATTATCTCATGTTTATGCTCACATTGTACCTGAAAAGAACTTAGGAGGCAGACGAAACCTAATTTTCTGTATCTACTGAGCTTAAAAAATAAGGGTCAGGTAATACATACTGTTATTATTTGATATTTTTATGGTTAACCTATAAATGAATTTTTATTTATTGAAAAAAATATGTTCTTTACCAGGAGTTGTAGAGTTGCTATTTTATAAATGGATAAAAATCAAACTCTAATATGAAGACTTTCTACATAAATATAAATATACATTTTATCAAGTTTTCTTTAATGTTTCAATGTTTTCCATTTGATATATGCCTTAGGTATATGATAAATCAATTCATGAGAAAAACTTGAGACATTTGATGATTTTATAGCAGTTTTTATACGTACCCCGCTCCCCCCACACACTTTGCGAAAGCATTTCAATATAGGGTTAGATAAACTAAATATCATTATATTTTTAGAATCTGTGGTTAGAAGTTTCATATATTGCACAAAATGCTTTCTTTAAATGTACATAAAAAATTACACACACACAAAATATCAGAATTTCAAAAATCAATCATTAGTGTTCCACTATTTTAAATTATGAGCTTTTAAAAATGTATATTATGCTAGTATATCATATTGCTGATATTATATTATATGATCGATAACACTGCATGTAGATTTTTGAAGAGTGAAGGCGTTTGATCATAAAATGTCTTCAGATTTGATACAATTTTAATCGTCCTTTATGACTGTAGGTAAGTGGTTAGAAATAAGTTTAGACTCCTAGGTTTTCATTATTATTATACCTAAGCTTCACAAAGTGTAGTTTTTTTTTCTATATAGGAAGTATGCTCATCACGTCCTAGATGCCACCCTACACTCAACTCTCTTTAAAACAGCGGTGTTTGTTTTAGCGAATTTCGCTGTTATGTTGAAATTGTTGTTGTCAAGAATAGAAACATACAAGGATTATGCACTTTAGTTTTCAAGACTACTGCTGTTATAAGGAGGATATTGTTATAATGAATGCCGTTGTAAAGAGTTTTCACTGTAGTTTGGTAACTTTTGTTGATGATACCCTCACACGTATAATCATTATTTATCCTGATGAGATCAATCAACAGACGAGGGGAAGTAATCGTGTCAAAGATTTTGAAAGAATTAATGACCTTCTTCCTTGGTTACAGAAAGTACTAATATCATGAATGGCGAAGCTACAAGTGAAACTATGGTTTTAAAATTTTAAGTGACATTTTATATGGAATTTCCCACGAAAAATCTCAATAATACGACTTGACGTCATTTTAACGATTTGACATCATCAACATGGCGTTCCTTTGGAATGGACATTCCGGACACTTTTATCGTAATGAACATGATTACGTCTATTTGTCTACGGTGATAAAAATGATTATTGTTTATCTTGGCCATATGTATATGCTCTTGTAAATGGCCAAAGGCACAATGCTGATTTTGCCAATAAAATTGATTGATTGATTGATTGATTGATTGATTGTTCATGTTTATATCTAGGCCTTTTCATAGAAAACAGGAGTAACAAAAGCTGACCTAAGAAAGCGCGCTCAACTGCTCTGAGTGCTGGATAGTATAATGTTACCAGTTACTGTTTTTTTTTTACTTGACTTGACTATTTGAGTTTACCGTCGCCTCGACAGTATTTTAGTCATATAGCGACGTCCAGCTAATTACAGGTAGATAAAGACCTCGAAAGCACGGAGGCATCCGGGTAGAACCATCGACCTACCGCAAGCCAGCCGGAAGACTTGAAGAAGCCGGAAGATTTGAACCCACTCGGTAAGGGTCTGAGTGAGTGTTAAAGGCAAAACTTTTACCCTCTAGGCCACGGAGACCCCTACTGTTTTTAGTGTTAACATTAAAAATATGTGAAATAAGGTATTGAGCCCAGACACATGTGGGAAGTTTTAATACCTGAGCTTTAGTACTTACAGTGATACAAACTTGTATGAATAACATTAACTTAAAAGAATATTCCATGTTTCAAGAGAATCAGACATTTTTTTTTAATATACGGTATTGAAACGGAAAATAAATGAGCAAAAATGAGTTGAAGAGTTGTGTGTCCTTTAGAAATATTTACTTGCTTTGAAAATGATCAAGAAAAAGAATTCTAACCTTGAAGTGAATATGCTAACAGTTTTTGAGAAATTGATCTTAATCATCACAGAAAAAGGGGTATAAGTGTGCCAAAATAAATTTTAGGGTTTTCTGCCTTTTTAAAATGTGTTTTCCTTCTGATTGTGAACACGTATTCAAAGTTTGAAGTGAATACGCTTGACAAGTTTTGAGAAATTGACCTTTTTTTTTTTTGAGAAATTGACCTTAAAAAACTTAAACAACACAAAAAAATTGAAATCGAAATGGGGCATAATTGTGCCAAAATGAAATTAAGGGTTAGCTACCCTTTTGAAATTGGTTCCCTTTCAGAACAAGTATTCCAAGCGCTTGATGTGAATATTTGATTGGTTTAGGGAAAAGATAACCATTACAGAAAATTATAAGTCGATAAAGGGCCATACTTCTGTCAAAATGAGTTTTACGGTTACCCTCTCTTTTTGAAATGGGTTCATATTTTGATATTAAACAAAACCAGCCAAGAAAATTTAAAGTAAAAAAGGGGAATAACTGCTGCAAAAATGAGCTAAAAGTTGAAAAGTTGAGCTAAAATTGTGAAATATCATTTGTATGCTGTGCAGTTTTATGCGGTGTTAACATGAATCTTTGTGATTTTGTTCATTGTTGTTTCCCCCCCCCCCCCCCCCCCCACACACACACACCCGTTTGTATTTCAGGCGGCAGAACAGAGAAAGTGCGTTCGACTGTGTTCGATAAGCTAGCAATAATAGGGCCTTCAGTACTGTAGCTTCTCTATAGCCTCAAGAGTTATCTCGGACTGGACTGTAGATGTGCTTAAAAAGACGCAAGTTCATTTACTTGTAGTTATAGGCTCTTTTGGTCAAAGTCTATAAAGGTTTACACTTACTATATTACTGTAAAATTCCCATGATCACTTGACTGACCATGATCACAATTAAAGGTAGAACTACTCTAATGGGCACTTCTCTAGATCTTAATAAACTATATAAATTCTGAATTTGTATTATTTCATTAATCAAATATTTTTAAAATAAATATTAAAATTAATTTTATATTTAGTATAATTTTACAAAAAACCATTAATATATGTGTGTACGAAATAATATTTCTTATCAAATACCAAATCATTTTCATTTAATATTTTACTAAAATATCATACGGTATGGAAAAGTGCTAACAATTTTCGACATGATTTTCTATACCTTAGGTTTTCCACCCAAAGATGTGTTCTCTATTCCTATGTCAACATTTTTATTTCGAAAAAACAAACAAACAACAACAAAACAACAACAACAACAAAAAAAATATTTGTTTAATTTTCCGATATCATCTTCCTGAAAAAAAAACCCACAAAATATTAAGACATGCACCATAAGAAACAGAGCCAGATAGTAGCTATTGCAGTTTTTCGACTTCTGATTTTTTTTGACGACGAGAGTCACATGTTGACATATAAGACCGGAAGTGATATCTATCGACATTCCTTTGATTATTTATTCTAATTTGACCACAATTAACGAGCATAATATACTAATTATTTTAAACATTGAAATAGACAAAAAAAAATATGAAAAAACACACTCCGTTTTGAACTTACGCTTAGAATTTCTGAGTACAACAGAGCATAGTACGGAAAACATCGACATCGGACGATGAGCACGTGATCGACATTAGAGTACTACATCCCTAATGATGGATAGATTACCTTATTTGTGTCTAAATACGTCTGAATATCGTTTTAAAAAAAATGATGTTTTCATATTTTGTCTATGGTTATGAATACTACCAATGGCAAAATGTATAATATACATGGGTCTTCATGTTTATCGAAATTTCTTAGAATCAATCATTGCAGTGGTGTCGTGATAACACGTATATTGTTGCTGTGTGTTATTCACCTTTACTTTATCAGTATGTAATCAAAAATGGTATCAAATTTCTTTCTCCGTTATTGTTGGCTTTGAGTCAAATTTCAGTGCCGTATTTAATAATTATAGTTAGCTTTTTCTTTTCTTTTTTTTTTTGGGGGGGGGGGGGGGGGGGGGGGGGGGAGAGAGACTAAAATCTGCTTTATAAATAACTGGCAACCAATACATGGGTTTTATATCTTGATTTGGTCAATAATTTCCTGATCTTGTCAAGTGCAACGTACTGGTCCAACGTTAAAATCGCCCCAGATTATTTTAATTTTATTCTTCATTTTTTTTTGTCAGCGGGAACAGCCCTACAGCCCACTTCTGCTTTATAAATGGAACTGTTATAAAATGAATCCCATAATGATTAATTAATTTCAATCACATAACCTTTTGAGTTTTCTGCGCATGAAAGCCGAGTCCTTTTTCTTCTTTTCTTTTTAAGTGCAGATAACTCCATATCAAACCTATCAATACAGTATTCTATTTCACATTATTGTTTGTTGTTTCATTTCCAGTCATTATCCAAGAGTAAAAAAAAAATCTATCCAAGAGAATTTTCACTATATGTCAGCAAATAAACATACTGCGTTTATCTTGGGGGTAAAAAAAAGAATATTTATATATATTCTCGTATGCGACAATAGTAAAAAATCTGTTGCAAAGAATTTTTTAAACTTTTATACAGCCACAGGGAATAGAGTGACAAACAAACTATTGAGTTTTCTACCCTTGAAAATGACATAAAAGAGCAAAAGACCTTACTTTCAGAGGCAGATAAATCAAAAAGTAGAATGGAGATCCCCATTTTCCCCCCATGAATTTGTTTCTAGTGTAATTCTCTATAATCATGCAAAGTTTAGAAAATTCGGTCAAGCTAGTTTTAATTTTCCTTCTTTGTCTGCAGTATATCGTAAACAAAAGCATCGCATGCGCCTGCTTGTTTGTTTGTTTTTAGGGGGAGATAAATAAGGTTGCAAGCCTTGATTAGAACGTAGTCTTTGTGATATTGACAAGTATGTCACTAACGGTTTTATAGTTTAGAAGTTAAGGCCAAGGCTATCGAGGGTAGGGATGAATAGTAGAAGCATCCTATTATATGCGATTATTTTTATCATATGCTAATATATGCTAATAATCACTTTATCTTATTATATTTTATTACTTCATTCGTTTATTATTATATATATGTGTGTGTGTGTGTGTGTGTGTGTGTGTGTCTTTTCAATATACATTATGGGTGTGCAAATCAATTGTGTATTCTTAATTTTGTCTGTCTTTTTTCACTCTTCTGCAAGAAGTCATCTATCAAAATGTGGAATAAAATAAAATCAAAGCTGGTGAACGCTAAAATTTATTTCATATTTCCATAAACAAATTGGGTTAACAAATTACCAAATATGAGTAAATTCTAATATTGGCCGAAGAATGAGGAAACTCTAGCCAATGCCTTTAAATACACCTATCCTAATAGTCATAATTTATATCTTGTCATGGCTGTATAACTGTATTTAATGACACTTTGTCACTTTAAAAACATTTTCACTTGGAATTCAAACAATTTTGTCAGATTAGGGGGAGATAATCCATATTCAGGTAAACATTGGGATTGGGAATACACAATTTCTTTGAAAATGAGAAAAAAATGAATTTGAATCTTGAGAAAATCTCATGTCAGAAAGCCAATTAAATGATTCTATTTCAAATTATATAAATTAAGGTATCCAAACTTCACTATAAAAAGAGAGATAACCACTATTTTATTTTTCAGAGGAGATAATTCATAGGTCTAAACATGACCATCTGTGTGGTTAGGTAATCATTCAATTGAAAACGAGCTCAACGGACTTTGCTTTGTTTAACTGAAGAGTTGTACACTGTTAGTATCAAGAGGAATACACAGATATGCTTGCACAAAACATGTTCTCTTTGTATGTACACCAACGTTCAGTGTACTCGTGTACAACTCTTTTGTTAGGCAGCCAAACTTCCTCGTGTATTGTTACCTCAGTTATGAAATTGTGCTGCTTTTACACACATTATTGAAAACAATTATGAATTACCAAAGCAAATAACTTGATAAATATTCCTTGTATATCAAGGTTTTAAAATTTATTGGCATATTAACACGCTGGTGTATTTGATCTTTTACCAGATAAATGCCAAATATGGCAAAGACGGTAATACAGGAAACAGTATATACAAATAATATGAAGTAGTATCAAAACTAGAAAACAGTGCGGTTGAATATAATACAGATTATTTACATAATCAACAAATGGTAAAGAAAAGCTATTGGTAACGTACACACACACACACACACAAACACACAGGCTTGTCTATAGCGCCAAGTGAGGTACATAACTGAGCGCAACAGTAAAGAGGTAACCCATTAATATAAGATGTTAGGGCCTAGAATTTCACATACCTTTATTGCTTCATATCTAATTATTGTCCATTACTTTAAAAATGGGGGAAAAAATGTATATACTGTTGTTTTGAACTTTTCACAATCTTCCTGAGGTATGCATAATAACGAGGATATTTCCATATATGGGCATCATACATACTGGTCTATGCATGTATATATAGGTTTGCATATTAATTAGGTAAATGAAAAATAGAGAGGTACATTCATTTTTGTACACTTCATTTCATACTACATCTCAAAATTTCTTATGATATCTAGTGATACTGAACATTCAAATTCAGCTGGCTTGTGACTGGTCGGTAGTTCTACGGGGTCTTCCTCCACCAGTAATTAGCATGACTAACTGTTGCAGCGACAACAACTAGTACGCAAAGTATGGAGAGATCCCATTTTGTTCGTATGATGTTAACATCAATGAGGAGCCTGGACTATTTGAACAAGTAACTGGTGTTGCACGCAACACACGAGTCCCCTACCGTTGTTTCATTATCATAGCAACCAGAATATTGCTCCGAGAAAAAACGTGATCTCCATACGGCCATCTATTTATGTACCAAGTTTCATTACAATATCTTAAACGGTTTTTATGTTATCGCGGGATCGAGATTTCCGGACATCAGACGGAAGGAAGGACAGACGGAGGGACAACCTATAGTCGTAGGTAGGGGACCAATAACTGAAGTGCAAGTTTGTTTGTTGGGCTTATCGTCCCACCGACAGTATTTCAGTCATTTAGAGACTAGGTCTACTTGACACAGATATAGTGTTTCCATGTACCACACCACGTCACATTATCCTGACACCGGGCCAACCAGTCCTGGATCTACCCTTATATGCTGAGCGCCAAGCAAGGAAGATATACCGTACCATTTTAACCACTTTGGTATTTCGAGGCCTAATAAACATCTTACTCCTTACTATATTCTATATTTGATTTCAGCAATGTATATGCTTACAGTTTTATAGATGCACTGAAACAGGTGAATATTACTCTCTGAAGAAGGTGTTCATCATAAACTCAAATTGGTGAGCATTACTCACTGAAAAACTGAAGAAGGTGTTCAATCAAAACTCAAATTGTTCAGCATTACTCATTGTTAAACTGAAGGAAGTGTTCATTATAATCACAAATTAGGAGAACAGTACTCATTAAATAAGGTGAGTACTATTCATATGATAGGGTGAATATTACTCTCTAAATAAGGTGAGTACTATTCATATGATAGGGTGAATATTACTCTCTAAATAAGGTGAGTACTATTCATATGATAGGGTGAATATTACTCTCTAAATAAGGTGAGTACTATTCATATGATAGGGTGAATATTACTCACTAAATAAGGTGAGTACTATTCATAGGATAGGGTGAATATTACTCTCTAAATAAGGTGAGTACTATTCATATGATAGGGTGAATATTACTCTCTAAATAAGGTGAGTACTATTCATATGATAGGGTGAATATTACTATTAAATAAGGTGAGTACTATTCATGTAATAAGATGTTGTTGTTGTATTTGGGTTTACCGTCGCTGCGACAGTATTTCAATCATATAGCGACGTCCAGCTAATTACAGGTGGAGGAAGACCCCGAGTACACAGAGGTACCCTGGTAGAACCACCGACCTACCGCAAGCCAGCTGGAGGGCTTCCTCACATGAAAAATCCGAAGTCCCTACCGGAATTCGAACCCACGCGGTGAGGGGCTGAGAGATTTGTAGTCCATGACTGTAACCGCTCGGCCACGGTGGCCCCTGTAATAGGATGAACAGTACTAACTTAATAAGGTGAGTAATATTCATGTTTGGGTGACTATTACTCATTAAATAAGATGAGTACTGTTTATGTAATTGAGTGAACATTTACTCACCAGGTTAACCTTTTGTTTTATCTTATGAATAAAGTCTGGATAAGACTGAAGTAATAACATGAACAATGCCCATTAAAAACTGTGAGTAATGCTAACCTAATTTTATTTCTCACCTACTTCAGTTAGTTATGTTCACCTATATCAGTGACTATCACTCATCATGAATGGGTTAAGTAATGTTACCCAATATGGATGAGTAATTCTCATTAGTTATGATAATTAAACTCAATAAAATAGGTAAACATTTCTAACAGAAAAAGGCGAAAAATATTAGGAGGATTGTTCATGAGAGCCTACGACCAGGATCATGCTTTGATTGAGACCCCAACTGTAAAACAGTTAAGGTAGGATAAGTTCGCGGAAGCGAACTGTATAGATATACATAGTCTGCATTGTGCAGAAACATGATGCAATCAGTTCATACCTTATATACTTTTCGTGTTATGTCTTTGGCACGGGTTTACATTTTCAGTAATAATGATAATAATTTTACTTCATTGAACATTTAATTCATTCACTTTTAAATTTATTCTACTTGTATGTTTTCTTTAAAACAAAAACAAACCAAAAAAAAAAAAATAATTTAGCCATTTTACAAAATAGAGCTTATTATGTTATTATTTTTTACAATCTAAGGGTCATCAAATAGCACGAGGAAAATGATATTATCATTGTTAATCGGATTAAAATAAGGCTTCAAAGTGGCATAGTGGTAGCGACACCAAGTAATCAATGTATGTCAATTTCACCGCATGGGTTCGAATCCCGAAGGAAACAAAAAATAAAATATTAATAAATTTGATAATAAAAATTACATATATACTTTTTGTTATACTTAAAATATAAAATTATGTATGTCTACACTAAAAATAATATCTAATTTTTATTTCAAGAAATATCAAAGTATATTTACTTTATGCATATAAAAATACAAATGTTTATTCCTTATTCTGCTAACGTGAGAAAATAATATGAAAACTAGTGATAGATTATCAATGAGTGTGTAAATTCATTACCAATAATTATTGATATTTAATGGCCTTTTCAGACAAAAAAAGGTAGAGTATGAATAAACAGATTTTTTTTTTAACTGTTTTCATTTTAGTAATACACACAATAACAATGGAAAATAAAATGAAAATGGTAATCCAAGTATAGCATATAACTTCCGCGAATCGCATCAAAAAATGAGCTTTGGAACCGAGATAGGGGTATCTTTTTAGCATGGTCAATCTATTTTCTTTTCTCTTACTAAAAAAACAACAACATAGAACAAATTCTTAAAAGCGTTTGGTCAAAAATAGACTGACATACAGCGTGACAAATAATTTCACACGAAGGCACGCTGGAATAACCATCCTCGGAACCTACGCTAAATATTCGGCTATTATCTCCGTATATACAATGGTATTGCTTCGTTTTTAGTTGTGTGTGACGTAGTCACTCACAATTATAGTACCTACATTCTGAGGGTCCGTTTCTCTACATTTAAAACCGAATAACCTCTCAATTTTGTATGAATGACCGAACGATTGAACAGAATTCTACAATACAGATATGCTGAGATTCAGCCAAAGTAGTGAAAACACAATTTTGAGTAAAGTATAAATATTTACGGGACACAATTAATGTATGTAGTATGAAAGCACAGAAGTACTATTTTCTCTAGGATGTTGCGTAACTCGCTTTACACGCGGAGGAGCATAGTTTCTTTCGAATGCAAAGGTGGCTCATGCCTGAATTTGGATGGTGGATGTGCAGGTTTTTGTTATTCAGTGGTGTTTCATTGGTCCATATATAAAGCTTGAATTACGATAAAAAAAACCGTGTAACCTCCTTATAATCACATCTAGGTATCTCATATACATCAGGGATAATTACAGGGTTATTTGTTGCTCTAAAGAATGGCTGGTACAGGTGTATATCAGCTTTCGGAAGTTACTAAAGATACAATAGGGATCCACTGAGTTGCATCTATAAATAGAAACTGTGCCGTCGTTCGGTAGTACAAATCAAAGCACTGAGGGTGCTAACAGAACAGTATTGTCTCATTTCTTTAGTTTATCAGAGTAAATTTAATAAACGGAGGTCAAATTTTCGCACAATGCCAATAACCCCGCTATAACGCTGCGATAACAGGGTCATTAGATGAACGCACCATTTGTTTCAGCAGAATGATAACAAATAGCACATTGCCACTTTTACTCCCCCTATATTTCAATAGCCTTCAATGAACAACCGTTAATTATTTTAATATAAGTTTGATATTTGGAAAAAACAAAACAAACCCAAGTTACTCTGCACATTTGCAGCTTGTCAAACCCTCCTCCACTTGAGACACACACAACCTTAGTGTAATTAATTAACGTTTCTTTCTATGAACTTGTTATAACGAGTGTATCCCCATGAACATGTTTAACGAGTGTATCCTGAATTATGTCCGTGAAACAGATACTCATGTATACTTGGTAAAAGAGTGGCAAGGGGTATTCTCTTCTGGAGATCGGAGCTGGGGAATAACACCCTTTATTTTGAACTACTACATTAAAATATCAAATTTTATTAATGTAAATATACTTACCTTATCACCACACACACACACACACACACACGTTTACCAATCAATAATTTCTGCATTATACACAGAATTGTAGTAAGAATAAAACTTAAAATATTATTGGTGAAGAATACATGTTGCATGTTTGTTTGTTTGTATCGGTTTAACGTCCCACCAACAGTATTTCAGTAATTTTGGACTTTGTCAACATATGCCATATATAAATCTACTCCAGTGTGATATCACGGGGTAGACAATTGGCATGAACTACTAAATCTGAACTACTGGTCCTAAAACTTCCGTTATGTGATTTTAGATCCCCTAAAAATAAATCTTGCAGATGCTTTGCTGGTTTTCATATCTAGTCTGTATAGAAATGTTGGAATTGATTTAATCTGAAATTTAAACAAAGGTTAAACTGAATTGTTTAATTAAGCTGATGGTACTCTGGTGAGCAATGATGCTTTTAATGACTTTGGTGTGTCGAGACCGAGGTTCTAACCCACGACCTCACGATTCGAGACGGATTTTTTAACCATTTGGTCCCTGGAAACAGTCAGTCTAGTAATTTATGATAAACATCAGAGTTGTAGTTTATGAACGGTTCCGCTATTTGTTTGTAACTCCTCCCCCTATTGATAATTTGACAGTTTCTATTCATACCTAGGTCAAGTGCTCACAAATAGTATCACATACAAAAGCACATATTCTTTTGAGTAAAGTAGGTCAACCGTTCACCATGTGCTTCACACTTACACTGGTTGGATAAGCCGGTTAATGTAAACATACTTGATTGACAGTTTAGGGGACCATCCATTGTAGTTGGAGGGGGACAATGAAATAACAATGGAAGATACATTTACGGGACGAATTTCTGTGTTGATATGACATAATTTATTAATCGGGATATCATACATGCATTGTATTTAACAATGGTTGAAGAGGAAAATAAACGGACGGGTGAAATGTACGTTATAACTAGAATTATTACATAAAACATAATCATATCCTTTTATATGTTTTATTTTGTCGGTCATATATGAACAACTTCAACCAAGGCTCTTTTCCAATTTCTATGCGTTTTATGAAAATAGTGACATGGATCGGACGTTAAAAAAATTCTGACTTGTTTAAAGTACAGAATCTTGGTTTTTCGCTTTATTTCTGCGTCGTGCTTTTTGGTGATAATTCATTGTAGAATATGTAAGTTGAATATCAGACCGATCGAACCGTGCATAGAGATCAAAGGTATGGATTTGTTCAAAGTTACAGCCTCCCCAACGAAGCGATGTATGATTCCATTCCTTACCATATGTAGAAAAAAAAGAAGAGAAAGGGGAACGTGGTTCAAGAGCCAGAGGCGCAAAAAATTATTCAGGATGCTCTTCAAAATACACGAATCAAGTTGCAGCACCCCTGCCTTTTAACATTGAAACAAAATAATATTCAAAATAAAGGATTTAGTTGAAAACCGACATTGAAAAAAAATCAATGTTTAAGTATTAAATATATTAGCCGTGTCATGTGAACAATGTTTAAATGTATGAAATCAATAGACATGCAGTACAAATATCTGAAAAGAGACATATAAAGTTTGACCGTAAGTGCCCAGTCTCCGAATTCGCTCAAGCAATTGCCTGGTTATCACTCTTGGTAAAATATCTGCATGCACCATTACCAAGTTACATTTGTGCATTTTGAATACAATGTCAATACACCAGGACAAATGAAAATAAAAATATGTGAATCAGTCCAATACTCTGACCAATTTAATAAAGACTGGGCCAAATTCTGACACAGGGATTTTCGAAAATTTAATTTGGGTATCTAGTTTTTATCCCAACATAATCCTGTTTTGAGTTCGTGCGAGCTTTAATCCAGGCAAACATTTCAAATTTCACAAAAAAAAAAAAAAAAAAAAAAAAAAACCCACAAAAACGGCCTTTAGAATATTCAAAAAGATTTTATAAGATTGGCCCTTGCGAATTTTGTTTTTGGATAGCATCCGTAATATTCATAGAATTCAGTTACTACAGGAAATAATTGCTATAACGTTTACATGTTTACATGTCGACCCCGTCTCGTTAAACATAAGATGGCGGAAGTTTTACAGTGTAAACTATATTGTCATGACCTATTTATAGACACAGACAGAACATAGTCCAGGGAAAATAAAAGAATGCATGCTTCGTCAATCAATATGTTTGTGTAACTGAAGAGCAAAACATTATTTTGATACCAATAGTGTTTTTTTTATGAGTAAAGTGGATAATATTTCATCAAGCCTAGGTATGGTTTTGTTTTTATATAAAACTATCACTATCAGTGTGTTTTGTATTAATATGTCATGTATGAAACTGTAACCGGAAATTAATACCGGGGATGAATTTAACCCTTTCCCTCATAGAGGAAACCATGAAAAGACCTATGCGAACAACATAAAACCAGATCAGCCTGCGAGTAACTCGCAGGCTGATCAGGTTTTGTGCTGTTCGCTGCTCCTCAGTGGTCTGGAAATGAGGACTTTATAATTAAATTTGGAAAGGTTTAACTGTGACAGGGACATTCGTGGATGTTGAGCATCTATGGTGTCATTTTTAAGATTAAAAAAAGTAATAAAAGTTTATTCATATAACTTCCTTGTGTTTTGGAGGGATTTATATATTGTTAATTACATAACCAGATCTTTGCAATATTTATTTTTAGGTATATGAAGATGTATTCGCCAAATGCAATTTAAAACTGCATTAATCTCCGTTGGTTATTTTGAAAAGCAAACATTTCATGTAACTGAAAACAAAAACAACACATCCTTTTATATTCTTTATGTTAAATATTAGCGGTCTAATATTCCGCATCGGCTTTGAACTTAAAATCTGTACTAAACGGTCAGACAAGGAAACAAGAGAAAGTGACCGCTTAATACAGGTGGTCGCTTATGCAAGTTCAACTCTAATAATATATTCGATATTCGATTCTAGTGGTGTTACTTCAATTGGTTCCAAATCGACTGAATGTTTCAGATAGTATTTGAACTGCAGTAATCTGCCAGTGTTGACAATCTTTTCGAGTATAAGAATAGGTAAATACTAAAGAAAACAATTATATTTTGAGATATAGATTTTCCATTTTGAAGACAGATTATTTAGTATAAAGAATAAAACATGTTCTTGTCTGGTAAATTGATGACTTTAATGATGTCTTTTCTGGGAAAATATTTTTAAACGGTGCACATAGTAACGTATATATGTACTGATTTCATTTTTACCAAATTTTCCGGAAAATTGTTGACATCTGCTAAAACCTTCGACACTACTTAGGAGGAAATCGGACCCATTTTCTTGTACTTACACAAATGTAATTTGTACATACATATACATGTGAATTACTTATAGAGTATAGCATAAACTTCACCTAACACTTTTGTCCGATATTAAATAACACGCTAAATAACATCAAACGTCCAGTCTACTGAATAAGTGAAACAATGCAGATTCAGAATATATATGGTTTATTAGTCACCTACCGGTGTTTACACCGGAGGGGCCTATATGTTTGCCCTCCGTCTGTCTGGAAATCTGGATCCCGCGATAACTTCAAAACTGATTAAGATAATATTATGAAACTTGGTATATGAATAGATGACAGTATGAAGTTTCTGCACGTCACTTTTTTTTCGGTTCAGAATTCTGGTTGCTATGGTAGCGGAAAAAAATATGGACCTTACCGGTAGGGGACTTGCGTGCAACAATTGTTACTTGTTAATCTGGAAATGTGCCCATCAGAGTTTTACTTAAAAAGACAAAAGAAAACAACAAAAAAACTTCAAAAATCAAATCCTCTGAAACCAATATTCAGAATTTAAATTCACTAGGCACAAATGGTCACCTTACAGCCCTTTACCATAATTGTTAAAATAATATAATATTAATCTCTTTAAAATGAGGCCCCTATGGGGTCGGCTAATTTTCTTACATACTCTATATAGAGGAATACAAAATTCTTCTTCTATGAAGCCACAAGCCAGAAATTAATTTCATTTATCGCAAATGCTAACCTCATAGCCCTGTACGATAATTGCTAAAATGAAGCTGATCCCTTGAAATATGAGGCGCCTAGGGAACTGGCTAGTTTCCTTATAAACTCAATATAGAAAAATTCAAAATTCTTATCCTATGAAGCCATTGATCAGAAATAAATTTCATTAATAACAAAACATGTAAATCCCATAGCCCTGTACGATAAAATAAAATAAATGCTAAAATAAAGTTGATCCCTTGAAATTCGAGATCGGCTAGTTTCCTTATAAACTCTGTATAGAAACAAAAAATCAAAATTCTTTTTCTATGAAACCAACGGTCAGAATTTAATTTCATTTGGCACAAATGGCCACCCCATGGCGGTCTGATGAGCGACATAGGGCTATATGGGCCTGCATAAGATAAACGATAAATTCCAATTACAATGATTTTTCCAAATTCCTTGCAAATCCAAATCGCGCTTAAAAACCTTTTATTCATAAGATTAACCTAATTATATTTATGAATAACAATAATCTTCCAAATATTTGTATACAAAGATTTTTGTATTCAATTCATTACTTGGTAAATATGGTTGACCATCATCTTTCATTTATGTACTCATTACTAAGACAACTGAGTTGTTAACCGTGGTCTTTTGAATATTAACTTGTAATTGATGAATAACTGTTCAACAGTAGGCTATTACATTTATTACGGTGAACCATCACGTATGATTAATAACACAGCGCGCTTGAAAACAGTTTTTCATGAGACACACTCATTTTTTCTGAGTGAACATCTTTTAACCAATAGGCTAGACCGTTTCGTAAAATACAGATGAGTATCACCTTTGATTAATTTAATCGCGAGCTTGAAATTTTGTTTTCAAAAGATAAACGCGGTAAAAAATAAAATTCAAATTATTTGCTCACAATGAATGACATTCTTTAAATAATAAACCAAATTGATATGGTTGACTTTTGCCTTTCAGCTATGTTGTCGCTGGCATGAAAAGTGACTTTCATAACGTATGCACCATATTAAAACGATAGATGATGTAGTTGAATATGTATGATTGACAATCATTTTTCATTTAAGATGTAGCTG
>CM037788.1:27224326-27248566 GCA_021229015.1 Solen grandis | reverse complement strand
TGAGCTTTTGTGATGGCCCTTCGTCCGGCGTTCGTCTTGCGTCGTCAACATTTTGGCTTGTTAACACTCTAGAGGCCACATGTTTCGACCAATCTTCATGAAACTTGGTCAGAATATTTGTCTCCATTAGATCTTGAACAAGTTCGTATTTGGGTCATGTGGGGTCAAAATGTAGGTCACGAGGTCAAATCTTAGAAAAACCTTGTTAACACTCTAGATGCCACATATTTAGGTCAATCTTTATGAAACTTGGTCAGAATGTTTGTCTCCATAAAATCTTGGACAAGTTCGAATTTGGGTCATGTGGGGTCAAAAAGTAGGTCACGAGTTCAAATCGTATAAAAACCTTGTTAACTCTCTAGAGGCCAGATTTTTGACCCAATCTTTAGGAAACTTGGTTGGAATGTTTGTTTCCATAATATCTTGGATAAGTTCAAATTTGGATCATGTGGGGTCAAAAAGTAGGTCAATATGAAAAATCCAACACATTGCTCATTTATAATCAGATGAGCGATTCAGGGCCATCATGGCCCTCTTGTTATAGTAATTGATACTCGGAAACCATCATATTTTATGAATTGTCTATATAAAAACCACAATCAAACTTCATTATTTTAGTTATAAGCAAAAATGTTATTTCATGTATAACCCCCCCCCCCCCCCCATCAGTGGAAAAATCAGAAACACGATTAGAATTAGGTTCAGGACAATGTGACTGCAGGTCTATATTTTCATAATTGTAGCTTTCCTCATCTGACCACAATTTCATGGAAGAAAATGACTTGAAAAAATAATAATTATAAACTCCTAAATAACAAAAATAGATAAACATATTAACAGAGGAAAAACAATAGGGTTTCGCTCTTAGAGTAGCGAAGACCGGATAATGTCTATAACATTGATATATCTCATACACGAATGCCGTCAATCATGTTATACAGCGATTTGAAAATACACTTTAAAACTATGGTTCTATTTATAGAAACAAGCAACACATTGCTCAGAGATAATACAGTAGGTCATCGTATATATATATATTTATGCATACACACATACTTCGGATTCAAGTAGCAAATGGACAATATCTTGTATTGTTTTGTTCACATGTTGTTTTTTTTTCAATTTCGTCACAATTAATAATTATAAAACTTCCTGTATCTTTATTTCTTATCAATTTAACGATGAGAAATTTACACTTGCACCGGTCACGACGACAATAATATAAAACTTTGAACTTACTACGCAAAAAGAATGTCAATATTGAAAAGAAAGATCAATACTCAAACATTCTACAAAGTTTTAAGATTTAAATTTATTACCAACAATGTATTCCATTATTTCTATAATTGTTAAAAGCACCAACTACTTAAATCCAAATTTAAATACAAAGTCCCATATTTTTTGTTTGTGAATTGAAAGCCCAAATAGATGTTAAGTAGTGGAATCTTAGCAGTTTAACATTTGGCATGGTTTTCATATTTTTGTTTCATTCAATACTAAATAATAAATTAAAAAGACATAAAAAAGCATTTAAAAATACACACCACCCCGTTTCTCGTGCTTTAACCTGCCGATTGAAAAATTGGCAAAACTTTTCTAGATAGAACACAATGAAAACTTAATCATTCCTACTGCCTGTTGTACTCGTATAGCTCACATCACATCAGAATCTACTAGAGACTACCCTAATATCTTTACACACCGAGATATACAGGGCATTGATATAACTGATATAATGCTTAGTGCCTTCAGCTGTCAATAGGGTTTTACCTGTATCTCTAGAAACGTAACACTGGGCTATACAAATTTAGACTGCTATAAAATCACTATTTCTAAACAGATTTGCAAAAACAGTTTATTGAAAATGTTAATTACTTTATTTCTTTTCAGAGAGTACCTTTGAAATAAACTGTTAAATCGTCATGAAAATCGGACAAACAAATAAAAAGTATCTTAAAATTCATTTTTTTTTTTTAAATTTTATTTTTCCATTTTTTGGTTAGATTTTACCAATTCTAGAGGACAAACAGTGCATTTCTTGAAATCACCTCACCATTTTATTCATATATGTCTTTCCAATCATTTGCAGCAAACAGAATAATTAAATACTATCCTACCTTATCTTAAATGAATATATGAACCTTCCTTTGCATAGTTTTTTTCGAAAGGTTCGAGCATTTAACCTCTTAAAGCGCAATATTTTAGCTCTCCTGAGCACAACGTGCTCAAGGTGAGCTTTTGTGATGGCCCTTCGTCCGGCGTCCGTCGTGCGTCGTCAACATTCTGGCTTGTTAACACTCTAGAGGCCATATTTTTAGGCCAATCTTCATGAAACTTGGTCAGAATGTTTGTCTCCATAAAATCTTGGACAAGTTCGAAATTGGGTCATGTGGGGTCAAAATGTAGGTCACGAGGTCAAATCTTATGAAAACCTTGTTAACACTCTAGAGGCCACATTTTTGGCCCAATCTCTATGAAATTTGATCAGAATGTTTTTCTTTATGACATCTTGGACAAATTCGAAATTGGGTCATGTGGGGTCAAAACAAAAAGTAGGTCACAAAGTCAAATCTTATAAAAACCTTGTTAACACTCTAGAGGTCATATTTTTAGGCCCAATCTTCATGAAACTTAGTCAGAATGTTTGTTTCCATAAAATCTTGAACAAGTTCGAATTTGGGTCATGTGGGGTCAAAAAGTAGGCCACGAGGTCAAATCTTAGAAAAACCTTGTTAACTCTCTAGAGGCCAGATTTTTGACCCAATCTTTAGGAAACTTGGTTGGAATGTCTGTTTCCATAATGTCTTGGACAAGTTCAAATTTGGATCATGTGGGGTCAAAAAGTAGGTCAATATGAAAAATCCAACACATTGCTCATTTATAATCAGGTGAGCGATTCAGGGCCATGATGGCCCTCTTGTTCTAGTAATTGATACTCAGAAACCATCATATTTTATGAATTGTCTATATAAAAACCACAATCATACTTCATTATTTTAGTTATAAGCAAAAATGTTATTTCATGTATACCCCCCCCCCCCTCCCCCATCAGTGGAAAAATCAGAAACACGATTAGAATTAGGTTCAGGACAATGTGACTGCAGGTCTAAATTTTCATAATTGTAGCTTTCCTCATCCGACCACAATTTCATGGAAGAAAATGGCTGGAATAAAATAATAATTATAAACTGCTCAATAACAAAAATAGATTAACATATTAACAGAGGAAAAACAATAGGGTTTCGCTCTTAGAGTAGCGAAGACCGGATAATGTCTATAACATTGATATATCTGATACATGAATGCCGTCAATCATGTTATACAGCGATTTGAAAATACACTTAAAAACTATGGTTCTATTTATAGAAACAAGCAACACATTGCTCAGAGATAATACAGTAGGTCATCGTATATATATATTTATGCATACACACATAATTCTGATTCAAGTAGTAAATGGACAATATCTTGTCATGGTATGTTTTGCTCTTGCATTTTCAATTTAACTGGCACCTCTGCAATATTAAGAGGAAATGAATGTTATTTTTAGTTTTAACATGAATTTTCATGAAATTCCACAAGCTAGAAAATTAGTAAACCATCAATGTTGTAATATTGACGAGTGTTCACCTGTTAATAAAATTATATTGTCAATGTTATTTGATCAATGTTTCATTATAAGATCACCTCCTTATATCACCCACTTTTCTATTCTAACATATTTTTTAACGCTACGCTACATAAGGATCTAAAGACGACCTGTTGACGTTTGTCCTCTTGATTTCTTTCTCAGCCAATCAGATCGTAGCTTGCAGAATTTGTGTAAATGTAACATTTCTATTTTTAGCACAGTCATATAAATAAAATTGTTAACGACACCTTAGCGACGTCAATAGGGTTCCGTCAACGTCGACTATTGAAAAGAAAAAAATCAACGTTTTTTTTTTGTTTTTTTTTTTGCATTTTCTTGACTTGACGTCAGAATAATCAATACACAATTTAAATAATAAAGTGACTAGTTCAACCAGGGTGCTTAACACACTCTTGTCTATTTTAAGCCAATGTCATCGCGTCCCTATGATATTAACTCGGTAACAAAAAATCGAATCGACAGAAAGTGTATTCAATGAGGCGTTTTTAAAGTTTAAGAGAGAGAGAGAGAGAGAGAGAGAGAGAGAGAGATTGTATGCTGCAATTTGATAAGAGCTACAAGGGAGTCTATATACAAATACCTGGAGCTATATTACACTAAAATAAACTCAAATATGGGATACAGTTTCGAATTATTAATTTGAAATGTTATGGTAACGAATCTTAATTTTAAATTAATTAAGCCAGGGTCTCTTATTACTAAATATATTAATGTAGACTGCAATCAGTGAATAACATGTAAACATTCAAATACACATTTCACAATTCTTAGAGTTCTTAGAGAAGAAGAAGAAGAAGAGAGAAAGAGAGAGAGAAAGATAGATGATGATGCTGATGTCATTTTAAGATAATGATGATGTCATTGTAAGTATGAAAAGTCAAAAAGCAGTGAAAAGCATCAAGAAATAAGTGTAAATTAAAATACATATGCATGAAAAATATACAGGGAGAGCAATCAGTTTGCACGGCATTAAAGTAAATTTACAATGATTTTTCGGGCCATTTCAATTATTTATTTTCAGTAATCTTTATCTGCACACACACACACAAACACATGGCTTTTTTAATTAGGCCATTAATGCATTTTTGACAATGAAATTATCAAAAGGACATGGGAAAAAAAGACATCACTATCACCATCATCATTATCTCTATCTCTCTTCAACAGCAAACCAGTATTTTTAATGATGTCCTTGATTATCATTTTCATAAACTAAAACTATGCAACTTCCCGGCCACAAAGTACTGGTCCATAAACCGTAGATTGGGATAAGTAGATAAGTTTAAGTTGTAAGAACTTGTTTCCAAATTGATGTAACATAAATAAGGTTAAACTAAACCTAAAAAGTATATTTATCATTTTTTTGCATATGTAGATTTCATATACAAAAAGAAATCATGATAGGTTAGATAAGTGATAGCTAGATTACTTTTAAACATACTTTAGAAAATGTGTTCGACTTTGATTTATTTTTTAGAAATTTTATATATAATTTATAACACACACACACACACACACGCACACACACACACACACTTAATAATAGAACAATATGCTTTTATAGTGGTTTAATGATATTCTAAGATTATAGGATATTCACAAAACAATTCCAACATCCACAAATATCTAAATTTGAAATGAAACACCATTATTCCAGTTCAAATTGTCTGCAATCTGAAAAAACAACAACACTGAACATTGTTTATTTGTGTAAAACTATGTCACAATTATTATGCATTTTGCACAAGTTTAAATAAAATATACATTTTATTGAGTGATGAGTAAACGTAGTAATTGAGAATAATGAAAGAATATTTCATTTTCTTAAGACCGTGTCGACATAAAGGTTCATCTATGTGCTACAGTTACATACACTACATTGTCACAAAGACAAAGAGTCACCCGCCCACTTTCATTTTATATGATTGTGTGCATATGTAACTTATTTCCTGTATACTAGAATGTTTTCATAAGGACACAGTTTCATTTGTCCCTCTTGCTATAGAATTAAGGTAAGAAACAAATGTTTTTTTTCTACTCGTGTCTGGCCGGATCACAGATTTTAATAAAAACATCAAAACTTATTCTCATTATTTTGAATTTGAAATGAACGATGTGAAACCTTTCAACGATACATTTTCCTTATACAATCAGTCTGTATAATTTACAATACAGTCTTTCAGAGTGGCAATGGGAAATACCAGATCACATATTATGCCTAGACCGCAGGAGTTTTAATAACTAAAAGTCTTAACAACAACAACAACAATAATAATAATAAAAGGTTTTATTTATTCTTTGGATTGCAAGTCTCGTGGAGTCCCGTAAATATAAACAAATTTATTAATCTTGTACTTCTGCTCTGTATTTTAGTTTATACGCAACAAAGTGCATATCTTTTATATCAGACCTTAGTTTGTTACTACAGTTCTAGGCGTTATAAATGATAAATTTAAACTTTTCATTTAAAGCGCAATGTCCTAAGCTTTTATAATACTTTATTTTACTATTGGATACATTTATGAAATTGATCAGTTATTTAAAAATGTATTCAAAACAGACCATGTTACCTTAGGAATTTATAATTTATTTTTCTTTTGGTAAAGTAATAATTCCCATGTTGGTAAATTCAAGGATAAAATCTATTAGTGATAATATTATATTGGCCCTAGTTACCAAGTGCCAAAGAAACGATGGCTGAGAGCACCCCCAGTGAGATACTTGGAACAAGCAACGCCACACCTGAGATGAAACCAAAGTCAAGGTTTCTTAATATAGTTGGTCAAGCCATGGAGCTACAACAGGAGATAGTAGAGAAAAATAGAGATATAGAAGCGAAAGATAAGGTATTTTACTATTTTGTAATGTGAATATGTTTTTCCCCTTCTTCTCTGTTTTTTTCTGTTTGTTATTTCATTTTTTTTAGATCCTATAAATTGCTACTGATAATATATTGTATATATCTTATGTCTAATTATGTACGGTGTGGTTTGGGATGGCCTCAACCCACTCACACCTATTGACGAGAAAAATAATGGGGTAACCCTGATTAAAGGGACTTGAAAGAAATCTTTAATGACAATGACAAACAAGCAAACCATATTCATAGCTTTTCACTTGACCATCCGCTATTTAAATGAATGTCAGTATGAAGCATTTTTCTTTATTTTGTGTTACACCAAATAAACTGATAAAATACTCGTTTGTATCTTTTGCTTGAATTATTTTTATTTCGGAAAACGATCGGGGTTCAGCATAAAAAAAATAGTTCCGTTACTGATACTTTTTTCAATTAAACAGACAAGATCACAATTCGCATTAGTGTATTGTGTATTAGTTGCATAATTGTATATTTACGTAACGTAATAATAATCACAGCAGGATATATTTAAATACAGTATACGATTAATTATGTGTTCTTAGATAAACAGAACAATGCTGAATGCCTTAGCTGATATAATGAAATCGTACGGAACTGGAACTGTAAATATCAACCCAACGATTAACCTGGAACACGCTCAATTTGGAAGCGACAATAACATGACTATTAACCAGAACATTGCCGAAGACCTAGTAGAGCAGATTCGCGAACTTCTTGGACATCTGTGGAAGTCGTTGGAAGAAAACATTGACGAAAAGACGAGACTGAATGCCGAATACAAAAAAGCCACGGTAGCCAGTTATGAGTTTTAAACTAAGTTTATACTTTATAATTGTAAATGTTTATTTAGTTTTCGTAATAAAGATGGTCTTCATATCGTTTTTTTTTTTT
This sequence comes from Solen grandis, assembly GCA_021229015.1. Lineage (NCBI taxonomy): Eukaryota > Metazoa > Mollusca > Bivalvia > Adapedonta > Solenidae > Solen > Solen grandis. Next base: position 27,241,142 of record CM037788.1, on the reverse strand, counting down.
TTTGTAATTTTAAAACAGGAAATCCAAAGAGTGTCGAATCTACCTATAAAGTTTAATGCCATACACAAGAGTCTTGAATCAAAGTCAATATACTTAACCATGTCTATAAATGAAATCTAATGCTGAATTCTCATGTTTCAGAGTATGCTTCAAGAAATACAGGACGAAATGAAAACTTATCATAAGGTACTGGAAGATTCAGATATGGACAGCAGCAGGAAGCTTGATTTCCTGACAGAGATGGTTGGTTCTCTAAACAGTGACAGAACAGACGAGTCGGTGGTACGAGAGTGTGTGTCCACATTGAAAGAAATGCTGGAGAAAGACGAACAGATAAATAACGATATCGAAGAGCTCCCACACAATGTACAGCTTGGAGTTACACGATTTGTGAACAAGTTAGGTACGTGCAGCCACAGGGGGAACGATGCTTGTTTTTCACTTGAATAACATTCAGGAACATGATCATGGTTGTTAAGTGTAAAACGCAAAATACTATAAAGTGCAGTTTTTGTAAAGATCATATAGAGATATGAAAGTCTTCGAGAATATAATTGCTGATTTATTTTTCATTGTTGTTGATACAGCAATCACAAGTTTCATTTAATCAGTCAAATGATAAACGTCTTAGATAAATTATATTTATTATGGCTCATTATTGTCATTTTAAATTAAGAAAAGTATTAACAAGTCAATTTTCAAACCTAAATGAATGATACCATACGCCTGATTTCACTGCACAATATGTTCAAATTGTCGAAATTGATACAAGTTTATTTGGAAGATGAAGGCCACAATATAAAATTATATTTGTATCATTTCTATATCATTATATTTGTGTCAACATCGATCTAATTTCATCAACTCTACTTAAACACATTCACATATCATTAATTACAAAGACCAGATTTTCCGAAACTGATAGACACAAGAGGTTCCTCCGGTGACAAAAACATTACTTCTTTTCTATGTTTAACATTTCTAGTATTAGGCCATCAATGCAGATTATTTCTTTGGTTACAGTATATTATTCGCATATCACAAAGGTTCTTAATAAAGAATCACACTCAAATCTGCACCCACCATGGAATTTTGCATTGATTTCAGGTAAAACGGTCTCAGAGTCAGAATTTGAGCGGATGTTGGGGCTCATCTCAAGCCAGGAGTCCGAAAAATGTTTAACGCTGGAAAAACACAGGTGCTTGCTACTGCTTGTACGCTTTGTGCGTGCGTCAGGTGGATGCTCGATCGTTGAGCTTGCTGAAAAGCTATTGAGGGTTATGCAAACACTGGATGAGAATAAAATCGCAGGTAATTTGCCAAATGTATTAATTCAGCATTTCAAACCAAGGAATACATATTCGGTGTATGTTTTGTGTACTTGTTTATCCGAGAGACCCGCCATATATTTAAAGTGTATCAAATTATTGTATCACTATTTTTGTCTGACCAACCTTCGATTCTAAATATGAGTATCATTTTATGTGGAAAAATAAAAATAAATGTATGGCTTGTATTATGATGCCAATGATTTTACTTTTGGGATGTGTGAATAAAGGTTCACACAAAAGGATAATTGGTAGCATTTTTTTTTCAGAGGAAAAAAGGCGCAATTTCGAATCTACCCGAATAACACCAAATAAAAGAAAATCTGTCAGCTCGTTGGAACAGGGAAATTCAAACGGTGTTTTAAAACCAAGTGAATCACAGGTTCGTATTCAATGACCAAAAACAGGGTGGAGGTGATGATGTTAAAATCAAATAAAAGAACGTCACGATAGACAATTATAAATATTTAACCTAAATAGTGTTAATCTAATCTAAGTTCAATTTTGTATTATAAAAATCTGCTTTGTTGTTATTATTTTAATGTAGAATTCAATCAAGCATGTTATGTACTCTTTTAGACTAACGTTTAACTTATTTGTTATCAAAATAATGCGATGATCATGGCATCTTTGGTATAAAAAATTACCCGATTTAAAAGAAATTTCATGTATACTATCCTTATAATGAATAATGTTCATAAACGTGGTTACTTGCCATTAAAAAATAGGATATTTATAACTTATTGGTATTGATGTTATTACTGGCGAGCCCTTGTTTCAGATTATGCTGACAGAAATACAGAACGAAATAAGGATTTACCAAAAAACACAAGAAGACTCAGATAAGGACAGTGCCAAAAAACTTAGTTTCCTGACGGAGATGGTCAGATCTCTAAACAGTGACAGAACAGACGAGTCTGTGTTGCGAGAGTGTGTGTCCACGTTGAAAGAGATGCTGGCGAAAGACGGACAGGTAGATACCGATCTTGACAAGCTCCCACACGGTATAAAGCTGGGAGTCACACGTATCGTAAACAGATTAGGTACGTCCAGCCAAAGAATAAACGACACTTTTCTTCCTGTTATTCAAGTATAAGAACATAACTGGTATGGTATATTACTCTGAATGCTAGAGACTCTCAGTAGAGACAGTAATTAGTGTCCGTTTATATTTTGACAAAACATTTACAATTATTGAATTTATTAACTTGCATTGTTTTCTGTTGTCGAATCTAATTTGTTTGTTTGGTTGGTTTAATGTACCATCGACAGTATTTCAGCCATTTGGAGACTATATCTACTTGAGACAGATATAGTGCTGCTACACTGCAGTATCACGCCGTAAACATGTGGCATGTTACACAGCCAGCCACATTATCCTTACACCGGACCAACCAGTCCTGGTATAACCCTTATATGCTGAATAAGGGATCTATACTAGTACTATATTTTACGACTTTGGTATGTCGCCACCAGGGATCGAACCCATGACCCCTGCTCCCGAGGAGGACGCTTTAACCTAAATCTAGTCTGTAACCATGATTTATATTTGTTGTTCATACATCAAAAAAAATTTTAAAAAAATCGAATCGGTGTAAAGCAAAATAAGAAATATATTGCATAAGACATACAACACCAAGTTATTAGGGGAAAGCTGTCAATATGAAGCATTCACATTGTCTAGCATTTCTTTATATACACAAGACTTTGATAAAATCACATTGACTGTTACTGCCATATGGAAAACTACCTTTATAAAATACTTGTAAGGGGAAATAAATATATGTGTAATCATCATGCAAATTGGTTTGGATATAGAAACATATTTGCATTATTAATAAAAATAATTGGTATTCATTGTTGTCGCTATAACAATCACCCTTTTGTCTAAATAAAATTAATATACAAATATAGTGGTATATATGAGAAAATGTTAAATTACTTGAATAGACTTGACTATTTGAGTTTACCGTCGCCTTGACAGTATTTCATTCATATAGCGACGTCCTGCTAATTACAGGTGGATGAAGACTGTTAAATTACTGATGAGAATGTACATTTGCATTGATATCAAAGCAATCTCATATTAAAAATATATGACATTGTGATATACTCCGGTATATACCTTGTTTTAGATATTTTCTTTTTACTCGTGCTATATTTATACTTGTACTCGATCATCATTGTATTTAATATGTTACCGATGGTAATCCTATACATGTAGTAAAATATGTTCAGATAAATATTCTCATTCATATTAGTTCTCTGTAAAAGCCTTTAGCTGATTTATTTCAGGAGGGACAATCTCTGAGTCTGCTTTTGAGCTCATGTTGGGGCTTGAATCTGGATATGAGTCACGAAGGCGTTCCCCGCTTGACGAACGCAAGTGCTTGCTACTGATTGTACGCTTTGTACGTAACTCAGGTGAATGTTCGACCGGCGAGCTTACGGATAAGCTATTGGGGATTATGCAAACTCTAAATGAAGAAAGTGTTGCAGGTAATATGATTAAATTCATTGTACTGATACAGTACTTGAAGGTTGGTTGTACGATATTTATGTAATTTCTTTGTTCCTTTGTTCTTATATATGTACATGTAATTCAACAGCCATATCTTCCATGTATGCCAGTTAGTATTATTATTATCACATTAGTGCATATCCTCGAATATTAGTACATTGATTTAGGTCCCACATGGACACCCCATATAATGACCCCGTATTAGGACCAGTTTGGGTCGGGTATCCATCCTTGACTGACTTACACGTTACACAAATATTTCTGTTCAAGAAAAGTCAGATTTACCAGGTTTATCAGTTCATAACCATTGTTAAAAATGACTTGCTCTTTAGTGAAGCCAATTTGAGTATTATTTGATAAAAGCAGATTGGTAACTGGTAAGAAATAATGCATTATCTACGTGTTTGATTATAAAACATATGGTTTATTCTTATATGAAACCACTAGAAGGATGTATATTTTACATCAGTAAATCAATGCTGATTATTTCATTTAATTTGTGATAAAGGTTAATCAGAGATAGTACGTTTACAGGTATCTCGTATAAAAGTTTAGACAAAAAAGAACGTTAGTTAAAATTACATTTTAATTTTGTGGAAATATTTCTCTCTGACGTTGTACAAGTAGTACTAAAACTATTCTTTGATACAATTATATGGATAAAAATATTTTCATACGTTTTATTTTTATTTTGTTTTTCAGATGAGAAAAAACGGACTTCAGAATCAATGAGTTGGGTGGAGCCAGAAGAATCAAACCTCGCTTTGAAATCGAATGAATGTCAGGTTCGAAGAAATATATTTTGGCCCAGCCCTCATGCTTAACCCTGGTTAACCTAATGTATTTCCGTTATGCTCGTTATACTAAATGGCATATGTCACTCTGATTTATAAATACTACAAGAAAAATCCTAACCGCAAATAGAAAAAAAATGCAATCACATCAGGGGGATTCGGTGTTTATAATTAGAGTTAAAGTACCAGAGTATATGCTGTTTACCTCCGTAAAATTCCACTCATTACTTCTGAATAATTATTTATGAAAACAAAGTGTCTCATTTGATGTTCAGTTTGATATGTCCATATTTTATTTATTTTCCAATATAAATTGTAAACGCGATTATGAAAGCTTGTATCTATTTCAGATCGAGGTTTGGAAAAAGATGCAGAATGACGTAGGAAACATCAGTGAGAAGCTGGATAGGTCTGACAGTTGGAATATCGAGTGTCTCGATAAACTGAATGTACTGACAAAGATGGTCAATGCTCTGTATAGTTTTCAGCCTATCAAGTCTGTCATGAAGGACTGTATCTCAGCTTTGAAAGAAATGCTTAAAGACGGAACAGTGCAATACGATTTTGATAAGGTCCCATGCAGTGTATGGCCGGGAGTCTCCCTACTGGTTGACAAGTTCGGTAAGCTAATCCACTTTTCCAATCGTGTTGCCCTAGCAACACTTCAAAAGCACCAACGCAATAATAATGGGGTTTCACCTTCTAAGTATATACGAGGGGCATATTTTAATTAGCGGCAACGGCAGCGCGTTTTTATAAATAAGCCATAACTGTGAAAAATCTTCAGTAGAGTCCTTCAAAATATTCACCATGGACCTCTACTATTGAAGCCTCAGAATCCATTCCGAAAATGCATTTTTGAACTGTTCTTTGGGTATACTGTTTATACACTGGTAGAGAGCGCTTCCGACGGCACAACGGGTTTCGAACCGGCGACCCCGAAGGCAAGATTTGATGTATGGAAAAAGTCACAAGGAGAGAGGTCAGGACTATAAGTGGGATGTACCTCAATTCTCTGCTCCTCTAAATAAGCTTGAATCAAGGCTCAGACCGGTGTGCAGGTGCATTATCATGGGGTAATTTGATTCTGCGCACCCCGGACCTTGGGTTCTTTGTAATGTAGTGATTTACTACAGCAGTGAGAACTTGGTCACGGTAAAATGTTCCAGTGACACTACCCCTCTCAGGCACAGCGACACGTGCCACTATTCCATCACTTTCAAAAATAGAGCGTACATACCTCTTTTAACGCTCCTGCTACGTCGAACAATAACTGGGCGATGGCTGTTTTCACCTACCCACATTTTGTTACTGAGTTTATTGTCGGGCTAAAAGCAATAAAGCCACGTTTCATCCCCTGTGACAATTTCTCTCAGGCGTCTAGGGTCTCGATCTTTGAACCTAGTCAATAGACCGAGGTTTTTCAACCCGCTACCTTTTCTGGTCAGAAGTTAGAAAATGCGGGATCCAACGGGCGCATACTTCCCTTAACTTTAACTTTTCTTTCAAGATGGAAAACACATATGACGCACAAAGGCCCGATATGTCACTTATCTCCGCCACGGTATATCTTGCATCTTCATCAACTATGGCTTTGACAGTGCTGATGTATTTTTCAGAGGTAGCGGAAATTGGCCGCCCAGGGCGGGGCTCATCCTTATTATTAATTCTTCTTTCCTTAAACATTGACACCCACCTGGCAATTGTACGATATGGAAGGGCATTTTCTCCATAAACTAAATCTAGATCCGTTTTTATTTCTGACGCACATTTACCCAATAACCCACGAATTTGCAAAACGCTCTTTGCTCCTCTCTCAAATCACAATGACAACTCAGCCATGTTTACAACCAGTACAGGGGCCGCCGTGGCCGAGCGGTTACAGTCATTGACTACAAATCTCTCAGCCCCTCACCGCTGTGGGTTCGAATCCTGGTAGGGACTTCGAATTTTTCATGTGAGGAAACCTTCCAGCTGGCTTGCGGTAGGTCGGTGGTTCTACCCGGGTACCTCTGTGTACTCGGGGTCTTCCTCCACCTGTAATTAGCTGGACGTCGCTATATGATTGAAATACTATCGCAGCGACGGTAAACCCCAATACAACAACAACAACCAGTATACAAAACCACATGTATTTAAGTGACCTGCTAATATTTTATTGCACGTGCAAATCGTGCGAAAATAGACTAGACTGTTGGTTAGAAAAATCAATAATCGTTCCAACGGTATATTATACATGTACTTTCTCGTGCAAATCGTGGTTAAATTGAGTTGTTGCCACTAATTAAAATATGCCCCTCGTAATTTAGTTCAAAATCTTAAAAACACTATATATTTTGTAATCGTTGAAAAAGCATTGTAGGCAATGTGCTGTAATTAGCTGTTATATAATTAAAAACTAAAAAAAAATATGTGTATATATAGACACAAACGGAATCAGTATACCCATGAGTTTACGTTACGTAATCATGTCTTACGTATTAAAAAATCAGATTACTTTCGCATACCTATATTTTTCTACTTAAATTGTAATGCATCAAACTTGTCTTGCTCAGACTAGTGATTCAGCACCGGCACCTACTTCCAAGAGGATTTTTAGCACCATATCGAAGGTAAAGCCTCGTTAAGTTGGAGGATACAAATACTAACGTCATTATTTTCATATAATGCATATCGTCCATTTCTAAACAATTCAAAACATTCCAGGAAAGTCAGTCACCTGGCCAGATTTTGCTTCGAAGTTGGATGTAAAACCAAAACATATGCATCTTATTGCCGACAAATCACGTGAGCAATTGACCACTGACACCTGCTTGCGGACACTTGTACAATACGTAAGGGGATCAATCACCAAAAGAGACGAGGAGCTGACTGAAGACCTTCTGAAGAAAACATTCAATGATGATAAAAGCATGGAAGCCTAAATTGTCTAATGTACAATGTACAAACATTCTTATCATTTCCTTACCACATGAACAAGTACCTTATAGGATAGATTATAAATTCAATATTTTGTTATTCGGATATCTCAGTCTCTAATGACTTTACAACTATCGAAGTTTACATATGTACGATCTGCATTTTATCATATGTGCCGAGAAGGCAATGTTCACGATCTATGTTTTTCTAAAGTTGTAAAAATGTACGCCATTGATGTAATTAATAATAATCGTTTACTTGATAAAATAACTATGATGTTTCCGAAAACATGAAGTTATAGGGGCCAGATATCTCGTCAAAACATTTTTATTGACATTATCTTTTATTATATATATAAACTGAATATATATATATATATATATATATATATATATATATATATATATATATATTTAAAAATATATATGCTTTACATATGTGCGGTCTAACGTACAAAAAGTTGGCAGTGGAGCTGCAATCAAACATTGTTAACCGTCATAAAAATAATTTCTTTAGATAATCCTTTTCTGAAGCTAACATCGTCATCATCGAAAAGTTGTTGATTAATGTCCATTTCATTTACATTAAAAACAACGGTTTTTATATATTTTTTAGATATGATTTGATACATCTACTCAAATTTAAAAAAGTGGGACACTCTTACCCCATTCCTCTGTTAAATTTTCAACTAGGTATCTGTTAAAATGTTAATATTGTTATAAAACTCCAACGACAGGAAATTATTCCAAAACAGTAAATGTGTAAAACTTACAACTAACGGCACCAAAAGCATTAAAAATCGGAAGAAATTACAAATATGGTTTGCTTTCTTTAAATGATAAGTTTTCAGAAATCAAACGCTCAATCATTATCTACAATAAACTAGTATCGATTTTTCAAAAATCCTCCTTTTTAGGATAATATCTGATATCTCCTTTTTATTTTGAATTTGAAATTTTTTTAAAAAAATTAATTTTTTACGAAGATTTCATATGTTATCAACAGTGAAAATTACTATAAAGCTGTATTACAGAGTATGTATAATTGTATGTATAAAAAAATCAGAAATATTTTTATTCGATCTTCGACTTTTGATAATAACAATTTCCATGAGTTCTTGAGTTAAAATGCTTTTACAGCTACTTGCATAGCGGAATATATATATATATATATATATATATATATATATATATATATTTGTGTGTGTGTGTGTGTGTGTGTGTGTGTGTGTGTGTGAAATTGATTCTTAGAACAGAACGATTTAAATTTGATGAATCAGTTTGTTTGGAGACTCACAAACATATTTGATGATAAATATATTTTACTTTTAATATGTTAATCCTAGCGCTGAGACGATTACGAAATTACGAAACATGTTTCGGGGGTCTCCTTATTCCCCGGGACCACTGTCAAACAATACAAATAAACACCTTCAAGTTGCATTACTACTCAAAAACCGATGCAATAAATACAGAGGAAAAAAAATGGCGATGTGCAATTATTGCATCTGTAGTAGTTCAACGGGTTAGACCGATTGATGTCTATTAATCACCTCTAACTGTAGATAATTAATTCACCTTCCTCATCAAGAAAAATATTCCGGGAATGGTTCAAGTTCTGTCCCATGATCAAATTGGTCATAAACCATTAGCGTTTATAAACAACAAGACTGACCAAAAGCGCCGTTCATTATAATTGAGCACTTTTGTACACAAACCATCGTGTAAAATACATATGACGTAGGTCTACGTCTTCACTGATCGCATGCACACAAGATTTGTTTTTTGAAATCGACTGTACATATGTTTATATTTATGTAGAACTAGGTAATTTTGGAAAACAAGACGCTAACACCCGAATCGGTGGCATAGGATCAGATGACTTTGTGCGAAAATATTTTTTTTTTTTTTTTTTTTTTACCGGAGGTCCATTATAATTGATAAATAAGTAGAATTTCCATGAAAACAACAATCTGAGAGTTCCAAATATTCGAGCGGGGAACCAGGCTGTGGTGGTCATGTGTGTTTTGTTTGGCTCTGACTGTCTTTTTGTTTTTTACGTGTATTTCCTCATTTTGTTGTAAACTTTTTGTATTACAAAAGCTATGAAAGTTCGATGCTTTGTTATCTAATATTTCTTATCTCTCGGAGGTCAGTTTGAGACTTTTCTTTGCGAGTTCATTCTGTTGTCTCCGGTGACTGTCCTGGCTAGCAGGCAGCCATTATTGATTTTCAATTGTATTTATCCCTTTTACTGGTACACTGCTGATGTGTATATTGTTTGAACTATGTATAGTACAGTACAGTACTGAAGTCATGGTATAAGAGGACACCTGACTCGCTTTTCGTTTGCGTACACATATGCGATCGTCTCCTGTGTAAAGAAAAACAATTCTGTTCTGCCTATAATCTAGTTGCATACTGCTTACATCCCTTCAATTGAAGAGTTATATAAAGAGATCTATGAAATAATATATAAATTAGCGTGGATTTTATTGATGTTTGTCCGTTTTGTTTTCTTGTATTGTATACCGTCATGAATGTATTTTGAAGCATGTCGTTTTTTCTTGTTTGTTATTTACTTTTTTCAACGTAAATTACCAAATTCTGTAATACCACTACCAGCTGTTGTGTTTGTACTTTTCTTGAAAAATCACAGGGTGTTCAGGTTGCGTAATTGCTAAAGTCAACTAGAAGGACTATAACGCTATACAGGTCTATACAGGTTAAAAAGCAAATTATATCTCGTGTTCAGAATGACAAATTAATGAATTTTTATTCTTTTTCCTATGTCGTATTAATAGTTCTCTTGTTCTGTGAAGTGTACACTTAGCTGTCTAAACTGGAAGCTGGAACTTTATTTTCATATATTTTCCCCTTATTTGCCCGTTTGTAGGATATTTTTTTCAGACAATCATGAGTTCCAACTCGTCAAATCCGAAGACTGAACAGACCCGAGGAACATCATCCTTGCGTATGCCTAAGAGACCACGGGGGGCCTCGGGTCGGATTACTCCGTTGACGCTGTCCTACCTGGATTTCGATACGGGATGTGTGCTGCCAGCATCAAGAGCCAATCGAGCTGATCAGATGACGATATCTACGACAGAGTATGATGCCCTGGTGTCAAAACTACTACTGACAGAGAAAGGTATTTACACACTAGATAAACTCGATAATCTTGACTCTATTGAAAATAATGTTAAAGTATTTAAATACCAGAATGGCTGATATGGCGACCAGAGTAAAGGCCACTGAGTTTGAGACTTCAGAGCTACAAACATCGGTCCTTTTTTCTAATTTCTAAATACGATGATCTGGTATATCAAACAAATGCAGACAGTTATAAGATAGCATAGTGTGGCTGTAAGATAACCTTTATACAGAAATAAAAAGATGAGTTTAGACGTTCTCTCAGTAATCTTTATACTCTCAACAAAGCTCTGAAGGAGGGTCTTATTGACCTCAAATTCCGCAGCATGCGGGATAATCTGATTTTCACTTATATCCCAGAAAACATTAAAGGAATACGCTCGGCTGAAATGAAAATTTAACCATCAACAAACCTTTTAGTGTAGATCACTTTGACATGACTTTCATTTTTATACACGCTACATTTGTGAAGATATAGCTGTTTAAAGTTTGTGATTTCGATCGGCTATGGCCGCCGCCATCTTTGTTCATGTTTACCTTTCTGTGACGTCACAAATACCCATTGAACTATATCCCGATCGATGAGTGCGATTAATAGGGGTTGTGATAAAAGCATTAAAGGAATACGCTCTGCTGATTACAACTAGGTTTCAATTGAAAGATATTGATGTAAATAAACAAATTAAATTTCTCATTTCATTGAATCAATCGTAATAAGAAAGAAATTGTAAGTTAAAGACGTCTATTTAAACCAATTTGCTCCGCGATATTTTTTATTTCTATAATACATATTTGTCATTTTTACCGTGGAATGCTTGCAACTGCGGTTATTGAAAAGTTGTGTGGTGTTAAACTGATTGGATAAGAAATCACTGGCAAGTCTTTGTAACAGACTAAGCGTCATATAAAATCTCACCTCAGGGCCATAAAACACGGCCATAAAACGAAGCGTGCGACCGAGTCACCATGTCAACAGACAATTGATGTGCACGTTTTACTGAAACGGGCATGTAGAGTATAATCATCACCACAAACATACTAAATGCATTATATAAATATGAAAGAAAAGTGTTGAATCCACGTTTTATATTATAATAATCTATATTATGCTATTTTACGGAAAAAGTCTGTTTAAATAAATATATATAAGTAAAAGTATCGTATCGCAATGAGCTCATGTTAGTGTGATATACAGAAAGTAGTTAGCATAATTTACATTATTTTGCTAAATTGCGAGCAATTAGGTGTGTTAATCATAATTACAACACGGTGTCCCTTTGATTCGTCTCTATAGTATTTCACAGTTACCGTCATTGCAATTAGATTTCTACTTACATGATACCGCCCCTTTTATATATTTATATGTTTGATTAAAAAACTGTTTAAAAATTGTTGATAATTGCTGTAATGATTTGCGCAATTAAAATAGCGATGTTTGTGAGAATGTGCATAAATGATTTCGTGACAAGGGGCATTGACTTCAGTTATGGTTCGATCACTATAGCAGGAAGTTTAATAAAGTTTTTGAGATATTTCTTAAAATGGAGTGTATAGTTCCTTACGACTTTGAGCCCGAATATACTAAGGAAGAGCTGCAACTGCTTCAAGACAATGACGTACGGGAGGAGGAATATTTATGTGCTGAGGACTTTTGTCTGTGTGATAACTGTGTTATGATGCCATCCAATATGGAAAATGTATGTTGCAAATCGAGTGACTTGGTTGTTGGAAATTTAGATGAACTTACGTGCATTACGGACCATACGGACTTTCACACCTTAGTTCTGAATGATTCTGTTTTAGAAGTTGCATTCATTACCATTCTGGCATACAAAGGTCATAGGACGAGGGCTCCAGACTCTCTCACTCACGAGTAAGAAAACAATAAAATGATCATAGTTTAATCTTTTAATAATATATTTTCATCATATTCAAATAAAATATACACTTAAAATGTCCTTTAAGTAATTATAATTACTTTTTGCCTTCATGTTTCTTTTTGGAGGTAAAATTTCTCCACAACACACGTAATTCCCTTCTATATTTCAATGTATGTACGCAACCGGAAGTGTGTCTGTGACGTCACGATTGTTGTAAAAAAAGTCTCGCGAGACCACGAGACGTAAACAATGTCTGCGCCCATGTCTCGGAGCAAATTGGTGTAAATAGACGTCTTTAACTTGCAATTTCTTTCTTATTACGATTGATTCAATGAAATGAGTACTTAAATTGGATTATTTACATCAATATCTTTCAATTAAAACCTAGTTGTTATCAGCCGAGCGTATTCCTTTAAGTTTGTTAATGGCCGTCGCTTTGAGGACACCGAGCAGGAACTGTGTAAATTCCTACATAACAAACTGCAACTGAGTGAATTAAAAATGAGAGAGTGCATAGAGTTGCCTTGAAGAGGTGGAGGCCGCGTTGTGTTGGGCCGCGTGCCATAGTGGCAAAGTTTTCTTTATCTAAAGAACGTGAGCTGATCCTGCTTTCGGCGTCAGTGAACAATTTCTGGAAAAGATTGAACAGCAGAAGCGGAAGTTATACCTAGTCATGAGACAGCTCCGACGGGAAAACAAACGAGCGGTATTGGTCCGAGACAAGCTCTTCGTCGATGGGGAGCAGTTCCGACCCGAGGATGCAGAGCGAATGCACACTCCTGAATCAACCAACCTATAAGATTGCCAAGGTGACGATGATTCATTATCGATTGACTTGTTATTCGCATGTCTAAATGTTTGTGGGCTTATGTCCAAACTGTGTACTAGAATTCAGTGACTATGTTTCTTATTTTGTTATTTTTGCTTGTACAGTTGAAAATCGTTTAAACGATCAATACATTTAACATTGGACTACTTGTGTTAATGAGTCTCCAAAATGTACAAATTACAGAATATTTAAAAGTGACCATTAACCAGGTCCAGGAATCAAAACTGCGTCGTACCATTCATTTTGTAAACAAAGGCCGCCATTTTTGCGAATAGAAAGGTGTGCTTTTTTTCATTACTGTTTCTGTAACGAGATACACACAACTGATTTTCCGCTTCATATAGTGTATGCAACTTGAAAATCCATTTTAAAAAACAAAAGTTATAGCGGACTGAAATTTTGAAGTGTTTTCGCTAAATTTAAGTTACCATATACACTTTCACGTCACAAGACAAAGTCCCATTTGAAGAAGGAAACTATTTTCGACAAAACATTGATTTTGAAAAAAGAAATGGTAAGACGCAGTTGCATTTAAATATGGTAAGACGCAGTTGTCTTTTTGTTACAGTCTTTTCAGCGGGTTTCGTTTCGACAATATATGTATATTTTACCAGTCTTTTCGAACGATTTCTTGTTTCATTGAAAATAAGGGTACACGCAGTGTACAGTGTCTTTTTTTAAAGACATGTCTTCTGTTTTTCATACATGTACATCGAATATATTCTAGATGTCCTGATAGGCTGTTGTGCTGATAGGCTGTAATGTTAGTTTTCATAAATAGCACCATTTTTCAAAAATCGCACCATTTATTTGATTAGACATTAAATCTGTGAAGTTGAGCTATTTATTTTCCTTTTCAACTCTATTTGCGTTTTCATAATATATAGAAGGGAATCCTAATGTCATATATTATGTTTCAAAATATCACCCAATTTAGGTAAGTATCTAACAAGTATAATCATTACTTAATATGTTTGATAAGATTTTGATAAATATTCATATACGAGCATATTTTATTTCATTTAAAGTTCTTAAACTTCCACCAAATGCTTTTTTTTCAGATGCAATATTGCAAAGGTGCCATAATTTTTCCTTGTTTTGCCATTAATAAATTGTGTCATTTAAATTTAAGGCAACACTCTTATGTACCGAATACACGCACCTTTTTGTGATAATTTCATTTATTTCAAACGTAAACGTAGGTAAAACATCTGTCCTTTATCAGTTATAGAAGGTCTAAATCATGGTAAAATTATCGCTACATGTTTTGAATTATTATTTTGGAATTATACGTCTTCTAGGTTCATTTTTGTAGAAAAAGATTTGTTTCCGAAAACGGGGGGAAATTATACTAGTGAAAGTCTATGCAACGTATATATGCATGATAAAGGTTAGTTTAGAATGAATGAAGATTGGAAGATGCTTTAGACAATATTTCGTCTGATTAATGGGTTAAGAATATAAACGAAAGGAGCAATCGAATGTTTTGCTTATATTCTTTAAATAAAAGAAAAAACAAAAACAAAAAAACAGCATGTGATTGATACAAAAGATGGGCATTGAGATATAGATAAATGCCACAGGTATTGAATATATATGCATTTGTTATCCCCACACAGAAATACTGGCAATACAGAGTGAGAACCAAGACCGTAACTATAAAATGCTCGCTTCATAAAGATCCGAGATCTAGTAACAAGCGTTGTACGATCCCTTTATCCCTATGACGGATACAGTGTTAAATTTGAAGAATACTTAACATTTATATCGTTCAATTTGTAGAAAGTAGACATAATTATTTTTATGTGAAAATAATCCCTAGATTGTAGAAAAGTAAACATATTCCAATTAATTACATTTTCGCAAAAACCATATAACATACACATCACTTTTATTAACTTTATAAAAATAAACATAATATTTTATTGTATATTTTCTTAATTACAAAAAAGTGAGCATGTATTTTGTCCTTGTAGGACTCCCCGAGAATATTGTACATAATTTATTCAGTATTTTTTTTTTCATGAAATACAGCAAAAATAATAACATTCAATATATATGGTCAAAATTATAGTAATTGATTTTCATGTGCAAAAATATATTTTGTTAAATCTTGTAAATTAACTTCTTTGAACGAGAGATCGGTACAAAAACAAATCTATCATTCAGTACAGTTGTGCCTTAGAGTACCTGAGGTAAGAATCATGAATATATATTGAAATGTTCATCAAATTAAGATTTACCTGTAACTTTAAACAGGCAGTTGTGAACTTTGTGAGCTTGCTCACAAATAATCTGTTGAATTAAACGATATTTTTCTACTTTCCCTCATCAATATTGGTGAATCTTTGTTTCCTGACCAATAAACAAGGCAAGGACGGGAAAATGCTTTTTTTTTTTCGTAAACACCCACATCTGGGAAAACGGTTGGCTATAGAATAAATACGGTATTCTCATATCAGGTGCTAGAAGTACAACATGACACGTCCCTCTACATTCCGTCTTCACTAGTTCCGGGTAGCGAATTCAAAAGTTAAGCCTGTGATGTAAGAGCATGCGCGGAGAGTGAATGTGATCAGTCGTGTGATGGCACACAAAATTGTAATTCTAAATATAAGTTTTACACTAGACACGACCAGATAACCAAACTTATCATATATAAACATTTGAAAGTGAATGATAAGATAAAGTCTCGTGTAGGTAAATACTGTGTCTTTATATAGTCCCTTTGGGGTATTTCGTTTTTGTTAGGCAGTCATTATACTGGCTAGTTTAAAGTCAATAATTATGATTGGATGTCTGATTCCACCATGCCTTAGTGTTCAACACAAACATATATTTATAATTCACTTATAAACATTTACATGCGATAAGCTTGGTCATCTGGTCGTGTCTAACATTGGACTGATCAATCAGTTGCTTGAAGAAACCCGTGCTGAACAACCGCAGGCTATGTGTTTTATGGTTTTATACAGAAAAGCGGGGTTTGGCTGGTGACAACCTATTGTAAGCTGTTTTCTACTTGATAGGTTGATGCCGTCTATCAAACAACAATTTTGCACTATATTACTGGAGATACATTTCAACTTTGAAAATGATCATATAGTACGAATAACAACACAGAATTTTGGAACAATGTTTTACATTGTTGTGTTTAAATATTCATCATATGTTACACAAACTATGAATTCCTACTACATTCTATATATGAAATATAAATTTTCTGTTGTATAAACGTGCGAGATAATTTACAGATAAACTGGTGGGCTGATATATCGACCAATTTAATTGGACTGATTCCAAACCAGTTTTAATTGTGTCAACGTTGTTCTATGTCGATATGTAATTATTCAGGAACGCATACAATAGTGCATGCTGGAAAATATATCGATG
>CM037788.1:27174226-27224226 GCA_021229015.1 Solen grandis | reverse complement strand
TTTGCAATGCAAAAAAATTTAAATACAGAATATATTTAATACTAAAAATACTGAGTATACTTAAAACTCGGAATGCTGAGTATACTTAATAAATTTACTGAGTATCAAAATCTAGAATAAAATTTAATACTCGGAATACCCAAATGCTGAATATTTTAAATGAAATACTGACTATACTCAATACATTGAATACTGAGTATACTTAATACTCGAAAAAGTGAGTATACTCAATACCCGGAATACTGAGTATATTTTATACTTTTGATACCGAGTATATATAATACATTGAATACTGAGTATACGTTATACGCTGAATACTGTTTACTTAATACACGAAATACTGAGTACTTAGTACTCAGAATTCTGAATATACTTATTACTCGGTATACTGAGTATCCTACATACTCGGAATTCTGAGTATAAGTAATACTCGGAATACTGAGTATACTTATGTTGTCAAAATGTAAATTTCAAATTTCATGTATGTGCGTTGTATGTATGCATTTAAGAATAAAGAAAAATGAAATGTTTTCACTTTTCAATAACATTTATGATATTATTTTATATCGATGATTTTGGCTTTTTCTTCTATAGAGTGAAACATGCTTTAACGGGAACCAGCTAGCCGCCATAAATGGGGTACATGAAGATGAAGATATAACTCCAGAAGTGTTTACCGACTTGTGTCCGGCTCTGATTCAGCAGATTGTTTCTAAATCATGCCAGGCTGCCAAAACGGAATCCACTCCAACTGAGTCACCGTCTGACGCTGAAAGTACGTCTGAACTTGTCAGCCTTATACAACCTTGATTTTTAAATCAAATTCGATGTTAGTGTGCACTGATTTTGGATCAAAAGGTCACAAGATGGATCCTCACTTGAGCACGGAACGAATTAACTCTGGCGTCCGACCATGCTAATGTTTTAGAGTTATGCATTTTTTCTTTTCATTTACAAATATACACATATTGTAATGAAATCGCGTATAATCCATATTTATACTCATGATTTTATAGATAAATATTAAAAAAAAACATCTGTTAAATTTAAGCGAAATATGTGACCAAGAAATCACATTGCTTTATAACCACATATTGCCTGTAATTATCCAACGCTAAAACTTGTTACTGGCATATATTTTATACCAACATATTCACAGACAAAAACATTAAGGAAATTATATACATGTCACCTAGTCATGTGAGTCACTCTCTGACTTTCAGAGTATGGTTACGGTACTGTGGCCACGTTCATCATCTGCCTGTGTTCTGCGGTCGGCGTTGTCTTCTTATTCCAATGTCCGAAAGGTGTGACTGACGTCATCATGGAGCTCTTCCTCGGCCTTGCTGTTGGGACACTGATGTCAGATGCCTTCATACACCTTATACCCCAGGTATGTTTAGAGAGAGAGAGAGAGAGAGAGGTGACAGGAAGTAGAAAGTGAGAAAAGTAGGAAAACGGTAGAGAGGTGAAGGGTGATGCTGCTTGAATTGTTTAGAATAAACGGAGCTACATGGATCTCTTAAATGAATAACTAATTTGCATATATTTACTTTGTTTCTAAAATGGTAATTTTCTTATTTGCCTGACTAACTTCAAATAAAGATTACTATAATCTCGTTTGACCAACAGGCCATGGGTCTCCATGGACACGAAGAAGAGGGCGGACACGATGAAAACGCGCATGAGGAGGGTATCGTTGTCGAGGAGTTCGTATGGTACGCCCTCGTCATATGTGCAGGTACAATTTTAATTTGAACTTGATTCATCTTTTAATTCTGATTTAGATTGTACTTTTTTTTTCTTTTTAACTTGCATATTAACTTGTATCCATTATCAAGGTCACTAAAAAAGAATAAATCTGGTCGTTGGTTTTATTGCTTAGACTGGAACAATATCTTTACCGGGGTTCGAACCCACAGCCAACGGAACCGGAACCATTTGTAAGAATGTCAATATTCTAGATTCATTGACATCATTTGTTGCAAAAATGTCGCTTCCAGAGTAGATATAAAAATTAATGCATCAGATATCAGAATGAAGGGTTAGGGTCTTGAGAAAGCTCGTCAAAACAGTACGATTATTGTTTTTATAAAGTACATACAAATGTAATAAACTTTGTTCCTATTTTCAGGTATCTACATATTTTACTTGTTTGAGAAAGTCATCGGGCTGACTCAGGGTAAGGTAAGTGTCGCTTGATTACTTTTGATGATGGAAATTGTTGTTTTGCTAAAATCGCTGCTGCTGCTGATGATATTGCTGCTATTGTAGTAGTTGATTGTCTGCGTTGATTAAGATCTGATGATTTGTTGTGTGTGTATGATGTGTTGGTGATGATGATAATGACATTGATGATGATGATGATGATGATGATGATGATGTTGATTGTTATGGAAAAGAAGAAGATATACGTAATGGTGATTATTACAGTAATGTTTAAATGAAGCAATAGATCGTATTTTTTTCTCGTTGTTAAAAATGACATGCATCTTATTTGTTTAATTTGTTTTAATGACTGTTGTAGCATGGCCATTCACATAATCTTGTGGAAGAAACAGACAAGGATATCGAGGTGAATGTCTTATTTTACAAATCTATTTCGAAATTTGTTATGGATCATTCACATGTAGGTTTGATAAAACTTGTACCAGCAACGTTGTGCGATAAGAAAAGTAAATTGTGTTTTGAATAAACTTTTCAATAAAACTTTAAATAATTTTAAGTATGAGGCAAGGGAGATAATTGTAATTCAGTTCGAAATAAATTGTTTGTATAATTTGTGTATGAACGTGTTTCAAAATCAGAGAACCGTGCTCAAATCGTAGCTACATAATCAAAGGTTTAGGATTCGAACTCAGTTGCGGGGGAGGATCTTTCAAGACCTTCCTAACCACAAAGTACTGGTTTAACCCAGGAACCGTCAAGGATTTTTATTCTAAGTTTAAGAACCTGTTTCAATTCGACATAAAAAGATAAAGAGTTGAGATCTAATATGAATTAACAAGAACGAAAAGTCTACCAGTCATTAATTATGTACATAACTAGTTATGATATTAAAGTAACTGGTCGAGTAAAAAGCAAGCATCCAATGTTTACTGCCAGGCTGTATATAGACAAAGCAAGTTGCGCAATTCTTTAGATGATCTGTGTTTAGTCTTATATTAATCTACCTTAATTCATGTTTAGAGTTTTACAATTATATTCTATGCGTCTTTATCATGTCATCTCTGACAGACACATATAAGTGTGCTCTATATTTACAATACAAACAGAAAGCAACATATGAATACCTGTATATGTTAGCTTTTACAACGCGCCTCAATATTGTCATTGAAAATTAACCAATGCAATGATGCTAATTCATAACCTGTTTTGATTCACACATTGGATTGGTCTGCTATGTAGGTCAAATGTTTTGTTGTACACCATAAATAAATAAATAAATAAATAAATAAAAGTGTTGTTATAATTATAAAGTGATGATAGTCTTCAAAAAACAACAACAAAAAAACAAACAAAAAAAAACATGCTTTCTCTCTTCAGATCAACAATTACCAACATACGAATGATGCATTTGTTCATGACGACGGAAAGCCCTCAAAGGACAAGGCTGCGTTCACCGACTTAAACACTGCAGAAGACGCCGCTCTGCCGCCAAGGGATAAATCATGTATGTGATGCATTATCATACATGAGTCCTCACAAAAGAATTCTTTCCAAGTTGTGTTCAGTCTTGACATATATCACTGACTACTGTGTAATCATTAATTTTCGTGGGGGACTAGTTTTCGTTGATTTCGTTAACGGCTTAATCCATGAATATCATATTTATCTCACGTTACTGTTCATATAAGAAACCTCACGTTTTCAAGATCGTGAATTTACCCACAAAATATACTAAACATGACCGTAACTTGATTACATACTTAAAACAGCAGGTATCCAACACTTTCTTTTAAATTATCATCTGTATAACATTTTGAACCATGAACATGCATCTGATGATACGTTCTGTTTCATTTGCAGCATTTAAACCAGTGGTATTAATGGTGTTGTTAGGCGATGGGATACACAACTTTGCAGACGGAATGACCATTGGAGCCTCGTTTTCATCGAGCAATATGCTGGGACTTTCAACCAGTATTGCCGTGTTCTGCCACGAGCTTCCACACGAATTAGGTACAGCTGCTGGAAAGATCTGACATTTTTCACAAGATATGTGGTTATTATTGTGAGGAAAAAAACGGAGTATACGCGAAAAACCATATGTTTATACGGGCCATTATGACAGCACAATTCATTTGTCAGACACTAGGGAACTAATATTAACTGTTTCAAGCACATATGGCTGGTTGATTTGTCATTTGTTTGACAATGTCCACAATAATACAAGTATATCTTTCCATTTGCTTGACGCTCATCACAAAAAGGGGTACCGTCCATTGTGGCCGAATAGTTAGAGCGTCCGTCTCGGGAGCGGGAGGTTATGGGTTCAATCCACGGCCACGACATACCAAAGTCGCAAAAATGGTACTAGTATAGATCCCTTGCTAGGCGCTTAGCATATAAGGGTAGTTTCTAGGACTGACAGGCCTGATGTCCTGATTATGTGACAGGGTGTGGTATCATGCCACATGTCTGTGGTGTGGTATAACAGTGAGGCAGCTCTATATGTTTCATGAAGGTAAAAGTCCTGAATCGACTGTAATTATATCGACGGGACGTTATATCCAAGCAAACACACTACACTATTATTTTATCTCAAATATTTTGAAAAAAAAGAAAGAAAAGAACCACAAACCTTCAATCTTATTGCAAAACGAACATGAAAAGTAAATTCTGTTTTATCGTCTGTTTTACTGAAAAGTACGGTTTGATCCATTATTGTCTCGAACAGAAAGACTGTAATTATTAAAAACTTAACAACATTGAATGGCGAAAACCAGTGGCGTCACAGTATATCATATATGTATGTATTGACATTTCATATTGAATAATATTTCAGGCGATTTCGCCATCCTCGTGAATAATGGCATGACCACCGGCAAGGCTCTCCTGTTTAATTTCCTGTCCTCCTTGACTGCACTGCTCGGATTGTACGTCGGACTCGCGTTGTCTATCGACGAAAATGTTCAGCGCTGGATCCTGGCAGCTGCCGGCGGGATGTTTCTATACATTGCTCTCGTCGATATGGTATTAGCATTTCTTCTAATCTTTCATCTCATCTCTCTGTTTAAAAGCTTATTTATTTTTTTGTCAACTTAGGAACAAGTTTTCACAATTTATGCTTATCTCTCTCGACGGTTCTTTGGTTGGACTAGTACTATACATCTTTGTTGATAATCCATTTTTCCAACGGGGTTCGAACCCACGACTGTCGAATCCCCAGTCATGTATGTTACAGCTGCCATTATTTCTTCCTAAACTTTTCCGCCTCGTCATCATCATCATCATCATCATCATCATCATCATCATCAATTCAATCTATCATCATCATCATCATCATCATCACCATCACCACCAACACATCATCAAAATAAATCTGCTTCATGTATTACAACTAGATTGACGATGATTGCATTAAAGTGTTTATATTTATTCAGTTAACTATGAAATACACTTGACATGCATAAACCTTTACTTTTTAATTCTTTAAATATAAAGACTCTAACGATATTTTCTACCACTTGAAAGATATCTTAACATTTCTCGAGTCCGTAGGGGCTCGTAGCATCCCAATCTCCTCATAATTTCGTCACTTTCGGTTTCAGTTGCCACAGCTTATCCATCAGAACGGAAGGACCATCCGACATTTCGTCTGCAACAATATTGGACTTTTGCTCGGAGTCGTCATCATGGTGTTATTGGCCATTTTTGAAGAAAAGATCCAATTTACCTAAGTTCGAACATGCGTTGTCTGTCATGACCTTGGGACCGTGGAAAGTGATATACATATATTTAGATTTGTGGAATAGGATGACTTAATTGGTTTGATTTTTGGGGATCATTTTTATAGAAAATAAATGGCTAAAGTATTGGAATTTAATCTTAAATAAATAGTATATGGATATACATAAATATAAATATTTCAGTTCAGAAAACGGATATTTAAGACCAGCCTAATAATAAACCAATTGAAATCAACGTTAACTTTACCACGCTCGTGCAATATGTATTCAAAATATTCAAACGTTTTGCTTTTTCTTCAGACAATATATATGTCTTATTATAATAACTTAATAAAAAAGAGGATAAAGGTATGTTCTGATAAGAAAACAGCCATATTTTAAGAAGTAACAATATAATGATAAACTTAATTTTCGATTCATGAATTCTTAATTCATAGAGACATTAGTGACACGCCAATATCTTTACAGCATGAATATCGCATTCATACAGGTCTTATCAAAACAAATCCAAATAACGTGTTAAATACCCGTATGTAAGCCCGAAATCGATAGCGTGTGCACGTGATATCTAACTTGAACTTAGCACCTCATTACGCAGTACTGAATTGTATTATGAAGAACATTGTTGTACCGACTTACATACTTGTTGGATCATCTTACATACTTGTTGAACAATCTTTCACCACTATTTCTCCATTTTACACTATTTCCGGACCATTTTTACCATTTTTGGATCACTTTACATGTTTTTATGTATTTGATATGATAGATTTGTGCTTAAAAACATTTTTACCATTTTTGGATCACTTTACATGTTTTTATGTATTTGATATGTTAGATTTGTACTTAAAAACCGGACAATTTGAAGAAGAAAATATTTACATCCCCATGGTGTATAATTTGTATATGTGTAAAAAAGAAATATTTATTTGAACCATTTTACAACATTGTTATACAATTCCACAAAGTTGTTAAACCGTTTTACACATTTTTGATGATTTTTATATCATTTCTTTTTACAATTTTACTCAGTTGGATCATTTTATACCATTTTGATCAATTTTTTTTATTTCTTTGCTACAACGTTGTTGGGCCTTTTTACACTATTTTTACATTTTTACACCATTTTTGGACCATTTGAAATCCATATCAGATTTAAAGTACAAAGGTACTGATCCTGTTGATTGGGGAACCGTATAAAACCTGATTAGAATTGCTTGTGACATGTTCACTTTCCTGATTTTATGTATATTTAAGATATAGAGAGTGTGCACAGTAATAACTTTATTTTCGGAACTTGTATCGACAGATCTATACGCCCACTCTGTAAATATGCATCACCAGCCCCGCGTTCAGTAGAGTGCATTCAGGAAACCAAATCCGTACCAGTTGCGAGAGATATGGTTAATTGCACGCAGGACTGATCAAAGCCTTAACCACTCAGCCTTACTTTCCATACGAGGTCCGCACAACCTTGCTTTACACACACACACACACACACACACACACACATGTATATAGAAAGAATAAAATGTTATATAGATCGTTTTTACATAAGTTTACTGTCCTGACACGCTTTGATTTATTTATGATAACCACGTGAGTGATAAATATCTAGATCTTTATTATCTGCTGCATGTATTTGATTGATTAAAAAAGACTTCACCATGAATTTTGTAATGGTTATTAATGTACATTTTTGCGATGTTATGCCAATTAAAGAATGGGATATGATTTACTTGTAAACATGCACTATACAATTCATATTTTACAGGTTTATAACAATGAAATACAGTTGAACCTGTATTAGCAGCCACCTGTATTAAGCGGTCAACCTGCATTTAGCGGTCAGTTTAAATATTATTGAGCTAACATTTTGGTATATAATTAATCTTCATTTACCGGTCATATCTGTTAAGCGGCCACTTTCTATTGTTCCCTTGACTGACCGCTTAAGACCGGTTTGATTGTATTGATAATCCATTTAAACAGAATTATTATAAACCTTATATAATGTTTTATTGTATCACAGTTTCTTGTTTAAAGTACAGAAATCCATTTGTTATTAATGCATTAGCATTTGAAATGATTTTTGTTTGCGATTTGTTGTACCTTTTGTCATTAAAATGTTGCAGATTTGGTTAATTTTGTTGGTACACTTTTCCTACCATTACAAAATGCAGGAGATGCCTTTACTTAAAATGCCTCACACACACCACGTGTATAGTCACGTGATACTTATGGGGACACTCTCGTTGTTGTAAAGTTTTATATAACTTATTAATTTTCCATAGCACTCGTGAAAACACACAGTAGGGAACTCATAGGAATTGTGCATTTTTGTTGATGCTTAATTATGATTTTATATCCTAAGAAATATCAAGTTGATAGGATATACCGGTACACTTGGTGCTATTTTATCGACCGGTTTACCACGGTATCAAGTATGGTACCCCAACCACACACCCCTCCTCTCCAACACACACCCACCCTCCTGAACTCCCCTCACTCCCTCCCATCAACTGCATACACGCACGCATGTACATTGCAATTTCAAGTAAGCGTCTCAGAAGACTGAATACTGAGATGATAAAAGCAGTGGCATTATTTTACTAAAGCATAACTAATATTGCTGTTTTAAATGAAAAAAAAAATCAAATAAAAAAAAAATCTGCACAAACTAGGCCTATAAAAAAGAATGAAACAATAAAACATAATCATGTAATACAGATCACGTCGATAAATTAAATATCATTTATGTAACACTTTCAATGAAACAACAGTCAATTGATCTTTAATTCGATTTTTTTTAATAAAAAATTTGTCAAATGAATCTGATTAAATGGAGAAATAGAAATGAATTAATTAAGACATATTTATCGATCGTTACTTTGCAAACATGACACTATTACCGATACAGTGTTATATCGCACAATCACAACAACACAATAGTATGTTCCTGTCATCATTAGAGTCAGCTTAATTGTGAAAGTCAGGAAAGATAACGATTTTGATCTCCCTCCATATAATCGTGTCTAATTGTGTCGAGGTTTATCAGATACGATATTAAATGTCAAAGGGAGATAACCATCACTAGGATCTTATCCCATTTATCACGTCGTGTCAGGGGAATTGTATGTAGCTTATCATGGAAGATATACGCATGGATGGAGAAATAAATAAACAGAAGGATAAATAAATAAACACACAGAAGGATAAATAAATAAATAAATAGAAGGATAAATAAAAAAAATAATAAATAAATAAATAAATAAATAAATAAAAATGAACAAATAAATTAAAAACAACAACAACTGAACAAATGAATATATAATACAATGTATATAAAATAATTAATTAATTATTTCCGATTAAAAATTTTTATTTTTTAATTTTCTTTCTGCCAACGTTTTTTGCCCAAAAGAGTATGCGGAAATAATCATACCGTATTGTCTATTTCATTTTTCGAACGTTTCTCCAAGAGCATTCGAATATACCGCACTTTTTGTCGTTGTTGTTTGTTTTCCATGTCCTCCAATCTTTTTCATAAAGTGTGATGATAAAACTTATATGTGTAGTTATCAATATTTATTCATCTTTGAAACATAAAAAATAAATAAATAAATAAATAAATATTCATATATCTTTGAAACACAGGTTATTTGCGTAAACATAATACCTTTCATGGAAGGAATAAAGGTGCATGAAACATAACTTGATCTAATCCCAAATCTAATCTAACAGATATATATGAAAGCTTTGTTCATCTTTCATATTGATATCTTTATAACAATTATTCCCAAGGTTTCGGATTTTTCAAGACCGACTCTTTTTCTATTATATGTACTTCACTTAAAAACCCAATTTTATTTGTACTCTGTACTTCTGTCATAATTTTCTATTATGACGTACCTTGTATGAGATGAGATCTGTTTAAAAAAAAAAGAAAAAAAAAAAAAAAACTACAAAAGAATAAAAAATAGAAGTGTTAAAGAAGGATACTGAGGGATAAAGTTTAGTAATGTGTTAAAAAAAAAGATGGAGAAAAAAAATCACCAAAAGTCTTACTTACTTGTCACGCTATTAAGATTGCTATCTATAGGAAGCATATGCCAGTCATTATCCGGAGTCTGTCTGCAATTAAAAAAGATAAGTCGTCGTAGACACGTGACCAGCGGAAGTTTCCGGCACACTCCCATCTGATAGTGGTCACGTGGTCAGGATTTAAAGCACTAACCCGTGACGCAGGTTTCATCTATACCTGTGTATATAAAGGTATCAACTCTCAAGTACATCATATCATAACTTGATCATTCAACAAGAAGGAAAAAAAAAAAAGAATATATAGTATTTATATCAAACTTGGTTCAAAATAAGATTCAGACAACATATAATCATTTTGATAGGCAAGCTAGAATTCTATGACCGATTTCAAGGTAAGAAATGTGTAATAACATTGTATTAGTTAATCCTAATTTCCTAGTTTGAATATTGTAATAACGGAATTTCTAAAGATGCATGTTATTGGCCTACATAATTAATAACTTAATTTAAATTTATGTACATAATTTTATAACGAAAGGTTATGTATATGTTGTAATATTATGTGATGAAATACTTTTATTGATATATAGTCCGCGGTGGCAGAAAGACAATAACGTCCGCATCGGGAGAGGGAAGTCACGTATCAATTTAAGAGCAGTTCTTTTACCGTATTCGACGCGGTATCGAGAATGTGTCATTTTGAATAACACATTTTAAATATTTGCTACAACAGGCACAATTTATATTCATACTCATTTTTGTATTTTACAGATGGGTGTTCAGAAAAGCCAGGATATAACTATCTTTGTGAACGGAAATCCCGTTGTATGCGCGATTTCAAAGAGCACCTGCTGTGATGACGTTATTAAAACAGTAAAGAGACAAGGAGAAGTTCGTGATGGAAAAGTTGCTCTCTATGTCAGATCAGAAATTACAGAGAAGAGGATATCCGGTAAAACAAAGTTGATGAAGATCCTCAGATGTTTTCGGGGTGAAGAAAACGGAGTATCATTTCTTATCAAGCGTCCCCGTGATACTGAGACTGGACAAAACATGGCGACAACGGCATCGCGCGCTCTTAGAAAATTTCAGCTATTCATGTCTTTGATGAGAAAGAAGAATCGACAAGCAGATAAGAGAGATTCCACTGTACACAACAATCTTCTAGCGAGGACTAGTTTGTGTTGTGATAAGGAAGTGTTAGAGAAGAATGTGGACCAACTTCTCGAAACAGACGCAAATGTTGAATCTGTCGGTAAACTAGATCTGATGCAGAGATACATTGAAGATCTAATGCATTACCGAGGAGACAATGAGGTGACTGAAACTGACTTTGATGTCAGTGAAAACATACACCAAACGACAAATTTTCTCAATAAAGCGTTTTTAAAAAATGACACGATTGGATTGAATATGGCTTTCATGGAAAGTTGTTTGGAGTTCACGGCTGTTACAGAGGACACTGCAGAAGTAGAGGATTTAAATGAATGCATGGTTATAAATGACAGCTTAGATGAGTTCGAAGAGCATCAAGACATTTCCGATGAGCTTTTGTCTTTCCGTCCTTGGGTTAGCAAATCTGATGACTCAACTGTTTGTGAACTGGAAAGAAACATTGATGAGAGATTTATGGACTTGACCAACTGTCTCGGATCTTCTATCAAAGAACCGATAATATCGACAAAACGTCCTGGAAATACACTTAGAAGTTTTGCCACATCCACAACCAAGCCTTTTCATAATCACGATGGTCGGAACGATTTTAGTTCGGACTAGTCCATTTAGCCGGTGCTGGTTAAGTTATTAAATAAGAAAATTATACTTATAATTTTAGTTTAAGTTTATTGCTGTAGTGTTTAGTGTTTTTTTTATTTCTCTCTAAAAAGTATCTATTTGTCTACTTAATCTTCATTAAAATTAATGTTATTACTTACATCTTCTCTCATTCCTTACATCCCTCAACCCATTGTCTTGTCTCCTATGTTTCTTTGATTATATGCGTCATTTGAAAATAATACATGTAACAATAATATTAATAATAAGGAGAAAACAATAATGATAACAATAATAAATACCATATTGATGATGATGATGATGATGATGATGATGATGATGATTAACACCCTGAAAAGTATTGTTGGATACTTGACCTCGCTATTCAGGTTATATATCAGTATTAATGTCGATAAAACATCTCCAAATCATGGAGTAAACATAATATCGGTAGCTCCAGGGCTAGTTGTTCAAGTATCAGGATAATGTGACTGGGTGTATGATCATGCTACTTGTCAGGGACAAACACAGGATAATGTGACTGGGTGTATGATCATGCTACTTGTCAGGGACAAACACAGGATAATGTGACTGGGTGTATGATCATGCTACTTGTCAGGGACAAACACAGGATAATGTGACTGGGTGTATGATCATGCTACTTGTCAGGGACAAACACAGGATAATGTGACTGGGTGTAGGATCATGCTACTTGTCAGGGACAAACACAGGATAATGTGACTGGGTGTATGATCATGCTACTTGTCAGGGACAAACACAGGATAATGTGACTGGGTGTTGGATCATGCTACTTGTCAGGGACAAACACAGGATAATGTGACTGGGTGTATGATCATGCTACTTGTCAGGGACAAACACAGGATAATGTGACTGGGTGTATGATCATGCTTCTTGTCTGGGACAAACACAGGATAATGTGACTGGGTGTTGGATCATGCTTCTTGTCTGGGACAATCACAGGATAATGTGACTGGGTGTATGATCATGCTTCTTGTCTGGGACAATCACAGGATAATGTGACTGGGTGCATGATCATGCTTCTTGTCTGGGACAATCACAGGATAATGTGACTGGGTGTATGATCATGCTTCTTGTCTGGGACAATCACAGGATAATGTGACTGGGTGTTGGATCATGCTTCTTGTCTGGGACAAACACAGGATAATGTGACTTGGTGTGGGGTCATGCTTCTTGTCAGGGACAATCACAGGATAATGTGACTTGGTGTGGGGTCATACTTCTTGTCTGGGACAAACACAGGATAATGTGACTTGGTGTGGGATCATGCTTCTTGTCAGGGACAAACACAGGATAATGTGACTGGGTATGGGGTCATGCTTCTTGTCAGGGACAAACACAGGATAATGTGACTGGGTGTGGGATCATGCTTCTTGTCAGGGACAAACACAGGATAATGTGACTTGGTGTGGGATCATGCTTCTTGTCAGGGACAAACACAGGATAATGTGACTTGGTGTGGGATCATGCTTCTTGTCAGGGACAAACACAGGATAATGTGACTTGGTGTGGGATCATGCTTCTTGTCTGGGACAAACACAGGATAATGTGACTTGGTGTGGGATCATGCTTCTTGTCAGGGACAAACACAGGATAATGTGACTTGGTGTGGGATCATGCTTCTTGTCAGGGACAAACACAGGATAATGTGACTGGGTGTGGATCATGCTTCTTGTCTGGGACAATCACAGGATAATGTGACTGGGTGTATGATCATGCTTCTTGTCAGGGACAAACACAGGATAATGTGACTTGGTGTGGGATCATGCTTCTTGTCTGGGACAATCACAGGATAATGTGACTTGGTGTGGGATCATGCTTCTTGTCTGGGACAAACACAGGATAATGTGACTTGGTGTGGGATCATGCTTCTTGTCAGGGACAAACACAGGATAATGTGACTTGGTGTGGGATCATGCTTCTTGTCTGGGACAATCACAGGATAATGTGACTTGGTGTGGGATCATGCTTCTTGTCTGGGACAATCACAGGATAATGTGACTTGGTGTGGGATCATGCTTCTTGTCTGGGACAAACACAGGATAATGTGACTGGGTGTATGATCATGCTTCTTGTCAGGGACAATCACAGGATAATGTGACTTGGTGTGGTATCATGCTTCTTGTCTGGGACAATCACAGGATAATGTGACTTGGTGTGGGATCATGCTTCTTGTCTGGGACAATCACAGGATAATGTGACTTGGTGTTGTATCATGCTTCTTGTCGGGGACAATCACAGATAATGTGACTTGGTGTGGTATCATGCTTCTTGTCTGGGACAATCACAGGATAATGTGACTTGGTGTGGGATCATGCTTCTTGTCTGGGACAAACACAGGATAATGTGACTTGGTGTTGGATCATGCTTCTTGTCTGGGACAAACACAGGATAATGTGACATGGTGTGGGATCATGCTTCTTGTCTGGGACAAACACAGGATAATGTGACTTGGTGTGGGTCATGCTTCTTGTCTGGGACAAACACAGGATAATGTGACTTGGTGTGGGATCATGCTTCTTGTCTGGGACAAACACAGGATAATGTGACATGGTGTTGGATCATGCTTCTTGTCTGGGACAAACACAGGATAATGTGACTGGGTGTATGATCATGCTTCTTGTCTGGGACAAACACAGGATAATGTGACTTGGTGTTGGATCATGCTTCTTGTCAGGGACAATCACAGGATAATGTGACTTGGTGTGGGGTCATGCTTCTTGTCTGGGACAAACACAGGATAATGTGACTGGGTGTTGGATCATGCTTCTTGTCTGGGACAATCACAGGATAATGTGACTTGGTGTGGGGTCATGCTTCTTGTCTGGGACAATCACAGGATAATGTGACTGGGTGTGGGGTCATGCTTCTTGTCTGGGACAATCACAGGATAATGTGACTTGGTGTGGTATCATGCTTCTTGTCTGGGACAATCACATGATAATGTGACTGGGTATGGGGTCATGCTTCTTGTCTGGGACAAACACAGGATAATGTGACTTGGTGTGGGGTCATGCTTCTTGTCTGGGACAAACACAGGATAATGTGACTGGGTGTGGGGTCATGCTTCTTGTCAGGGACAATCACATGATAATGTGACTTGGTGTGGTATCATGCTTCTTGTCTGGGACAAACACAGGATAATGTGACTTGGTGTGGGATCATGCTTCTTGTCAGGGACAATCACAGGATAATGTGACTTGGTGTGGGATCATGCTTCTTGTCTGGGACAATCACAGGATAATGTGACTTGGTGTGGGATCATGCTTCTTGTCAGGGACAATCACAGGATAATGTGACTTGGTGTGGTATCATGCTTCTTGTCAGGGACAAACACAGGATAATGTGACTTGGTGTGGGATCATGCTTCTTGTCTGGGACAATCACAGGATAATGTGACTTGGTGTGGGATCATGCTTCTTGTCAGGGACAATCACAGGATAATGTGACTTGGTGTGGGATCATGCTTCTTCTTGTCAGGGACAATCACAGGATAATGTGACTTGGTGTGGGATCATGCTTCTTGTCAGGGACAATCACAGGATAATGTGACTTGGTGTGGTATCATGCTTCTTGTCAGGGACAAACACAGGATAATGTGACTTGGTGTGGGATCATGCTTCTTGTCTGGGACAAACACAGGATAATGTGACTTGGTGTGGGATCATGCTTCTTGTCAGGGACAATCACAGGATAATGTGACTGGGTGTATGATCATGCTTCTTGTCTGGGACAATCACAGGATAATGTGACTGGGTGTTGGATCATGCTTCTTGTCTGGGACAAACACAGGATAATGTGACTTGGTGTGGGATCATGCTTCTTGTCAGGGACAATCACAGGATAATGTGACTTGGTGTTGGATCATGCTTCTTGTCAGGGACAAACACAGGATAATGTGACTGGGTGTTGGATCATGCTTCTTGTCAGGGACAATCACAGGATAATGTGACTTGGTGTGGGATCATGCTTCTTGTCTGGGACAAACACAGGATAATGTGACTGGGTGTTGGATCATGCTTCTTGTCAGGGACAATCACAGGATAATGTGACTGGGTGTTGGATCATGCTTCTTGTCTGGGACAAACACAGGATAATGTGACATGGTGTGGGATCATGCTTCTTGTCAGGGACAAACACAGGATAATGTGACTTGGTGTGGGATCATGCTTCTTGTCAGGGACAAACACAGGATAATGTGACTTGGTGTGGGATCATGCTTCTTGTCAGGGACAAACACAGGATAATGTGACTTGGTGTGGGATCATGCTTCTTGTCTGGGACAATCACAGGATAATGTGACTGGGTGTATGATCATGCTTCTTGTCTGGGACAATCACAGGATAATGTGACTGGGTGTTGGATCATGCTTCTTGTCTGGGACAAACACAGGATAATGTGACTTGGTGTGGGATCATGCTTCTTGTCAGGGACAATCACAGGATAATGTGACTTGGTGTGGGGTCATACTTCTTGTCTGGGACAAACACAGGATAATGTGACTTGGTGTGGGATCATGCTTCTTGTCTGGGACAAACACAGGATAATGTGACTGGGTGTTGGATCATGCTTCTTGTCTGGGACAATCACAGGATAATGTGACTGGGTGCATGATCATGCTTCTTGTCAGGGTCAATCACAGGATAATGTGACTGGGTGTATGATCATGCTTCTTGTCAGGGTCAATCACAGGATAATGTGACTGGGTGCATGATCATGCTTCTTGTCTGGGACAATCACAGGATAATGTGACTGGGTGCATGATCATGCTTCTTGTCAGGGTCAATCACAGGATAATGTGACTTGGTGTGGTATCATGCTTCTTGTCAGGGACAATCACAGGATAATGTGACTTGGTGTGGGATCATGCTTCTTGTCTGGGACAATCACAGGATAATGTGACTGGGTGTTGGATCATGCTTCTTGTCTGGGACAATCACAGGATAATGTGACTTGGTGTGGGATCATGCTTCTTGTCAGGGACAAACACAGGATAATGTGACTTGGTGTTGGATCATGCTTCTTGTCTGGGACAAACACAGGATAATGTGACTTGGTGTGGGGTCATGCTTCTTGTCTGGGACAATCACAGGATAATGTGACTGGGTGTTGGATCATGCTTCTTGTCAGGGACAATCACAGGATAATGTGACTGGGTGTGGGGTCATGCTTCTTGTCAGGGACAATCACAGGATAATGTGACTTGGTGTGGGATCATGCTTCTTGTCAGGGACAATCACAGGATAATGTGACTTGGTGTGGGGTCATGCTTCTTGTCTGGGACAAACACAGGATAATGTGACTGGGTGTGGGGTCATGCTTCTTGTCAGGGACAATCACAGGATAATGTGACTTGGTGTTGGATCATGCTTCTTGTCAGGGACAAACACAGGATAATGTGACTGGGTGTTGGATCATGCTTCTTGTCAGGGACAAACACAGGATAATGTGACTTGGTGTGGGATCATGCTTCTTGTCAGGGACAATCACAGGATAATGTGACTGGGTGTTGGATCATGCTTCTTGTCTGGGACAAACACAGGATAATGTGACTTGGTGTGGGATCATGCTTCTTGTCAGGGACAAACACAGGATAATGTGACTTGGTGTGGGATCATGCTTCTTGTCTGGGACAAACACAGGATAATGTGACTTGGTGTGGGATCATGCTTCTTGTCAGGGACAAACACAGGATAATGTGACTTGGTGTGGGATCATGCTTCTTGTCTGGGACAAACACAGGATAATGTGACTTGGTGTGGGATCATGCTTCTTGTCAGGGACAAACACAGGATAATGTGACTTGGTGTGGGATCATGCTTCTTGTCAGGGACAATCACAGGATAATGTGACTTGGTGTGGGATCATGCTTCTTGTCTGGGACAATCACAGGATAATGTGACTTGGTGTGGGATCATGCTTCTTGTCAGGGACAAACACAGGATAATGTGACTTGGTGTTGGATCATGCTTCTTGTCTGGGACAAACACAGGATAATGTGACTTGGTGTGGGATCATGCTTCTTGTCAGGGACAATCACAGGATAATGTGACTTGGTGTGGGATCATGCTTCTTGTCTGGGACAATCACAGGATAATGTGACTTGGTGTGGGATCATGCTTCTTGTCTGGGACAAACACAGGATAATGTGACTTGGTGTGGGATCATGCTTCTTGTCTGGGACAAACACAGGATAATGTGACTGGGTGTGGGATCATGCTTCTTGTCAGGGACAATCACAGGATAATGTGACTTGGTGTGGGATCATGCTTCTTGTCAGGGACAATCACAGGATAATGTGACTTGGTGTGGGATCATGCTTCTTGTCTGGGACAAACACAGGATAATGTGACTGGGTATGGGGTCATGCTTCTTGTCTGGGACAAACACAGGATAATGTGACTGGGTGTATGGGATCATGCTTCTTGTCTGGGACAAACACAGGATAATGTGACTGGGTGTGGGGATCATGCTTCTTGTCAGGGACAATCACAGGATAATGTGACTGGGTATGGGGTCATGCTTCTTGTCTGGGACAAACACAGGATAATGTGACTTGGTGTGGTATCATGCTTCTTGTCTGGGACAAACACAGGATAATGTGACTTGGTGTGGGGTCATGCTTCTTGTCTGGGACAAACACAGGATAATGTGACTTGGTGTGGGATCATGCTTCTTGTCTGGGACAAACACAGGATAATGTGACTGGGTATGGGATCATGCTTCTTGTCTGGGACAAACACAGGATAATGTGACTGGGTGTATGATCATGCTTCTTGTCAGGGACAAACACAGGATAATGTGACTGGGTGTATGATCATGCTTCTTGTCTGGGACAAACACAGGATAATGTGAGTTGGTGTGGGATCATGCTTCTTGTCTGGGACAAACACAGGATAATGTGACATGGTGTTGGATCATGCTTCTTGTCTGGGACAAACACAGGATAATGTGACTTGGTGTGGGATCATGCTTCTTGTCTGGGACAAACACAGGATAATGTGACTTGGTGTGGGATCATGCTTCTTGTCTGGGACAAACACAGGATAATGTGACTTGGTGTGGGATCATGCTTCTTGTCAGGGACAAACACAGGATAATGTGACTTGGTGTGGGATCATGCTTCTTGTCAGGGACAAACACAGGATAATGTGACTTGGTGTGGGATCATGCTTCTTGTCTGGGACAAACACAGGATAATGTGACTGGGTGTGGGATCATGCTTCTTGTCTGGGACAAACACAGGATAATGTGACTGGGTGTTGGATCATGCTTCTTGTCTGGGACAAACACAGGATAATGTGACTTGGTGTGGGATCATGCTTCTTGTCAGGGACAATCACAGGATAATGTGACTTGGTGTTGGATCATGCTTCTTGTCTGGGACAAACACAGGATAATGTGACTGGGTGTGGGATCATGCTTCTTGTCAGGGACAATCACAGGATAATGTGACTTGGTGTGGGATCATGCTTCTTGTCTGGGACAAACACAGGATAATGTGACTGGGTATGGGGTCATGCTTCTTGTCTGGGACAAACACAGGATAATGTGACTGGGTGTATGATCATGCTTCTTGTCTGGGACAATCACAGGATAATGTGACTGGGTGTATGATCATACTTCTTGTCAGGGACAATCACAGGATAATGTGACTGGGTATGGGGTCATGCTTCTTGTCTGGGACAAACACAGGATAATGTGACTTGGTGTGGTATCATGCTTCTTGTCTGGGACAAACACAGGATAATGTGACTTGGTGTGGGGTCATGCTTCTTGTCTGGGACAAACACAGGATAATGTGACTGGGTATGGATCATGCTTCTTGTCTGGGACAAACACAGGATAATGTGACTGGGTATGGGATCATGCTTCTTGTCTGGGACAAACACAGGATAATGTGACTGGGTGTATGATCATGCTTCTTGTCAGGGACAAACACAGGATAATGTGACTGGGTGTATGATCATGCTTCTTGTCTGGGACAAACACAGGATAATGTGAGTTGGTGTGGGATCATGCTTCTTGTCTGGGACAAACACAGGATAATGTGACATGGTGTTGGATCATGCTTCTTGTCTGGGACAAACACAGGATAATGTGACTTGGTGTGGGATCATGCTTCTTGTCAGGGACAAACACAGGATAATGTGACTTGGTGTGGGATCATGCTTCTTGTCTGGGACAAACACAGGATAATGTGACTTGGTGTGGGATCATGCTTCTTGTCAGGGACAAACACAGGATAATGTGACTTGGTGTGGGATCATGCTTCTTGTCAGGGACAAACACAGGATAATGTGACTTGGTGTGGGATCATGCTTCTTGTCTGGGACAAACACAGGATAATGTGACTTGGTGTGGGATCATGCTTCTTGTCTGGGACAAACACAGGATAATGTGACTGGGTGTTGGATCATGCTTCTTGTCTGGGACAAACACATGATAATGTGACTTGGTGTGGGATCATGCTTCTTGTCTGGGACAAACACAGGATAATGTGACTTGGTGTGGGATCATGCTTCTTGTCTGGGACAAACACAGGATAATGTGACTTGGTGTGGGATCATGCTTCTTGTCTGGGACAATCACAGGATAATGTGACTTGGTGTGGATCATGCTTCTTGTCTGGGACAAACACAGGATAATGTGACTTGGTGTTGGATCATGCTTCTTGTCTGGGACAAACACAGGATAATGTGACTTGGTGTGGGATCATGCTTCTTGTCAGGGACAATCACAGGATAATGTGACTTGGTGTTGGATCATGCTTCTTGTCTGGGACAAACACAGGATAATGTGACTGGGTGTGGGGTCATGCTTCTTGTCTGGGACAAACACAGGATAATGTGACTTGGTGTGGTATCATGCTTCTTGTCTGGGACAAACACAGGATAATGTGACTGGGTGTGGGATCATGCTTCTTGTCTGGGACAATCACAGGATAATGTGACTGGGTGTGATCATGCTTCTTGTCTGGGACAATCACAGGATAATGTTTTAACGCTTAACACCACTGATCACTTACGAACTAAGTGTAGATAAACATAACTCACGGCATCAGTTAACTTAATATTTTGACAGTTCAATACACTTATAAATGATTATGTCAAATGTTCCTAAAATCGTATTTATTTATTAATTGAGGAGTAACAATACACCATAAGATACGGTACTGGTGCAATGCAATTGTTATACACCCAACAGCCGTCAAAATGGAATGGCAAGACAAAGAAGTGATCAACGGTTGTAGTTATAGATGAAGCATTACGTGGTTGTAGCAGTGGTAATGGTAGTAAAAATAAAATTATATCAAATACATCTTATCAAGTGGTTTTCAATTGCTTTTGAAGCGCATTTAAATATGTCTTAAAAAGGCCACCCGGGCTGGTGTTTTAAAAAATAAAATGAATGCTACGCTTAAGTTTTCATTTCTAACTCGAATGGTTTGTCATTGAAATACATCCGATTCGGGATTTTAGTATGTTACTTATGTTTGTAATGGTTCCGATACATTTCGGACCTCATGGCCTTTCACAGAGATAAGCAAGGTTTCCTAATGTTTCATAATGGCACCTTGGTTATTTTGGTGGGGATTAAGTGGTCCAAGACAGAGCGGAACCATTATAGGGACTTTCTTAAGCCATAGATTGTACATGTACTTAAATATTTTCGAGAACACGGGGCCCGTTTTTCTTACGATAGAACCACGTATTCGTCTACAATGGTCACTATTTCCAGGTGTCTTATACCATCACCCGCTCTGAAATAGAATTTAGATTCTAGTCAAATGTAGGAACCGGCTGCCATATACCAAAGTCGTAAACATTAGTACTCCCTTGCTTGGCGTTCAGCATATAGGGTAGTTCCAGGACTGGTTGGCCCTGTGTCAGGGTAATGTGCCTGGCTGTGGTAACATGCCAGGTGTCTACGGCGTGATACTGCAGTGTGGCAGCACTATATCTGTCTTAAGTAGACATCGTCTCCAAATGACTGCAGTACTGTCGGTGGGACGTTAATCCGAATAAACAAACAAAATTAGGCAATAGATGGCTGTTATGGCAACTTATATCGGTAGTTCTGGCACAGATTTCCTCACGTATAGTCTTCGTTTCATTCCGTTTGCATACTCACCGACTTCACCGCTATTGCGCCTAGCCATCGTGCTACTAGTATACATCTATCGATATCCCCGGGGAAGTCTTTTATTCCGCTTAGGACAGCCCACAATATGGCGCCATGGATTTAGACTACCCTCTCAGGTACCCGTTTACACCTGGGTAGAATGAAACTATGCGGGTGTGAAATTAGAAGTGTTCTTTAGCAGGACTCAAACCCGGAACCTCTTAATCCAAAAGCGCGTTTCCTACCACTGCTCCCCACATCGAATATATTTAAATTTTAAAATTGCCTCATACTTTTAAATAATAATTACAATATCCCATGAAGGTGCCTTAAGACTTTTTACTGCCTTAAAAAGCATTAAAAACATTATTATTGTTCTAAAATGGACAACTGTATAATTTTATGGTAAATTTAAGTTAATGAATTTCAATATATATATATATATATATATATTCCAAAGTGAAAAATTCAGGGTCATTTATTTGATTCATTGATTCATTTTATAAGACTGAGAGGGTCAAAATCAGAATATTATATTGTTCTTGACCTTCCCATGCGCAAAGTACTGGTCCAACCAATTTTCTCTATACTACTTCTTTTTTTAATTAACTTCAGCTGCTACTACTATTACTACTACTACTACTACTACCGGCTTCTGCTGTTGCTACTTCTACTACTTTAGCTGTTGTCACTTCTTTTTCTGCTGCTGTTGCTATAATTACTATTACTACTGACTTTGATGCACAACTTCTATTACTATTGTTGCTGATACTTCTACTGCTACTACTGCTTCAGCTGCTACTACTATTATTACTACTACTACAGGCTTCTGTCGTTGCTACTTCTACTACTTTTGCTGTTGCCTCTTCTACTACTTTTGCTGTTGCCACTTCTTTTTCTGCTATTGTTGCTACAATTACTACTACTACTACTGCCTCTGCTGCACATCTTCTATTACTTTTGTTGTTGCTTCTATCTACTGCTACTATTACTACTACTACTATGTAGTGGTTATGAAATGAATAAAAGAATAATCATTGTAGCAGATGACGATGTAGGAGGATTAAGTACTGCTGCAATTTAGCTGGAATGAAAGTATTTGTGTTGTTTTTTTCTGTCGGTGTTGTTGATGGTGACAATACTCAAAGTCCAATTATTATGAAATAACTATATAAGTTGATACATAATTATAATCCAAATAAGAACAATGCTTAATCTTAAATCAGCATTGCCATTTTTTTTTTTAATTTCTTTCCTTTTTTTAAATAAATCAATAAAGAAAATGCAATTGTTAGTTATGCTTCTAAATGACAGAAGAAAAAGAAAATGGTTACAAAATGTCTGTCGGTAAAGGATGTTTATCTAGTTTGATATAAGAAAGGAATGTATTATTGAATAAAGTAACTACAAATCTATTATATTAAATATGCATTTCTTACAGGGTTGTTATGGAAACACAAATATTTGTTCATTTTGATATTAAAAAAGTCAAAACCTTACATCGCAAAGTTAAACACTTAATAAAGACAACAAAATAAAAAAGAGGATAAAGGTATGTTCTGATAAAGGATACAGCCATATTTTAAGAAGTAACAATATAATGA
Organism: Solen grandis; assembly: GCA_021229015.1. Lineage (NCBI taxonomy): Eukaryota > Metazoa > Mollusca > Bivalvia > Adapedonta > Solenidae > Solen > Solen grandis. The sequence goes on along the minus strand of CM037788.1, from coordinate 27,200,729 downwards.
TAAACATAATTATCGATTCATGAATTCTTAATTCATAGAGACATTAGTGACACGCCAATATTTTACAGCAAGCATATCGCATCCATACAGGTCTTATTCAAAACAAATCCAAATAACGTGTTAATCACCCGTATGTAAGCCCGAAATCGATAGCGTGTGCACGTGATATCTAACTTGAACTTAGCACCTCATTACGCAGTACTGAATTTTATTATGAAGAACAGCACAGGTAGTTTATACAAGGTAAGTCAATCGAAGCGAACAATGAGAGATAATTAGGTGATCACGTGCCACGCGGAAGCCGTCCGTAATGCGCGTGCTAATTTAATTGTGCTCACGTGAATTATACATCATTGTCGGGTATAAGAATATATAATTCAGTTCCTTTAATCAGATGTTCATTCCACCACTACCATCTGCTTGAATACATTATATAAAAAACAAACAAAAAACAACAAGGTTTTTTTTTTAATAAATTTGCATGATTAGATTTTATCTATATTTTCTTTTCAAATAAATGATTAAATGAATATTTTAAATAAAAAATGCGCATTTATTGATTGATCTTTAAAGTGATTTTATTTTCATTAAATAAATAAATAAATAAATAAATAAATAATAGGGTACACATCATTCATTTGTTTATCTATATAAAACAATTTGTCTTTTGTTCAAACTCTATTTAAAACTTGCATCAACCAAAATATTTCATGTAATTGTCAAATAAAGTGATTATAAAAAACTGTGGTACTGTGACGATGGAATTAAAAGAACAGACGAAAATCTTTAATGTTTGACTAAAGCACATCGCCATTAACCATAATGCCATCAATAGCGTAGTTGTTCTGATTGCGTGTCAATCTGTTTATTTAAGGAGGTCATCATTATACTGAGCACTAGACGGTCTAAAAATGCATGAAATGCATTCAAGAAATATATATTAACATTAATGTATATAAAATTGATACTAATAACTTTTTTTTTTCAACAAAATTTAATTTCTTCTTAATACAGATATAACTAGCCTAATAAATCCAGTTATTTACATATCTCCGTTTTCCGAATTTGTAAACGGGAAGTTGCTGAAATTTTGCCGAATAAAGTAATGATTATGAAGATACTGATTATAATAATGATAATACAATATTTTCAGTACAATCATTGATTTTTTTTATATTATATTCAGATGAGCATCATCAAACAGGCTATCACCGTAACCTTCCATGGGTCGCCTGTCGTATGCAACATATCTAAAGGAACTTCCTGTGATGACGTCATCAAAGAAATCCAGAGACGGAACTCTGGGAATTGTGGGAAACTGGCAATGTTTGTCTGCGCAGAGAATACAGAGAAAAGGATGTCCGGCAAAACGAAACTTTTAAAGGTCAAACAGTGCTTGAAGTGCAGCGGAAAAGAAATATCGTTTATCGTGAAGGAGCCGAGTACCAGTGTAAGTAAATCCAAGGTGACGTCAACGATGTCACGTGCGTTGAAAGGGTTTCAAGTGTTCAAGTCTCTGTTATCGAAGAAGAAACCAGACGTGGAAATAGTGGACATTGTCGATATGAAGAGGATGTACAGTTCTGATGTGACAACCACAGAACTGTCACTCTGGGATGTAAGTGAACTTGATGGTATAGATAATACAGTAGAGGCAGCTGGGAAGATGGAACTCATGAGGAGATATATCCAGGGTATCATGCAGCACCAAAGCAGATCGGAAGGAGATGAGCGTTCGTCAAATCTCGCTCATGAAACGAGAAACAACGAGAAGGAACTGGATAAAGGATTCATAGACGACTTGGAGCAGTCCTACGCATCGGAAGATTCGTTCATGTGTGAAAGGGATGATTTGAATGACTGTTTTTTTCTAGACGAAAGCACTGTTGATGTTGACTCGGACATGAAATGGTTGTATACGCCTTTGGTAGATGACCCTTGGGACACAGAGAGTGATGGACCAGAGGCTGCAACTGACATGGCGGGGATAGCGGATATCACGCGGGATAGGATCATCTCTGTCTTCAACTGTTCCCGGGGGGAACCTTGTGGCGCAGACGACACGGCCTTGGAGAGCTTTATGAACACATTCACCGTAGGTTACTATGGTGACGACGGTCTTGATTCCGCCGGCAGTGAGGCAGGATCGGACTGAATGCTAAAACTTCTAATTAGGTTTTCTCATCGAAACTAACGGTTAACAAACTGTTATAATGTTAAAACACCGCATACTGTGATATTTCAAATGTGCAATATAATAATTATGTTATGATGTTTGTGTTGAAATGATGTTTAATAAATTATTGATGAAGAAATGTGATTTCAATGATATCATTATATTACTGCCATCGGGAGAGAGAGAGAGAGAGAGAGAGAGAGTTCCAAATCTTATGTATTGACTTTTCTTTCTCACAGTAATTCGAGGGAGAGAGTTCAAAGTTATATATATGTTATATGGCATTTCTTTCTTTCTTTCTTTCTTTCTTCGATATAAATGGTAGTTCGAAAACTTGTCGGTCGTGCATCACGATAATGTAAATTGTAAAGAAAATGTAATATCATCTCTAACTTTTCAAATGGCCGAAATACTGTCATTGGCAAAAAATATACATAAAAAAATAAAATAATAATAATAAAAAAACTTTATAAAAATGAAATAAAAAGATCAGTAAATAATAATAAAAATATGTATCATGTATATGGTAACAATAATAAAAAGTTAATTAAAAGCTTTATTTCGCTGGCTGCATATATGTATGTTTATACAGTAAAACTTTTCACAGTCGAACAAATTGTATTTCTATGGCTTTTGTTCAATATAACCAAAAAGTATAACTAAATTGTTACTTTTTCGGTGTGTGTGTGTGTGTGTGTGTGTGTGAACCTACCTAGATTTAAACGGGCAAGTTCGAGAAACGTAAGAAGACTGAAATGAAATGTCATCGGATATAACAAAACGTAACTAAATATTGTATACATATTTAATTTTTCCACATTAACAAATATGCAATAACAAATCATAACAATATATACACAATCGCCTTATCAACAAATATTGACCGACTTATACTTTTAAAAAAAAAACCGAACTTCGATTGTCCGAAAACTATGCCATTCCGAGGTATGTTCCAAGTAACGGCACGAGCTCAACTGCATTGCATGAACTTAATATACAGTCCAAGCCTAGCGAATCCCGAAGATCTTGTATTTATCCGGTCTTCGAATTATCGAAGTTTTACTGTATTCATTTAGCTCATGAACCTTTCAACTTCTCCATCAAGCGACTCTACACTATAGGACATCTTCTTACAAAATAGTTGACGTATTTCCTCACTCGGACGCGTTTCACTCTCTGACTCACAAGTATCGGAATGATTCGAATTCAAACAAACATCTAACATTTCAGGCGAACCTACAAAAGCAGCATTCATGTCAAGTAAAATGCCATCAGGAGTATCGATGCCCTCGTCTTCATCCGACTCAGCAAAAGGTCTCACAAATGCAGTATCAAGAGAGTCCGCTTCCTGGCTTCCAAACAAGCCTGAGTCGGTAGAGGCTTGATCATCCGTCACATCTGAAGCATCAATACTCTCACTGCAGTCAAAGAAAGCGTCCGTCGGATAATTTCGTTCCCATGTGTTCTGAAACATTTCGTCAACTTTTTCACAGGCATAGTTGCATTTCTTAGATTCACTATTTCTTTTACTGTTTGTCACTAAGTCTTTGAAAAATCGTGCCAGTATAATCCGCTTGCCTTTTGGAGCTGTTGCTGAATTATTAGCGACCTTCGAGTCACTTTCGTCATATCCGGTTTCTTCACAATCGTTGTCGAGCACATTAATTTTTTCAGCACATTGTTCGTTTTCGGCCCACGTTTTACACGTGAGATTAGACCGGTATGTTTTCCTGAAGTGGTCATCAATTAACTGTTCTTTGTTCAAATTTGAGACGCCATTACGCCTCTTCAAAAATATTGCCCCTTCCTTCAATCTTACTATAAACTGAAAATTATCTGATTCTATTCCCCATGACTTCCAAATGTGAACTATTCTAGCTTTATCGTCTAGCATTCTCTCCAGGCCGGAACTTCTCTCGCATACTGCATACATGGACATCTTCGTCTGCGGTATCTTCGTAGATTTAAGTAAACTGTGTACTACGTCACTGCATGTTGTGTACCTCGTGACATGCAGACAAAAATCTCGTCCTTTAAATTGCACTGTGACAGGGATCCTTCCATTTTTTCCTATATCCATCTGAAAAGATAAAAATAAACCCGGTGTTAAATATTAATGAATTAAGTATAGTTGAAACGATAAAACAGAGGCATAATTTGAATATATACGACTATTGTTTATTGATGAAATAATACTAATTTACCAGCATATTTTTTTTTTTATAAAAATAAAGAGTATAAACTTAACTATTTCAATAACTTTTTTTCCATTTCACTAATTCATACTAAGCCCTATACTACAAGAGAGAGAGAGAGAGAGAGAGAGAGATCGGCATTAAATCAAATTTGAACTACACGTTTCATAAAATAATAATGGATAACATTTCAAATAGTTCCAATAAAAGTATGGCAGATAATTTTTTCCGATATATATTAATCATTTTGAAATTCATAATAACACATGACAATTCAAGGAACATTACATGCAATATTTAGATCTATGTTTCGTATTCATTTTCTTTTACGGCACTTAGGTTGAAACAAATTAATACAAGTCATAATGCAAATGGTCTCACCTCTAAAATGTATGCTTTTTCTCCTATTGATTGATGAACAAATCTTTTGTAAAATTGCGTTTTAGTATTTTTCCTTTTCAGATTTCAGATTTTGAATCTGTTCTGAAGTTAAAACACGAATGGCAGTCTTAAACGCTGTATGTTGATTTATATATTTTCACATAAACTTATCGCAGCCCAAATCTTGTAAACGTTTTGTACCCCGTGATGTTTCCGGCATCACAGGAAGATGCTAATCATTCAATATGTGAAGATTGAGATCACGTGATCTTAGCGATAACACATGTCACGCTTGTTTGCTGCCATTGTTCGCATGTATCGATGACCAATTAATTGTAATTTATAAATAAAAGCGATACAGATGACAAGATAAAACAAGTTTTGCGACTAATTAACGATGTCAGCCAGTTAATACTCTACTGATATAGTGATTTTTTAATAAGGAAGCAGTCAATACAGACAAAGCAGGTTATTTTCATGAGTAATAAAAATGTTTAGTACTTTTTATTTTGATACAGTAATTTCACAAATAAACAAACAAATAAATAAATAAATAAATAAATAAATAAATAAATAAATAAATGAGCTGAACTCACGTGCAAAAGCTTTCATTATTATCGGCATTATTAGCTATTTATTCCAGCTGACTGACATCTCTTTTTTATACATGAATTATGAATTAAAATCATTTTGAATTTGTTGTCTGGTTGGAAAATTAAAATACGATCTTGATTTTTAATGCACGAACGATGTCGGAAACTCCTTCTATCATTGATTATGACAATGATAGTCATAACACGAACTCGTCATACTTTTGTTTTTATGCCACATGAAACTCCTTTACTTATTACAAGAAAATTTTTTACTTCTGCACTGACGCTGCTACTAGTATTACTGCTGCTGATACTACTACAACTCTTACTACTGCTATTTTTACTACTGATACCATTCCTCCTCCTCCTCCTACTCCTACAACTGAAATTTTCGCTACCGCTACTGTTATTATTTCTACTGCTACTGACACTGCTACTATTACTACTGCTGCTGCTGGTACTTCTACAACTCTTAGTACTGCTATTACTACTGATACCACTTCTATACGGAAGCGTATTTGTGCCACATTGACACTTATTATTTTCTTAATTTCGGCACTTTAATGTGTAAATTTTACACTTTTTCTGTAAATTTTACAGTTTAAACTGTAAATTTTACATTTTTTTCTGTAAATTTTACAGTTTGAACTGTAAAATTCACACCTTTCCACACTTTTTTCTGCAAATTTTACAGAAAAAAGTGTGAATTTTACAGACTAAAGTGTAGAATTTACAGTTTAAACTGTAAAATTTGCAGAAAAAGGTGTGAATTTTTCAGAAAAAAGTGTGAATTTTACAGATTAAAGTGTAAAATTTACAGTTTACACTGTAAATTTATAGAAAAAAAAGTGTGAATTTTACAGTTTAAACTGTAAATTTTACAGATTAATTTGTAAATTCTACAGATTTAAGTGTCAAAAATAAAAAAATAATATGTGTCAATGTGGCACTAATTCCTTCCGTTACTAATTCCGGTTCCAATTCGCTGCAACTGCTACCTTTACTTCTGATACAACTACCACTGCTGCTACTACAACTCTCACTATTTCTATTATAACTAGTCAACTACATTCAGAATGTGTATATATACATATAACTGATACTGGTACAATTTCGTCCTCTTTTCGGATATTTCTATTGTAACAAATACCACACGCTCATGTTTTATTGTCTGCTTTCTCGGATTTTAGTCCCACTAACAAGATTAATCATCTGGGGACTTTGTCTTCTAAAGTACCGCCTCACTGTTGTATGATGTCATGCACAAGTGGCATGAAAACATAACAGGTCGCATAACCCCGACACGGGATAAACTAGTCACAGAACTCGCCCTATGCTGAGAAATGTGCCATCTTAAACTACTTTTTTGTGCGATCAAGGATCAAATCCACGACCCTTTGGTTACGTGGGGTCGCTCGAACAACTCGGCCACTGGGATCGGTCATTATTTCACTCGACCTAGTTATAATTGATAGGTGGATGGATAGATGGATTGGAAATAGATATTGAAAAAAAAAACTAAAATGTATGGCTAAATTCAGAAGAACTCGTCATTCCTGTTAATTGAGACCGGTCGACACTATGATAAATCTAGAGAAGAACGCAATGTGTCCATATTGTAATTCCTCCCAGGAGGACAATTATCACTCTACCCTGTTATGTCCTTTATATAATGATCTATTATTTAAAAAATATCATAAAATTCTACAATCTAATTACATGCAAAAATAAAACTGTAATTCGAAACTTTGATATGCTTTTATACCATTCATTTGGAAAACTGAAACCAGTTTTAACAGGCATTGATTAAAGAAAACAAATGGGAATTGAGTATTATGTATTTTTTAATATCTCATATACGATTTATTTTTGGAATACATATTTAACTTCTATCACATGTTTTGTTTGTTATACATGTTTAACTGCTATCACATGGTTTGTATGTTATACATGTTTAACTGCTATCACATGTTTTGTTTGTTATACATGTTTAACTGCTATCACTTGTTTTGTTATACATGTTTAACTGCTATCCCATGTTTTGTTTGGAATACATGTTTAACTGCTATCAAATGTTTTGTTATACATGTTTAACTGCTATCACATGTTTTGTTTGTTATACATGTTTAACTGCTATCACATGTTTTGTTATACATGTTTAACTGCTATCTCATGTTTTGTTATACATGTTTAACTGCTATCTCATGTTTTGTTATACATGTTTAACTGCTATCACATGTTTTGTTATACATGTTTAACTGCTATCACATTTTTTGTTATACATGTTTAACTGCTATCACATGTTTTGTTATACATGTTTAACTGCTATCACATGTTTTGTTATACATGTTTAACTGCTATCACATTTTTTGTTATACATGTTTAACTGCTATCACATGTTTTGTTATACATGTTTAACTGCTATCACATGTTTTGTTATACATGTTTAACTGCTATCACATGTTTTGTTATACATGTTTAACTGCTATCACATGTTTTGTTTGTTATACATGTTTAACTGCTATCACATGTTTTGTTATACATGTTTAACTGCTATCTCATGTTTTGTTATACATGTTTAACTGCTATCTCATGTTTTGTTATACATGTTTAACTGCTATAACATGTTTTGTTATACATGTTTAACTGCTATCTCATGTTTTGTTATACATGTTTAACTGCTATCACATGTTTTGTTATACATGTTTAACTGCTATCTCATGTTTTGTTATACATTTTTAACTGCTATCACATGTTTTGTTATACATGTTTAACTGCTATCACATGTTTTGTTTGTTATACATGTTTAACTGCTATCACATGTTTTATTTAGAATACATGTTTAACTGCTATCTCATGTCTTGTTATACATGTTTAACTGCTATCACATGTTTTGTTTGTTTTACATGTTTAACTGCTATCAAATGTTTTGTTATACATGTTTAACTGCTATCACATGTTTTGTTATACATGTTTAACTGCTATCACATGTTTTGTTATACATGTTTAACTGCTATCACATGTTTTGTTATAAATGTTTAACTGCTATCTCATGTTTTGTTTGGAATACATGTTTAATTGCTATCACATGTTTTGTTATACATGTTTAACTGCTATCACATGTTTTGTTATACATGTTTAACTGCTATCACATGTTTTGTTATACATGTTTAACTGCTATCACATGTTTTGTTATACATGTTTAACTGCTATCACATGTTTTGTTTATACATGTTTAACTGCTATCACATGTTTTGTTTGTTAATTTGTTTGTTATACATGTTTAACTGCTATCACATGTTTTTGTTATACATGTTTAACTGCTATCACATGTTTTGTTTGTTATACATGTTTAACTGCTATCACATGTTTTGTTATACATGTTTAACTGCTATCACATGTTTTGTTTGTTATACATGTTTAACTGCTATCACATGTTTTGTTATACATGTTTAACTGCTATCACATGTTTTGTTATACATGTTTAATTGCTATCACATGTTTTGTTTGTTATACATGTTTAATTGCTATCACATGTTTTGTTTATACATGTTTAACTGCTATCACATGTTTTGTTATACATGTTTAACTGCTATCACATGTTTTGTTATACATGTTTAATGCTATCACATGTTTTGTTATACATGTTTAACTGCTATCACATGTTTTGTTTGTTATACATGTTTAACTGCTATCACATGTTTTGTTTGTTATACATGTTTAACTGCTATCACATGTTTTGTTATACATGTTTAACTGCTATCACATGTTTTGTTATACATGTTTAACTGCTATCACATGTTTTGTTATACATGTTTAACTGCTATCACATGTTTTGTTATACATGTTTAACTGCTATCTCATGTTTTGTTTGGAATACATGTTTAATTGCTATCACATGTTTTGTTATACATGTTTAACTGCTATCACATGTTTTGTTTGTTATACATGTTTAACTGCTATCACATGTTTTGTTTGTTATACATGTTTAATTGCTATCACATGTTTTGTTATAAATGTTTAACTGCTATCACATGTTTTGTTTGTTATACATGTTTAATTGCTATCACATGTTTTGTTATACATGTTTAACTGCTATCACATGTTTTGTTATACATGTTTTACTGCTATCACATGTTTTGTATGTTATACATGTTTAACTGCTATCTCATGTTTTGTTATACATGTTTAACTGCTATCACATGTTTTGTTATACATGTTTAACTGCTATCACATGTTTTGTTTGTTATACATGTTTAACTGCTATCTCATGTTTTGTTATACATGTTTAACTGCTATCACATGTTTTGTTATACATGTTTAACTGCTATCACATGTTTTGTTTGTTATACATGTTTTTTGTTATACATGTTAACTGCTATCACATGTTTTGTTATACATGTTTAACTGCTATCACATGTTTTGTATGTTATAAAATGTATCATGTACATGTGTATGGACGGAAGCCTTTTGTACAATGAATCAGTGAATTGAATTGGAAATAAGAAGACCGTGACATAGTTCATACATTTAATAGAATAAAAAAGCCAGAAATCAGTGATTACAAGTTCAAACATTGTCATACAGCGAACGAATGTTTAAGTTCAACATTTAGTACATTTTCTTTGCTATAATTATGCGGTATAGCTAAAGGACGCATAACAACTAAACCTGTTTACGAAGCCTGACATAAAACAATTTACAAAGACATGAACTAGATATATCATGTCACTAACAGATATAAAGTACATAAAAAGCGGTGTATTGTTAACAGTGGAATGATCAACAAGTAGGACAGTACACAATCTAGAAAAATGCTAGGAGTCCAATGTACACACAGACAAATAACACTGTGTCAAACACAATATCACAACAAATATACTGGCTAACTGCTATGCAGATATGACTGACCAAGGCTAGTGATTCATTAGGAAGCACTTAAAGATTTGTAATATGAATGACAAGATTGATATTTTACTATTAATGATATCCTGTAACAAAATTATTTAAACCGATTTGTTTTTGTATTCAAGGCACTTGTATATCACCCTCAATTATTTAACTAATCATCACATGGATATATCCTCTATTATCCTGACATAATGAAGGCCAAACACTGGTGAACTAACGGAGAAAGTAATCATTTTTTTTTTTTTTTTTTTTTTTTTTTTTTTATACCGGACCTTCATTTTTCACAGCAGTCCAGGTCATGTATACAATTATCTGCACCTGACACATTTTAAAATCGAGGGTCTGGAATTTGTTTAGGATCGATTTCACTCTTTGTATTCTATCACAGAAACATTATAGATTTCATTTAATCACCACCGAGCTGGTAGAAACCTGACATCTATCATGTATTCTAAACATACACATTTATACATATAACAGGATATCACAACACATCCACGTTTAATCACAATTTGAGTAATTCTGAAAGAATGCGTGGTTGAAAAAAACGAAGTAGGTATGTCAAGCAATTGTTGCTATTTGTACTTTCGGTTTCAGTTCAGTGTTTCACACATTTACACGTCATTCGTACACATGTTAAATGATTATTTCCTTTAAATGGAAAATGAAAAAATATCGAATACGAGTAATTATCATCCAATCCGAGTCCATTAATCATCTGATGTTTCATAAAAATCACTTCCAACATAGTAGATCCACTTGAACAGACTGATTAACTCATACATGTTTATTTTTTACACAGAATTATATAACAAACAAACAAAACAAAAAAAAAAACCCTCACACATCGCAATATCGCTTGTAACAGAAAGTGAACACCACAGATTTGTGATACGAGGAGAACAAAATATTTCAGTTTCTAAATTTTGAGCAAATTTGAGCAACAATATCATGGTCATGGCTCAGGACTTGTTACTGTAAAATCATTCATTTTCGTTGGCATTAAATTTGTGGAATCTTTAATAAAGTCAATTTCATTGGTACATATATTCGTGGGTTCATGCCCTAGGAAATGCGAGAATGATTAAATGAACAGATTTCGTACTGCTTTATATTTGTGGTTAAAGCCGTCCACGTATTCGACGAACATTCATCCTCGTCGAAAATTAATGATTCTACAGTTACGTTTTTTTTTTTGTGTGTGTTATATAAGACTTTGTACTACCATAGAAACGGATATCTGAAAGAGAACAATATACAGGTATGGTAAATATTAGCATAACTTCTGTTTTGTCAACCAATACAGATATGGATATTTTATTGACTTAAACATCTAAAGTTTTTCGTCATTATAAACACAAACAACATGATACATGTAACATCACATTCAATGATTATTCGCTCATACACGCACGCGCTGTTGCGTTAAGCATCTGATTATAGAATCACATTGGGTCCTTATGACAAAAGTCAGTAAGAATTATTTTAAAAATAAAAAAAGATAAAAGACCCGTATTCTGAAGGTATAAAACATTTAAATCTACTGAAATATATTTTTTTAATCTTGGTAACTACTTGCCATCGTCGGACACCCACGGCCCCTACAACTGTCTGGCAATACATGGAGAGTAATGGAGCGTGTTGCTTGTACGTGTCCGACGATGACTATTGGTTTGTTTACACTTCAAATAAAAATGAAATGAACGCAGTCTGACCACATGAACCAGACAGGTGAAGAACAAATGTTTACAGATTAATCTAAGTAATCAATAGAACAGAACAAAACTCTATTCACCCAAGTATATTATAAGTAATCAATAGAACAAAACAAAACTCTTTTCACCCACTATTCATCCAAGTATATCATAAGTAATCAATAGAACAAAACAAAACTCTTTTCACCCACTATTCATCCAAGTATATCATAAGTAATCAATAGAACAAAACAAAATTCTTTTCACCCAAGTATATCATAAGTAATCAATAGAACAAAACAAAACTCTTTTCACCCACTATTCATCCAAGTATATCATAAGTAATCAATAGAACAAAACAAAACTCTTTTCACCCACTATTCATCCAAGTATATCATAAGTAATCAATAGAACAAAACAAAATTCTTTTCACCCAAGTATATCATAAGTAATCAATAGAACAAAACAAAACTCTTTTCACCCACTATTCATCCAAGTATATCATAAGTAATCAATAGAACAGAACAAAACTCTATTCAACCAGGTATATCATAAGTAATCAACAGAACAAAACAAAACTCTATTAACCCACTATTCATCTTAGTATACCATAAGTAATCAATAGAACAAAACAAAACTCTATTCACCAAGTTATATCATAAGTAATTAATAGCACAAAACTCTATTCACCAAGGTATATCATAAGTAATCAATAGAACAAAACAAAACTCTTTTCACCAAGTTATATCATAAGTAATCAATAGAACAGAACAAAACTCTATTCACCAAGGTATATCATAAGTAATTAATAGCACAAAACAAAACTCTATTCACCCAGGTATATCATAAGAAATTAATAGAACAAAACAAAACTCTATTCACCAAGGTATATCATAAGTAATCAATAGAACAAAACAAAAGTCTATTCACCAAGGTATATCATAAGTAATCAATAGAACAAAACAAAACTCTATTAACCCAGGTATATCATAAGTAATTACTAGAACAAAACAAAACTCTATTCACCAAGGTATATCATAAGTAATCAATAGAACAAAACAAAACTCTATTAACCCAGGTATATCATAAGTAATCAATAGAACAAAACAAAAGTCTATTCACCAGGTATATATATCATAAGTAATCAATAGAACAAAACAAAACTCTATTAACCCAGGTATATCATAAGTAATTACTAGAACAAAACAAAACTCTATTCACCAAGGTATATCATAAGTAATCAATAGAACAAAACAAAACTCTATTCACCAAGGTATATCATAAGTAATCAATAGAACAAAACAAAACTCTATTCACCCAGGTATATCATAAGTAATTACTAGAACAAAACAAAACTCTATTCACCCAGGTATATCATAAGTAATTACTAGAACAAAACAAAACTCTATTCACCAAGGTATATCATAAGTAATCAATAGAACAAAACAAAACTCTATTCACCAAGGTATATCATAAGTAATCAATAGAACAAAACAAAACTCTATTCACCAAGGTATATCATAAGTAACCAATAGAACAAAACAAAACTCTATTCACCAAGGTATATCATAAGTAATCAATAGAACAAAACAAAACTCTATTCACCAAGATATATCATAAGTAATCAATAGAACAAAACAAAACTCTTTTCACCAAGGTATATCGTAAGTAATCAATAGAACAAAATAAAACTCTATTCACCCACTATTCATCCAAGTATACCATAAGTATTCAATAGAACAAAACAAAACTCTATTCACCAAGGTATATCGTAAGTAATCCATAGAACAAAATAAAACTCTATTCACCCAAGTATATCAAGTATACAGTATGGGGACATTAACAAATATAATACAAATAAATATATACATTTTTTATACTTTCGGTTGGAAATTAACATATGAAAGGGAAAAAGATGTGAGATGAGACTTTCAGATGATTTAAATCTTACCTCTTAAGACAGCAACATTATTAACACATAAACATCAACAACAATAAGAATAATGGCAAACTACTGAAATCCATGACTTTGTTTCGGCCAAATAGCATACACAATTACATAGTTTATCAATGACAATATCATGAAACCGAGCTGGCATTATTAAGAAACTATTTACACGTCAAATATATTTTATCATCAATTTTTCACAACCATTATTCTCATAAAGGGAGATAACAACTGTTTCTTCAAATCCACCGACTGTGTTAGAAGTTCTGTTCCATTCCTTTCAAAAAACATAGACCGTTTACAATTAGTCCTATTGTTAAGCAGGTTATCTCCTGTAAAAGGGTATGCATGTTTAATTTTCTCTACATTGATCAATACAATACTCAGTGGTCTAGATGTACAGATCCGGAAAATGAAGATTCGCAAGAACCTTTCATAACCCTCACAGGCGCAAAGTACCGGTCCAACCCAGAAACTGTCGAGAGGGGGTTTAGTATATGTTGCAAGAACCCAATCGACGCGATAATGATGTTTAAACTAACAACATGAATGACTATCTGAGCAAATATACATTTTGATAGCTAAAACAAGTATTAAACACTGATAGAATATAAAAATAAAGAGACAACAAGGAACAAGAAGGATACATTTATGCTATATTGATTTTAATGAATGATTTAAAACATCTCGTTCACAGATGGTCATTGACTAAGGATTCGATTGAACTATCTGTGTGTATACGCCTAATATTATCTATATACTGATGCATGGTTGACCAATGCAACATTCCGTGATTATAAGGATAAAGGATGGTTTCTATACCACAGGTAATAGCGTCACGGACGGTATTGAAGCTATTTTAAGAATCGAATATATATATATATATATATATATATATATATATATATATATAAGAGAGAGAGAGAGAGAGAGAGAGAGAGAGAATTTCTATTTTCGTGTGCCATTGAATGCCTGATTAATTTCAATCTCACTTCATAGGCTGAAATTACGAATTCGCTACCGGCAACTTGTGAAAACGCAATGTTGCGGAACGTGTTTCGTGGTACCGTTAGCACCTGCTTCGGAGACATCGTATCCTATATTTAACCGATTGCTCCGAAATGGGCGTTAACGAATATATTCCGTGCAATGTGACCTACACTTGTCGATCTTATTTGTTAAAAGACAAAGTTTTCACCAACATTAACGATGGAGAGAAGAAAAAAAAACTTTTTTATTTCTACCAATTGTCTGTGAACGAGTTGCTTTAAACAAAATAAAACATTTTCAACGAACAACATAATGTATTGTATCTTATATACACAACAAATGAGGCGTAAGAAAAACATATTGTGACACCAAACTATGAAAACATAATTATGCACACAGTTGTATGTAATCGAAATATGACTTATTTTGCCTACAGCGAATCTATTTTACAATCCTATGCACAATAATAGAAAAAAAAATGAAGTCATTTGAATTTCCTACACAGATTTTTTGGTCAGTCAATTTACATTATTATTTAAATACATTACCCAAACTTAAAAAAAGTGTCGTTAAAAACAAGTGAATGATAAAAGTTGTTAAGACTATAAACCAGGTCAATTCTTCAAAAACGAATTAGAATTCAAGTAATTAATGTAATGGATCTTAAAAGCCATTATAAATAAAGCTGCCATTTGAACAGTGGTCTTAACATGTAGATACAAATTCTCTGTATTACTTTTCTCTCATAACACGGTTATAGCCACTACCTCTCTGTTTCAAGTATGACATAAAAGAAATAAATGAATTACATGTATTTTTGGGAGACCTAGGATTTCAGTATAAGTGAAAGTATATACACCATTGATGATCCAGCATCTGACGTCGCGTTTGTCTCAATCTCCAGCTCCTGACGTCACTTTGGTCTCAACCTCCAGCTAGTGACGTTACCTTTCTGCCTCCTGTAGTTAGTGCAGATTGTAACGCCATTTTTGTGCCATGTCAATTTAAAGGCATGAATTAGCATGCGAGGTTACTTCTCATCGTAATGCTGTTAAACTTACGGTCCCCTGTGAGTGACGGTAGTTTCACCATCAACACCAACAATTGAAGCGAATCACAACCAGCAGGCTTATGTAGTCCGTTTCTTGCTTTAAAAGCCTTAAATTTGTTATTAACATTATTACAATTTTGGTACTGAAAGTTACAAAATGTCAAAGTAGTACCACTGCTGTGAAAGTCTCGAGCACTGGTCTCAAACAGAATTGTAACATCAGTGTAGCCACTTGTCTTGCATGTGTTTACAATCTCTGAATTAATTAATAACACACAGTGTAATCTAAGTCTGGCCTTGAAAATAATTCAAGACAAAATTTAATACAAGGTAGACGTCTCGTTCAAATTGTTAGCGATCACATTCATTTGTAGTGACATCAACTGGAAGAAAAAGGCAGTTGTTAGTTGTATAGCTTTTTAATTCAATAAAATATCACTTTATACCAGGGACTCTTTATATTTAAATGTTATTTTTTTTCTGATTTTAATTTACTTTCGTATTGCTTATACTTTAAAAAAAGATGAGAGAGGAGAGGCAGATTGAGTAACAGATTAAAAGAAAGATGTATTTTATATATCTGAAATGCGCATGCGCTGGAGACTACTTACATGCTGTAGAGTTTGGAGATCTACATAAACATTGCTTTTTCTGAACAAGCTGTCGACACTGTGGGGGCATGTCGGTGTGTGTACCATTACACCAGGGGTGTGTCGCCCAGTCTTTGAGTGCGTAAATAGCTCGGTAACAGTTACAGGCATACTGAAAACAGCAAACCCTCCTCTTCATCATCATCATCATCATCATCATCATCATTACCATCACATCCCCCCCCCAAAAAAATACAACAATTTAAATTGCGGATGATCTCAATACAGGATATACATTTTTCAAATATGTCTCTAAATGACTTTCATGATATGAGTCAATATAGCATTTAAAACAATGCAATGTGCAATCTACACATTTCTATCCGATGTTAATGGAAAAAACGAGCAAAGAGAAAGCTACAAAGAGAAAGCTTAGAATGGTTTGCACTCATAACTTACGGAAAGACTATCTGGCATGCATTTTGTTAAAACCCTCTTGTGTGTATGGTGAAAACTAATAATTGATACCTTGCTAAATATAACCGGAAAACTAAACATTTATTGAAATTCGCTTCAGAGCACCCAGCAGTGCAATTACATACCGTTACACCGTTACAGTCTCGAATCGCGTTTTAGTTTCCTTTTTTTATCAAATATGAGAAAAAAGTTAAACCCAAATACAACAGTAACAGTTATATTTTACTTTCAACAAATATGGCATATGAAACAAGAGGGCCATGATGACCCTTTATCGCTCACCTAAATACCACAGAGTAATACCTAAATACCAAAAGAGTAATCTAGCCCGAAGAGGTTTACCAATAGAACATCTGTGCCAAAACATTTTAAAATCTGGTCAGTAGTTTTGGAGCAGAAGTCGTTTAAGTTTTTACTATACATGTATATATTTGAGGCAAATTAGCCCCGCCCCTGCAGCCATGTTTTTTTATGGATCGGAATAATTTTAGCAATCTTGGTAGAGGGTTACCCAGTGAACATCTGTACTAAAACATTTTGAAATCTAGCCAGCAGTTTTGAAGGAGAGGATTTTTAATTTTCATATTTTTTCTTTCCGTTGCCATGGCAATCAGAGTTCTACATGGATCCAGTTTATTTTAGCAATTTTTGTGAAGGTTCACCTAAGGATTATCCCTGCCAGGTTTAATCAAATTCTGTCCAGCGGTTTCAAAGGAAATGTCGTTTAAAGCAAATTGTTGATTACGCACGATGGACGACGACGGACGCAGGGTGATCACAAAAGTTCACCTTGAGCATGTTGTGCTCAGGTGAGCTAACACGTTTGTTTCATTCATTTATAAACATGTTTGTTTGTTTATCGACAGTATTTCAGTCATTTGGAGACTGTATCTACTTGAGATAGGTATAGTGCTGCCACGCTGCAGTATCACACCGTAGACATGTGGTATGATACCACACACGGTCACATTATCCTGACACCGGGCCAACCAGTCCTAGAACTACCCTTATATGCTGAGGGCCAAGCAAGGGAGCTATACCAGTACAATTTTTACGACATTTGTATGTCGTGGCCGGGGACCGAACCCACGACCCCCTGACTCCGTGATGGACTACTCATTTATATGAACGAAACCAATATCCAACCATTCAAGAGGAAATAATGACCTTTAGAATTGAAATAAAATTAAAGTTATGTGAGAATTCGATTACACGAGGCACACAATTTATAAAAGTTCTATTTATGCAACTTAACATGATACAGTTATCGTTTAAATAATGTGCGCAGGTCCTAGATGTTAGTCCAAATGCATACCCAATGTTTCAGTTAGTGTTGTATACCAAACACCTAAAGTCCCAGTGCGTTTTTGCTTAGAATTTGCAAGGGATGAGAATTTTGAGACTTCTTAAATACACTGACCAAATTACTGGCAATTACGAAAGGGGAGAAATAGATATCACTCCTCAAATAATGCGATGATGTCAAGTATGAGCTGCATTTTGGACCTGTCTTAGATAATATGTTTACGATCCCACTGATTTACCAGTGTCATTAAACTCTGTCTGCAATGCGTTACAATGACATACTTTAAGTACTGCGCCTTGCTAGCTGAGCTGGGGTTATGCGTTATTAAAGAAAAAAAAAAGGTTTCCATGAAGTGCCTCTCTGCAGGACGCTAGGATATTATAAGGTGTGCACGTGGTTCAAAGAATATAAGAAGTGCAAACAATGTTCCGTTTTGCTGCAGGGAGTTAAGCACATAAAAATACACTGCTACTGTGTCAATGTTATTTTGGAGTTCTAAATATAACTGTACACTTCTTTTTATCAATTTTGTCACGTGAAGTTTTGAGGGGCACATTGACACGTCTCGGATCTCGGATTATATTACACTAAATGTACACAAAACTGCTGTTGTGTATAATGTCTTCAAACAATGTGATATATCATGTTTGTAATATATATATATATATATATATATATATATATATATATATATATATATTGTATATAACTATACAAAAACGTAGAATGGTTGATAAGAGAGAGAGAGAGAGAGAGAGAGAGAGAGGGGGAGCATAGCCAGACAGATAAATAGATAGATAAACAGACAGACAAATAGTTGGACAGATAGACACCTTAATCTTGTTTGCCTGCTCGCATGTATCCCCGGTCCATCCCGGCTCACACAAACACCTTGGTGACTTGTTTCCGGTGCAGACGCTTCCACCATGGTTACAATAATTCTCGTTGTTAGCAACCATAGCTTTTCTACAGCCTAAAAGGAACAGTAGGCAACCGTTTATACTTCATTGTAACCAAATACATGGTATTCTGCATTGATTTAATGACAAGGTCGTATGACTCTTGAAAAGATATGTTTAGTATAAATGTTACATGAAATTACCGTAAGACTCTACTGGAGATTTGAAATCATAACCTTTCGGCCACGAGTCTTAGTTGTACTCCGGATACATGTATTTTTTCAATTCAACAGTATAACAAACAATATCATGTGTTCTTTTGTGAAAATCAAGTCAACCATTGGCTATTCATTTTCTCATTGTAGCTTTTGGATAGAAGTCTGTAAGTCAATTTGAATATATCGGTAAACACTGGCAATATACATATCGTACTCATCCATTATGTAAGTCTCTCTCTCTCTCTCTCTCTCTCAAAGTGTTTTCAATACCACACTTGTAAGACAACACATCGCTTACTGCCTTAATGTGAAGGATTCTTTCTAGTTACCCTCCACACAGTCTTATGATATTTTCATCAAATGTTTTGGCAAATTCGGCATTATGCCTTTGGTCATTTACAAAAAAAAGCATTTAAATATGATCAAGACATGTTCATGTTATCTATATGCTAAATTCATATAGTTAGCATAATATATGAATCGTAATTAATGATATATATTGATAAATAATTATAATATGCACACAAATTATATAGTAAGTAAAGTAAGTTTATGAACAACACAATTGTGTTTCTGTATTCAAAACAAGTATTTTATGTTATACTGAAATTTCAGCCAAAGGTAACTGTTTCTGGAGCAGCATTTTTCAAATTTTCTTATTTCTGAGCATTAAATATTATTATATGATTGTATGTATATATCTGTCTATGTAGATACATCACTTTCGGGGGAGCTTGGATATCAATACTTACATGTTACAGTTTCGGCCCGATTACTGTTACAATGAAGTTTCGTCTTCTCCTTCAATTTAAGATATCCGTAATTTGAGAAACATTCTGCCAAAAAAAAAGAGAAAAGATCCATGACCAACAACAAGAACAACAACAAAAAAATAATAATAAGAAAATAATAAGAAGAAGAATAATAAATACATTATAACTGGATATTGAACTTGAGATTGTATGTAACTTTCAATATTTGATAAAGAAAATCTTTGTTTTCCCTGGACCATAAATCTGTATAAAAATTAAACAAGAGGGCCATGATGGCCCTAAATCGCTCACCTGATTTCAACTGCTAGAGAGAAAATGCTTAAGTAAGGAAAATAATTTACACATAATAAATTATATAGTATTTAAATTTTATTGATTTTTAGTTCTGGTGGCCATCTTGGTAGGCAGACCTAAACGATTTTAGCTATTTTTGCTCAGTACCACCTAAAGGTCATTCCTGTAAATTTCATCAAAATCTGCTCAGACGTTAAGAAGAAGTTATTTTTAACTCTGGTGGCCATTTTGGTTGGCGGACTGGAATGATTTAGGCTAATTTTGATCAATACCACCTAAGGATCATTCCTGTAAAATTTCATAAAAATCTGCTCAGCGATTTAGAAGGAGATGACGTTTAAAGAATTTTCTATTTTAAGCTTTGGCAGCCATCTTGGTTGGCGGATCAGAACGATTTTAGCTATTTTGCTAAGTACCGCCGAGGAATCATTCCTGTAAAGTTTCATTAAAATCGGCTCAGCGGTTTAGGAGGAGATGTTTAAAGATTATTCTATTTTAAGCTCAGCTAATTTTGTGCAGTATCAACCAATGATCTTTCCTATTGAATGTCATTAAAATATGCTTAGCGGTTTAGGAGGAGATGTCATTTAAAGATTTTTCTATTTTTAGCTCTGGTGGCCATCTCTGTTGGCGGATCGGAACGAATTTTGCTAGTTTTGCTCAGTACCACCTAAGGATCATTAGGTTTAGGATGAGATATCGTTTAAAGCAAAAGTTGAAGATACACGACGCACGACGGCCGCCGGACAAAGACTGATCACACTACCTCACCTTCGTGCTCAGGTGAGCTAAAAAAAAGAGAGCCATAACACTTTTTAAAAACTAAAAAAATGGTCATTGTCATTTTGTTTAAAATAGTTCTGTTTAATAAGTTTTTCATTTTCCTAGGTTAGTGATTATTGTTTGTCAATTTAAATAGTTCTAGTAGATTACCTGGAAGCGTTTCCTCTGAGCAGTCGAATGGATCTGAAGTAAATAAAAAAACAAACAATGATAAGACAGAAGATGATGATGGTGGTGATATGATGATGGTGGTGATGATGATGGTAGTCGTGATGATGATAATGATGATTATGGTGATGGTGATGATGATGGATGATGATGTGGTGATGATAATGGTGATAATTATGATGATGATGATGGTTGTGATGTGGTGGTGGTGATGTTAATGATGAGGATGGTAATGAGGATGGTGGTGACGATGATGATGATTATGATGTTGTTGTTGCTGCTGCTGCTACTGCTGCTGATGATGATGATGATGGTGGTGATGATAATGATGAGGCGGAGGAGGATGGGGAGAGGACCAGATGCTAATGATAAACCGTTTTTTACCTAGAAACATTTGTAAATCAAACCAAACAAAAGGAAGAATTGGAAAGTTCAGCAGTTTTAGAAATAGTCAAAAATGTGCGAAGATACTTAGGTAAAAATAGTCGTTATTCTGCAAAAGATGGTCAAAATTAAGCCAACAAAAGAAAAGACAGAAAACAAAGAGAGAAAAATCAAACCAGTAGACACCAATTGTTACTAAATACCTTCAGTCTATCAGTAAAGATTGCATCGCTAAGGCTTGCAATACAGACTCGACTTCCACCGGCCATACTTGGCGCTAAGTAATACTTAAATACTTAGGGTTTAATTTCCATCATTCTTGTTTCTCAAATGGAAATACTCAAGTATATCATTTTTAAACAAATATTGTTAGTTATTAAGGTGATAAATTATGTAAACTTTGTCATCTACATGACTATTTCGTAGAATGAGTTTCTACAACTTTCAGAAGTTTCTTAGTGCTAAGTATTGTTGGTGAAAAATGACGATACTGAATGGCTGCACAAACGTACACAGGGCAACGTTGGAATGTGCATGGACGAAATTGTGAAAGATAAGAAAAAAAGGAGTACAAGTAATAATTGTAACAGTGAATTGTTACTAATTCTCCCAAACGAAGAGGAGCCTGGCGCCTTGGTGACCCATGTGAACATCAAAAAACCTTAACCTTGGAACAAGAATAAAATGGGGGGGGAGAAAAAACGGGGTGGGGGAAAACCTCCTTTGTGAACCCCCGGGGACATTAAGGAAGTACCATTCAATCTGTCTCATCATGTGGAACAAAAATATATGTGGTTTAGGGGTGGGGATCTGGATAGTTTTGGAGATATAAGGTCAAAAGAAAAAATTCAGGGGGTGGGGCCTGACCCAGTGGTGACCCATGTGAATATAAAAGAAGTACCATTCAATCCATCTCATCATGAGGAACAAAAATTATATGATTCAGGGTTGGAAATTTAAAATATTTAACCAAAATGCATTTTTTATGCAAAAATCCATCTTAGAGAAGATGGGGCCTGACCCCCAGGGACCCCACATTTACAAAATTCTGGGGTATGTGTGTTGGGGGGGGGGGGGGGGGCGTCCACTACTCATTAAGGACTATAAGTGTGTGAAGTTTTGTTAAGATAGGTTGAGTGGCCTCTGAGATATGACCCATACAAAGTTGCTGGCGGAAGAAAGAAGAAGGAATAATAATAAGAAGAAACATAGTAAAAACAATGTCTCCAAACCTCGTTTGGGAGACTTAATTATGGTGTGTGACTGCCGCGTATAAAAATCCTGTTTATACATACGGCCTATATAAACCTTTGTGCATACAATATTACAAAACACACTTCTTTTATAGTTGATGAGATCATGACAAAAAATAAATGGAAACAATGACACAATGACAGAATGGTTGCCGTTAAATACTGACAGCAACAGATATTTAGATTTTCAGGAAATAAGTTTAAACTGCAATATGCAAAAATATGTAAATAATCAATATAAGACACCTACGTGATAACGTAAATGTTCGTTCATGCTGATACCAAAATAATGTTATTACAAAATATATAAATAATGCTTTCCCACAAAAGTATAACACAGCAGTAAAATTATACCCAGGTGTCACAAGTAAGAGATGTAAAATACATTTTAACTTCTATCCTACTATAAATAGAAGGCTTACGACGTATTAAGTACGCTCTTTGTTTACTTGACGTTCTTTGTTTACTTTACGTTCTTTTCTTTCTACAAGAAAATGTAGATGGTAACGAAAGAAGAGAAACAAAATATACTGACCTATTACTTCCCTTGGCAGATTTATTTTTATAGTACAGTTGATGCAATAGTCATGTTGACATGTCGACATATTTGTATTCACTACAAAGTCAATCACCACTGGAAATAAAAACAAATTATACTTTATTTTTATTAAATAGACCGGAGGTGTTTATTTGCTTATTATTATTATTATCATTATTATTGTTGTTTTTGTCATTAACTTCTCATTATTTTATACAAGAGGGCCATGATGGCCCTGGATCGCTCACCTGAGTATAGGGTTACCCAAGGAACATCAGTCTGTATTAAAACATTTTGAAATCTGGCAAGTAGTATTGAAGGAAATGATCCCTGCAAAGTTTTATCAAATTCTGTCCAGCAGTTTCAGAGGAGAGGTCATTTTAAGTTTTCAATATATACATTTAAGGCAAAGTAGTCCTGTCCCTTGCTGCAATGTTGTTTTTTTTTTGTTTTTTTTTATGGACTGGAATAATTTTAGCAACTTTTGTGAAGCTTCACCCAAGGACATCCCTGCCAAATATAATTAAATTCTGTCCAGCAGTTTTAGAGGAGATGTCATTTAGAGATATCAATATAAACATATAAGGCAAATTAGCCCCGCCCTGGCGGCCATGTTTTTTTTCCGGATCGGAATAATTTTAGCAATCTTGGTAGAGGGTTACCCCAGGAACATCTGTACCAATACATTTTGTAATCTGGCCAGTCGTTTGGAAGAAGATGATTTTCAAAGTTTTCATATTCATTTTTCTTTCCGTTGCCATGGTAACCAGAGTTCTGCATGGATCAAGTTTATTTTAGCAACTTTTGTGAAGGTTCACCCAAGAATCATCCCTGCGAAGTTTAATGAAATTCTGTCGAGCGGTTTCATAGAAGATGTCGGTTAAAAGCCAATTGGTGACGCCGCACGACGGACGCAGGGTGACCCTAACAGCTCACTATACTACTCACCATAAGCACTTCGTGCTCAGGTGAGCTAAAAATAGAATAATCAATAACTTACATAACGTATAATGTCTGTTTGAAAAATGATAATTAAGTAATAAAGGCCCACTTTTCTTCCAAAAGCAGAGTGTATAGTTCGGACAGAAAAGCAAAATTTGTTCTATATATTTGTTAAAAGATGCAATCGGTGCATACCCGTTGACAACATACTACAATGCATTAATAAGACAGAATATTTTACTTAAGATCATTTGGTTGTTTACAAAATATCTAATTTGCATATTCAACATATCTTCGCCAATTTCAAGGTTAGACCTTCCTATGCCTCCGTGTGCTAAAATAATGACGTGGAAGATAAACAACCTGTGATTCAAATTCAAATTATTTCCGATTACAGACCGTCGCCAATACAGAATGTAAACAATGAGAGTATTTTGACATCTATCCAAAATACTAAATTACGTAATTTGATCAACACTTTTCATGCCTTAAAACTGTTATTTTACAGCAAGGTACATTTTGTGTTAGTCTACAAAAATATGTCAATGTTAATATACATATGTTTCATGAAAATTGTATCAATATGAAATATAATGGGCCTTTACTTTAACTTCTGTTTAGCCCGATTAAAAAAGAAGTTTGCTAATAACGATGTTCGAGCTAACAACAGTCAACACTATGAGTTATGTGCATTATTATTATTTGCGAATCAATTAATTTATTATCTCTGTAGTATAATTCTGAATTTAATTGTTCTAGTATGTAAATTCTACAAAACTTCTAATCCAATTAAAAACAACAATGCAGACATCCTTAATGGTCTCACTGAGTTTCATTAAAACTAGTGACCATCAATTTATGCTTGAGACTTTGAATGTATACGAGAAATGAAACGCTGTGTTTTTTCTCTTTTCTAACAAAAGTAATTTAATGAAGTTACTCACAGGCTGATTGGCCGCTTTCATCTTTACTTTTTTTCATGTCTTCACCCACTTGCATGGCAGATCTAGGCAGGTCAGGCTGACCCTTTCCATCACCCGGGGTATTCTTGTAAAGAACTACGACAAGTATGAATACTGCCCCAAACAGAATGACGTTCAAGATCTGAAAATAAAATAAAAATAAAATCGGTTAAATCATACGTCTAGACTAAATCATAACAAGAGGGCCATAATGGCCCTGGATCGCTCACCTGGTATCATTAGGCTATGTAAAATCAAGTGACCCCTGGGGCAGGGCCAATTTTGACCCCAGGGCCATGATTTGAACAAACTTGGTAGAGGTCTATTAGCACATGTAACATACCAAATATCTAAACCACAGGCTTTGTGGTTTCTGAGAAGAAGATTTTTCAAGTTTTTTCCTATATTAGTCTTATGTTTAATCAAGTGACCCCTATGGCGGAACCAAATTTGGCCCCAGGGTCATGATTTGAACAAACTTGGTATAGATCCATTAAACAATGCTACACACCAAATATCTAAACTACAGGCCTTGTGGTTTCTGAGAAGAAGATATTTCAAGTTTTTCCTAAGTTAGCCTATTTTAAATCAAGTGACCCCTGGGGCGGGGTCAATTTTGCCCAAAGGGTCATGATTTTAACAAACTTGGTAGAGATCCATTAGACAATGCTGCACATCAAACATCTTAACTACAGGCCTTGTGGTGTCTGAGAAGAAGATTTTTCAAGTTTTTCATATATTATTCTTTGTTAAATCATGTGACCCCTGGGGCGGGGTCAATTTTGACCCCAGGGTCTTGATTTGAACAAACTTGGTATAGACCCACTAGACAATGCTACATACCAAATATCTAAACTCCAGGACTTGTGGTTTCTGAGAAAAAGATTTTCAAGTGTTTTTCTAAATTAGCCTATGTAAAATCAGTTGACCACTATGGCGGGGCCAAAATTGACCCCATGGCCATGATTTGAACAATC
>CM037788.1:27124126-27174126 GCA_021229015.1 Solen grandis | reverse complement strand
TTGGTAGTGATCCACTAGACAATGCTGCACACCAACTATCTAAACTCCAGGCCTTGTGGTTTCTGAGAAAAAGATTTTTCAAGTGTTTTCCTATATCAGCCTATGTTAAATCAGTTGACCCCTATGGCGGGGCCAAATTTGACCCCGGGGCCATGATTTGAACAAACTTGAAAGTGATCTACTAGACAATGCTGCACACCAAATATATAAACTCCAGGCCTTGTGGTTTCTGAGAAGACCATTTTTTTCCCCCTATATTAGCCTATGTTAAATCAAGTGACCCCCTGGGGCGGTGCCAATTTTGACCCTAGGGTCATTATTTGAACAATCTTAGTAGATATCCACCAGATAATGCTAGGCCTTGTGGTTTCTGAGAAGAAGATCTTTTATTATTAAAATCTATTTTTAGCTCCTGTGACCTAATTATGCAACAGACTAGAACCATTTGAACAATTTTATAGGGGATAACCTTAGGAACATCCTTGCATGTTTGATCACATTCCCATTAGTAGTTTCAGAGAAGAATATTTTTAAGTAAATTCTTGACGACTTACGACGACGGACGCCGGACAAAGGCTGGTCCCAAAAGCTCACCTTGGCTCTTCGTAAGTGCCAAGGTGAGCTAAAAACTCTGTATCCAGCCGTCTTTCAAATTGAGGCATTTTATACACATCCGTGAAATAAGATATAATCTTACATATATCATCAACTATTCTCTATTCATGGTGAGGATATTTATTACTCAACTGCACATGACGCATGCGTGTGACTTAATAAATTATCAGTGTAGAACTATGTCATAAGTAATTGAGGAAGTTGCAGTCTTTTTTAAGGTGAAGCTTTATACCTAAATATGACTCAAGTTGACCTTGAACTTTGACCCAGTAAGTCATCGAGTTGCATACACATGAGAACTTATAGAGATGGAAGAACTTTCATTTACGGCTAAAGTTAATATTTGCTATCTAGGGTCACGGTGACCTTGACCTTTGACCCCGTGACCTCTAAGTGTGTCTTGAAGATAGAGCGCATCAAGGTGCACACACTTGTAAAGCCATTTTGGTACGGGCAGGGTGTTTTTTAACAACGTATCCCGCTCTTCATCAAGAAATTGAATTTTCATATTAAGGATCTAAGACGAAGATCCATGATATTAAAATTCGCAAAAATAATATAATTTACCAAGAGTATAATAATAAAAATCAGGTGAAGTTTTAATGTGTTCAATCAGCATATCAAGTTATGTTGTTTTTTTTTTAAATTTTGATTCGCTATGTCCGCTATGTCCAGCTTGGCGCCGAAAAAACACACACTAAAAGTACAAAAATACATTTTTATGATGAAATGTGTAAATTATTTATCAAACCTTGAAAAAACAATTTTGTATATAAATAAGAGATATATTTGTTATATCCATCTCTTTTCAAATTTATATTTTACTTACTACTAGTTCATCCCAATGTCTATAAACATATATTGCTTTTTTTGGTCTGTCTGTTTGTCTGTATAAAAATTTTAACCTTGACCATAACACGGAAGTCCTTCCAACTACAGCCTCCAAACTTTACAGTTGCATGCACCTTGATGAGCTCTACCAGCCAGATCCACTTAGAGGTCACGAGGTCAAAGGTCAAGGTCACCGTGACCCAAAATATCACACATATATCTATCATTTCATGCATTGCACTTTATAAATTACTGACTTTGCTCTGTGCATATGGCTTACATATATATCATGATATTGATATAAGCAATCATATAGAAATATTCATATACAATATATCCATTTCTTGGAAGAGAAATACGCAGTTAGATCAGTTGAGCCGTGTTTGACATTATTCAGTCAAGGACGTGTAACTGTACACGAAGCACCCATACAAACGAAATATAAACTATGGGTATAAACAACGTTTATCCGGGTTATACGTACATAAATACCCTATCTTAGACATCGAGATCTAAACTTTGATTTCAATAAACAGTTAATCTTTGTTTTCGCGTAGCGTTATGTACCGGTTGACACGAACAATACTCCGGACTGATGTACTTTATCACATGTGGTACACCAAGACATTGATTAGTGTTCGTATCGAATCAATACATAAATCTACTTTCATTCTTGAATTAAGTAAAAATACAACCCACCAGTCCCGTTTAAAGAAAAATTCAAGAAGATGACTACGTTGACATAGAATATCACTTTAATTACACATATTATGTGTAAAGAAATCGAATAGTTGAATAGGAGAAGAAGAATAATGAAATTCGCCCCTTAGTATTAACGTACGTAATACTTAACGCTAAGTATTGTTGGAAGATTTCGAAACAGCTTTATGATTCGGGTAATATATTTATACCATAACCATAGCAACTACTTTGTCTAATGTCTTGATATTTTCAAATGTGAACGTACTTGTCGATATCTCAATTTATGACGCAATTTGGGCAAAAAAGTGTTTTTTGTTGTTTATTTTTCATCACAGTTATTCTAATACAGCTCAGGGGTTTCTAGGTTGTACAAATAATTTGCATTTAGGAAGTTCTCAAAAACAGAACTAGTGAGAGTGGCAATCGAGTCCTAGGGTCCGTAATCAATAAACCCTACAATTTGTACATGTCTAAAAATTTGTATTCTGGCTGTAAGAAGTTATACTTACAAGCGAGGGTATAACACAACACGAATATTTAGGCCTGGGATGGTAATGCTCGAACATCTGTGGCTGAAAATAGAAAAATAACACATACACATACATACACTGTAGAAATACAACATTAATTACATGGGTGGAAGCTTCACTTCTACGAATTATGAATAGACAATGTCACCAGGGGATTGGCAATATTCGGTCTAAGTCGCTGATCGAACTTGATTTACCTATGACTGGTTCAAAATCTTATATGTATGTTTATAACTCACTGAACAATGTGTAGAATTTTACACCAGCATGTAGATTTAGATTTCAGAGACTGCTTGTTGACATCTCATTTCAGAGTGAACTGGTGTATAGGATTGACAACCTCTATAGAAAACAGCGCTCTTGCATTTCATTTTCGGAAAATACTGCATCAGTGCATTTCTTGAGTCATTCAAAATCACATATTTATAAAAATAATGTAGACAGCGTACAGTGCAGCCGAATTATTCGGTGGGCTCAGCAAAAATACTGCGCAGTAAATTCGACAAATAATTAATGCAGCAGTATAACACTCCGAAAATAAAACTTGTACAGAAAGCTACATATGACTGCGCGTTATAAATAGTTTCTTTTGATAATATGTAGATCTATCTGTGCAAATACAGAGACGATATATAGACAACTACATGTATAAGTCGCTATGACAACACGTGTGTACACCTGCATATGAAACTGGCTTTGGAGGACCATTGTTTCGGAATGTCAAAAATAAGACTTTAAATCAACACTTACTGTTTTGTTTTACATAATTTCAGCATTTAACTTAACGTATCGTAAAATATTCCATGCGCTTACTACAACCCCACTCACTAAGATATTTGTTAATATGGGGTTCCCTGTTTTGTCTTAGTCCGTGGCGAGAGCTGTGTTCAATACCCTCGCCACCCTGCACATTTTCAGTGATAAGCTGTTGGATGTGACATAACGGCTACCAATCAACATCTCCAACAATAGTATGTCCGATAAATGCACCATCCAATCGAAGCAACATTCCAGTCGAGTAATTTGTAAATATTGCAGTTAATGGCAATGATTCATTAGCTTTGGCCTAAAATTATGATCTAACCTTTAGGCTAGCAATCCGGTACTTTAGCGGGAATATTAAAAATTTTGTCTCATTAAGGCAATCATTTCTGAGTCATTCCAAAACCACCCAAGTCTTTGTGAAGTTAAAGCCGAAAAAACAAAAACAAAAACAAACAACAACAACATCAACAACAAAAAACTAGCATTCATTTTTGACATCAAACATTCACATCCGAGTATGACCTTGACCTTTGCCCTAGCAATTTTACGCGCGACACTCCGTCGTATTAAGGAAAAGAAGTGTGGCAAATGAGTTTGAAACTCCACTGGTCATTTGTCAAATTAGAGCCCGGCCAAACAGATTCACATGGAATTTTCACTTCTGACCTCCATTTGTGCCGAATAATTATAAAATCCACCCGTTCTGTGCCAGGTTAGAGCCAGGACACATTTCGGAACGGACGGAACGACGGAGAGGCAGGCTTAATGAATAATATAAAAAATTGACAAAACGAGTGTTCCAACTTAAGATTTCCTTATATCAGTTGCATTGCCAGCAAACACTCTCATGCGCATAAATTTTGCACAACAGTGACCTTGATAAGACCAAAGGCTTTTAATGTTTCTCAAATAGGAGGGGATGTGCATACCACCATGATCAAAAGGCGACATTGTCCTCTTTGTGTATCAAGCAGGCTTTTATCTGTTTGTAGATGACATATTTTTCTGGGCGGACCTTCAACGGAACATTTTCCCATCTCGATTAACGAATACAAAAACATGCCAAACCTGCGTATTGTCCAATAAATAGCTATTTATCATAGCCGAAGGACCCAAGAGACTTTCTATCAGAGCAGGGAGGGTGCTGTTTGTATCAAGGATAATATTACTTATCATTACAAATCGTTTATCTTTGTTGTTCCAGATTGTTTAAAGACCAGCCTAACGGTTTGTCCGCAACACAAATTTATGGCAGTCAAAATAATCCCACATCGTAGACCGAAACAGAAACAAGTAAAATAGATGTAGACAGTGCAAACATGATTCATTCGCATCGTGAAAGTGTTTATCGGTAAACGGTCAAACCGCAAATGCACTTTTGCGGCAAGAAACGGGATTGTCATTTTTAGGTAATACATATAACGGTTGGATGGTAGGTTGCAATATAAAACCGTATACAGCTTACACCGAATACAGACAGACAGACAGACAGCTAACCGTAGGCTGTATATGTTGCTTATTTCCGAAAGATGATGATGATCATCATTGTCGACGTCCATCGTCATTACCACAGTGTTGCGAATTCATGTAGTTGTTATTGTTGTTATCATTGATGCTGATGTTGCTATTTTTATTGTTGCGGTTGCTGTAGTTGTACAGGTAGTATTGGTAGTATGTCTGTCTGTCTGTCTGTTCGTCCGTCCATCTGTTCGTTCGACCTTTAATCGCAGTAACGTTTTTTTCGAGAAATAACATGTGTCATAATATTACCGTGGATTAATATTCGCTTTTTTCTATTCATGAGGTTTTATGAATTTTTATTCGTATATACCACAATTTTGAGACTGCTGCTGATGTTGATGATTACTTCGTGTTTGATTCTTTTTTACGTTTGTATATGAATCATTTATATATGTCCTTAATGGGATTTTTGTTTGTTAGGTTTAACGTCCTACGGAAATTATTTCAGTCATTTGGAGACTTGTTCAACTTAAAACATATTAATATATTGCTGCCACACTGCAGTATCACGCCGTAGACATGTGGCATGACCACAAGTCACCTGACACTAGGCCAACCAGTCCTGGAACACCCCTGATATATATGCTGAGCGCCAAGCAGGGAACTACTAATATAAATTTTAACAAGTTTGATTTGTCGCGTTGGGGGACCGAATCTCCGAGGCGGACGCTCCAACCACACGGCCACCGACGACGGTACTTTAAAAGCTACATTCATTAGAAAAAAATACTAATATTATCATTGCTACTATTACTACGACCAAACTACCACTTCTACTGCAACTGCTACAGTTACTGCACTAGATCTACTATCATGTCACTTGTCTGTGACGTGATACCGCAGTGCGGCAACACTATATTAAACTCATGTAGACAAAAGTACCAAAAGTGACTGAAATAATATCAGTGGGACGATTCATCCAAGCAAGCATACAAACTATTGCTACGTTTAAGATTATGATGGTGCTAATGTCGATGAAGTATAATCACAATTATGATCACCCACAATGTGAGAGCTGTATAAGTTATTGCTACCGATCATATGAGAATGATAAGCTTTGAAAGTCGAGTGGCTATAGAGTAGTGTTGAGGAGGACAGTACACTGATTAATCCCTATAATCCACAACGAATCAGTTATACTATGATTTAAAACAGAGAAGATCGATACATTGCTACAATAATATTTTGACTTTTGAACTGTGAAAATGATGAAAAAAAGAAAACACACACACACACACACACACACACACACACACACACACACTTAAAATCTATCATAACATTTGCAAGCTTTATATTCTTAGTACAGTCTATATACAAAATAAAAGTTGCAAGAATTAGTACACAAGAGTGTTCTCTTGAACACATGCGCCACCAGCTGAAGCGTGACGGAAAAAGTGGGGCGGACGGACGGACGGACGGACGGACGGATGGATGGACAGACGGACAGGCGACGGAAAAGTGATCCCTATGTGTCACCTCTGCTTGTCAGTTGACACAAGAAGTCACTGGTTAACCATAAACCAGCCGTGAAGGAGGGCTGATTAATCTTTTTTTTTTTTTTTTTTTTTTCCAAATTGTATTTATTCTCGGCATAACTAATGCATCTAGTTTGGTCACTTGACTTTGAAGCAGTTGATGCCGTTAATCCTTGCAGTGACAGGGACGCAGACGACCTACCAAAAAGCTGTGTAGCATACCACGTGACCACGTCACAAAAAGACATCGAAACCATGACAAAAATGTCAACATTGGCTCCGATTGAAAAAAGAAAATTACACGTAAGTATCTCATTTCTACATTGATTTCTGTGGGACATATGTCAGTCTAAGGAGAAAAGTATAAGCTTTTCACGGAATATAGAATCTCCATCATCAGCTGATTCGTTTTTTTTTCAAGCACTACGTGGAACCTTCGGACAAAATAGCTTTTAAATGTAGTCAGCTCGCATACAAACAAACTTCAAGGTTTCACGTAGTGCTTGAAAAAAAATACAAAACGGCCCAGCTGCTGATGAAGATCCTATATTACTGGCATTAAAACCTTATAATTCGGTAATGAGTTTTTTCCCCTGTTATACAGTGCAGAAGAACCCCCGAAAAAAGAAATCCAATGAAATTGACAACTGAATTATGCGGTTATTGTGCCAGTGCATTTGATGACTATATGGACAGTGTTGCATGTGCTACCAGTATATGTAATACTTGTTAACCCTACTTGTGTTGATATCTGCTGTCAAGATTTCAGCGATGATAAGAACGGGTAGCATTCAGTAGTATTAAGCAATCGACTGGGTAGATCTAGAATATGCTTTTCAAGTGTATTATCAGACCTAAATCATAGCCGCTTAATGCACAAGTGGCCCCTGATAAGCTTGATTTACCTAGAAAACCACGGGATTCTAGCGTGAAACTATAAATAAGCTGAGTGATTTTTTTCTCAGAGGTAAAAGATTTGTGACAAATGTACCTATTCCATAAATTGCTGAGATACAAAATGTAAATATCGATATAGCAAATACAGTAAGTTCATTATGGATTTGAGAAAGACGTCGTTATTTGTTCCTGATATTATCATATCTACTAATCAGGAGTCAATGCGAATCTAAATTTATGCATTAGAAGACATGCATTTCCCAGCTGTCTGATATGTAAACAATATTTCATATCTTACAAAAATGTTTGTTAATAACTCCATATTGTATCACTGATACCTGGGTGAATAAAAGTTCTGTTCTGTTCTGTTGGCGCAACGTTAAACTATGCTAAGTTAACGATGCAAACAACGAAATTAAGAGTAAAGAGAGGTCGAATAGACATGAACAAAGTTTATAAAACAAGTCTTTATCATATGACATACATTTTTATCTCAATTGTAATTTGCATTGAAGTGTAGATAGATAAGATATCTTGTACACGTGTTGAAATTTGGACACAAAAAGAGGTGTTCCAAACACTCTACATAAATACATCCATACACAGTTTACCTATCGCTAGATTCATCTCGAGTCAGGTTTACACTGAGCGATCAATACCATTTAATCTGAATAACAAACAAATTAAAACACATTTAGCAAAACATTGTGGCACTTAAATAAGTTTGTTAACCAATGGTCTTTGATTAAGATTTGATTTGAAATATATAAAGGTAAAGTGTTTGTTTATTATGGTGTCACCACTATTGAAAGGGCCAGCCAGTTTTGACTTATGAGATACTTCTTTGCTTTCACATGTACTTCCCCGGTTTCCTCCTATATGCCAGGCACCAGGCAAAAAGACAATCAGTGATCCTTATTTAATTAGCTGGCGGCTCACCAACCGGCCATATCAGAAGGTCCCCCTGCAAGGGATCGAATCTTCGACCTCCCGCTTCAAAAGCGGATGCTTTCACCACTAGGTATTACGTCTACTATTACCCATCAACAGACGAATGGTCAACCGATTCAACCATCCGTGATTGTTAAAAGATGGATTGTTTCCCCATCACAGGAATCGCAATACTGTCACAGGCAATATTGAACTATATTTAGAATTATAAATTAAACATATATCTAGATTTTCTGTTTTCATTTTCCGTCACTTGGCTGATCACATTCACTTTTCGCCCATGCGCTAACTTCATAAATCGCTACCCTGAAACGGTGAACACGCCATGTTGCAGAATGTATCTCGTGGTATCACAAGCACCAGAGCTTTGGGGATTCCATATCTTTTATTCTATATTTAACAGATCTCATTCAAGTTGCGTTTACGAAAATTGCGTCTCCCTTGGACTTCACCAACATGAACGAGGGGGAGTTGATTTTTTTACAGCAGCAAATGGGATGTTATAATATCTACAATGAAATCTAAGATATACAAAAATCTGATCTAAAACACTGACATAACATCGTAAGTTAAGCAATTAAAACAAAGCCTAGCAGAGAGCCTAGCAGAACACTCAGATAAAACTTGCAACTTGACGTAATTAGCTGAAATGATGTTTACAGTACATAATCTACATACACGGTAGTAAACACTGCAATATAAACAAAGAACATGTTTCTGTTGGATTCACACAAGGCATGTCGATGAATTGTTATCTTTTAATTTACCAGGTTGTCAAGAAATCATTCTGATATGTGCCGCGAAAGATAAATAAAAAGATAAATAAGACCATGTTCACAAACAGCGAACAAATCAACCTTTTTAGCTAACTGAGTTTAACACAGAACGCTAATGACTTACTTTTTCAATTAAAATTGACCTATAAGTATTCTCTCATGTTTGGCTTAATTCAAATAGTATCGATCGTAAATCATTTCATTTATTATTTAAAGAAAGATTGATTGACCAATTTAAACAGGCTTGGTTTACAACTATATTTAATGGCGAATCCTTTCGCCCATATAAATCTATTAAAATATTTGAATTATGAATTTATTATTTGGATAAGTTACCAAGAATTTATCGAATATTTCTTTCAAATGTTTACTAGACTTTTCGTCACGTAATAATTTACAAGTAAGCTGGATAGGTACGTGCAAATAGAGTTGAAATTGCCAAGGTATTGTAATATTTGTAGAATGGAGATATTGAAGACGAAATTTCATTTTGTATGTGTTTGTAATGCTTATAATGATTTACGTAAGTTTTATACTATGATTAGAAAACTAGTGTGTTATAAATTATTAATTTATGAACTCTAGATAAAACAATTTTCTAATTTAGGTAAATTTATTAACATCTTTTCTTACGTATTCCATTTATTCTGTAATTATTTTGTTCGGTGAAGCTATGTGGACTGCATTGTGCTTTGTATAGCATTTTGTTCATCCTCACATTATTATTGTATTAAGTAATCTACATACAAATGTATATTTATTTAGAACTTGAATATTTTTTGCTTAGTTGTTTAGAATCTTATCAACACAAGTTTCTTTAAAAATAAAAAACAACAAAAAAAATATAAAAATGAACAAAAAACATGTATATATTTACGTTACTAAATGAAAAATTTGAATCTTGAATCTCTATATATGAGAAGTTTCTTTAAAAATAAAATAACAACAACAACAAACATATATACTGTGGTAAATGGGAAGCAAATGATTTTTCAAGTTACACTCGTAAGATATATAAAACATACTGAATAAAATATTTAAAAAATATTCGGCATTGACGATGATGAGAGCTATGGATTACGTAGAAATGGTGTAAAACGTAAAACGCACCCTCCACCGCAATCGACGGAGTAAACATAAATATAACCGTCTTTCCAGTGAACAGACAAAATACTGCAAATCTTTAAAACGTTCGTCCCGAAATAGGTCTCAATGGCTATCTAGGAGAAGTGTTAACAGCTATATATAAAAAAAATCAGTCCGAATACTGAATTAATATTTAATGATTCCAGCTAGTTGTTAAATCAACAAACAACTGAGCGTATTCTTTTCTCCTAAGTATATGCGTTTTCTTTTTCAGTTGGTCTTTTGTTGCGTTATCATCAGTTTGGAGGTCAAAAGTAGCGTAATAGGGAATAGGGCAATTTCACTGAGGACTGTTTTGATCCCGATTCTTTGCGTATGTGCGGGTAGGGGCGCTTTTTTAGCCGGGGGCCCTTTTATCACTACCCAATACCTGGAAAGTCGGCTACTAAAAAGCAGTGGCCGATCAAAAACCGTCGGTCTGGTCCACATCGGACCGACTAAAAAAAAAAAAAAAAAAAAAAACAGGCTGAAATGGCCCTATTAAACAGCTACGCCGAAAAAGAATTATTGCTATGAACATTAAGCCGGATGAAAGTTTATCATACCACCAACTCTGCTTCTTGAAAAGCATAACAATGGCTGACATTCGATATCAGTGCTTAAAAAAAAAATCCTACACATTCAGCCAATGAAGTCGCTGGACGGCATTCATTGGTAAATGAATGCATCGTAGGTTCCTAGGATTCCGCCTACAGATTTATTTTGCGTTACTTATGCAAACATCTGCTACTCGTTTTAATGATAAGGACACCCGAAACCGTGGTATTAATGGCGTTAGAGAAAGAAATTAAGATTCAGGTTTGTGTTAGCTTGTCTTTGAGAAGAACTATTTACCTTTTTCTTTGCCTAACAAATACAGAATGTGTTAAACGATGCTCAAGTAAAATCATGACATTAAAAGTTAATAAGGCTGGTTTCATTTTTTTATTCAATTAATAATATAATTTAATTATTGATTCATTTTAATGATTAACTGATTTATTTATTTTTATTCGTGATGTGACTAGGTGTAGCATGCTACATGTCTTTTAGCGTGATACTTCAGCGTGACAACACTATATCTGTCTCAAGCAAACATAGACTCGAAATGAATGAAATATTGTCGGTGAGACGTTAAATCCGACACACAAAGAAGCCTTCTTTTATGGCCTTCTGGTCCTATGCAGCTTAATAACATCAGTATTTTAATGGCGTAAACGAAATGCCAGAACTTACCACGCTCTTGCTCTGATTATAACCAGATAACCTTCGAATTTCAACTGATAAAGATGTCAAAAGTCAACCACATGACATGTCTTCATATACGAATGATTAACCTAGTACTTATATACTTCACTCAACGCGAGATAACATTCCGTTTTTGAGCAGTGAATTCTGCAGAAACAGTATTTTTCAATTTATTCAATGTGGTTTTGTTCGTTGATTTTCTTATAATGTGTAATTTTAAAGACGTTATATGTTACTTATATATTTTCTTTTTATTAGCATTATACTTCTACATATATATTCTTATTATAATTTATCAGATATAGAGAGAGAGAGAGAACAAATAGTTTTCACCGACTAGCATTGTTGCTTCTACTAGCAGCTTTATACGCATGTTAAAGCCTCGCGGGGAATCCCCAAATTTTCCTTGTACTTCGATATGGTACGATGTAGTACCGAAAGTGAAACATCGCAAATGATTTCCCATAGAAACAAGGCATTTCGTCACACAATCACATGCAGTTGCACACTCAGCAATCGGTAATTCGCTTGAAACAAGTTATTATTTTTTTGCTCTCTCTCTCTCACACACACAAATTAACGAAACAAGCATACATACACACTATCTATCAAACGATCTAAGTCTGTCTGTCTTCCTCGCTTTGATTTTAATTTACACATTTATAACGAGTATTTAAGATAACGACTTGATAAACATGAGTTAAAACGGTATAAAATATTATTTCATAATTAACTTTCGGGATATAGTTTCCAGAGGGAAAATCCAACATTTGCCGTTGCAGGGAGAGAGAAATATCCAAGGCTAAGGCAAAATAGCAAGCTGATGTAATGGTATTAAATAGAGCGACACAAAAGCTAGTAAAATTATGGACTTTACTTACCTATTTTATCACGGATGTTTTCTAAATTGTGTACCTGTTTGTGTGCTTACAGAACAAGGACCATTGTGTATCAGCATGATAGGTTTCACTAGTATTGCCCAACAAATGTTACACTGTTGATCACTATCTGACACGGTACTGGGCTTGACATATGTAACGCAAAATAATTTTTGTAGATGAAGAAAATTGTCGGTATGTCGGTATGGATAATTAACAACTGTTATCGACAGAGCAATGCCCCCCCCCCCCCCCCCCCCCCCACAACACACATATGCAGGAACTGTGAACAATCGACTTTGCTGTCTTATTGGTGCGTTGTGTACTTTACACATCACTTAACCACTGAATGGCTTACGTTCACGTAACCTCCTGTTCCTGAATGACAAAAGTTAAAGCATCTACTATTTCTCAAGGAGTATATATCAAATGCAGCGGTCGATGCCGGTCTCGAACCTAGCCATTGACCCCTCAGTTGAACAATCTTGACCTTTCAGGTGATACATATCCTGGCACTTTGTCAGTGGTACTACGGATACCGTTGACTGTTTAACGATGTGACTCAGATGATACACGGGGTACACGTCTCATACATCAAACAGAGAGCAGTTTCCAAGGCGCAAATATCTCGGCTGTGTTCTACAAACAGAGTCGATGTCTAGGTCAGCGGTCTGCTGTGAGCTTTCAGTCACTAAGATAATCATCAGACGTTAGGTTTGCTCTTGAAGTAATCCAGCCATCCATTCATCCATCCATCCATCCATCCATCCCCAAATTGTGATCATGTCTCATCAAATAGTAATGGCAAGCCTTTATAGGCATAGAACAATTTAAGCGTTTAAAGGACCATGGTTATAACTTAATGATGGATGGATTACCTTAAAATGCATTTGTGTTACAGAGTCTGGTGTATGACTGAAGCTTACCAATAAATACAAGCTTAGTAGAGTAGGGGCCTTTTTGTCCTCAAAACTTTGATTTGATTTTGCATTCAAATTTATAAGCAAATCAGTCAATGCAATGCTAATATAATCTTAATAAAATTATATATGCAATATTTCTATGTGAATTCTTAACATGAATGTTTCTAGAAGAAAAATAAGATATGAAACCTAGAAACCTGTCTAAAACTTAGAACTTAAGTTAAAGTGAAGAGACATAGAAAGGCAATACATGTATTACCCCTTTGTCTCTTTCGAAAAAATAAATAGGTTATCATTGGTTCTCATAGGTCAGATGGCAGCCTAATTATCAAGTTGTGTCCCTACTGATACTCCGATAGTCTTAACATGGCTTTGGAAGAACTTTTTGTTATCATTTTCCTAAATATCAGGCTT
Source organism: Solen grandis (assembly GCA_021229015.1). NCBI lineage: Eukaryota > Metazoa > Mollusca > Bivalvia > Adapedonta > Solenidae > Solen > Solen grandis. The sequence continues at coordinate 27,160,472 of CM037788.1, read as the reverse complement.
TTTTTTTTAGCACGTTTGTTAGTAGAAGCATATTTAGTATCAGTAGCAGTACTGGTCTGGGATCGAATCCATAACCCCTATAACGAAGGGGACGCTCTTACAACTCGGTCAGCAAGGCGTGATATTAAAAAAAAAATATATATATACAGTTCACGTGGCTTTACCAAATCACTTCTACTATCACTGTGACATATCATCGGAAGCAGATTTGAACCCCTGCCAGCAGTATACTATACTGTACACACTTTCTAAAGCTATGAAGGCATATTCTGACCCTCTGCAGCACTGGCACTATAATCGCAGAAAAGTAATTTTACTGGAATGTTGATAACGAGTTTTTGTCGTTCTGTACTGTGTAATGAACACATGGTAAGGAACGGAATCTGACATGACTTGATTACGGAGGTTGTGAACTTTGAACAGATGTATGCTACCATTATATTTTATGCATGGTTTAATCAATCTGATATTCAGTTAGCAAATAGAATTTCGAATCACTGTCAAAAGACAACCTTAACGAAGTAATGACACCAAATTTGAACAATTTGTACATTTTAGCTAACCTGACCACATGTGCTCAGGATGAGCTATTAGGTTCGATGTATGTTCGTCGTCCGTCCGTCCATAATTATTTTTTGGCACTCTAGCATTTGCATTTCTTTAGCAATCATCTTCAAACTTTATGACAATGTCTAAGGCCATAATCTTTTGGCCATATTCGATAATGGTTGATATCGGCCAATTTGGACAGAAGTTATTGACTTTTTAAAATTAAAAATTGCCAGATTTCACTTTGTTTGCACTCTTCACATCTTCAGCAATCATTATCAAACTATATAATAATGTTAATACCGTACTCTCTATGCCAAATTCGACTATTGCTGATATTGGATAAGAAGGTCAGGAGTTATGGCTCTTTAATTAATAAAAGATTGCCAGATTTCACTGTTTACACCCTAGAATCTTTTCATCGTTTCATCGACAATGTTTACAGCCATAATCTCTCAGTCAAATTTGACTTCAAATTTTGACCAAAGGTACTGTTTGGTTTGTTTAATTGAAATGATCTCATGGATTATTTATTTAGTACAACTATACTATAATTTAGTAACTTGTACAGGCAATGAAGGCAATTTTTCTCAGGTAAGCGACTTAAGGGCCATCTTGGCCCTCTTGTTATAAGTCTGTTCCACTATCAACTTTTTAAAGAAACTGCATACGCGCACCGGTTGTTTTTATCAGCATTGTAGGTTTTATTATTTGGTACAATTGGGTTTCCTGAGTGCTATTCTCTGCATTATATCAATCTGTAGACAAATCATAATACTGCGTCCATACAACGGGGGACCACGTGTTTCCTGTAACAAGGAAGCAGGCAGTAAACACTCGAAACCACAATGGAATCCCCGACCAGTCAACTGTATTGTATCCTCACAGCTCTATAAATTCAATTACAAATGGTTGAGTAAAAAAAGGTAATTTAGATATTAAGAAAAAAATAAAAAATAAAAAAAGATATGCAGTCATTCATCTGTGTGATTTTTCCGGCAGGATAATGACTGAGGTCTTCTATTACCACGAGATTATCGTTTCAATACCATTTAGTTTACAGCAAAATAAGTATTTCGGCGTAGCTGTATGAGATTGATTTTCGTCTACTTCTTCAATCAATTAAATGTTGGTATGCAAATGAAGCCAGAGTAAATGCAATGCTATCATTGGCTTCATATCATGTAACTGTTTATAATAATGTTATGGTGGAAATATTTGTTTGTGTTCTAAAATTGTAGGATCATTAACATCACTCAGCTCTAGATTATCATTGTAAAATATTCTGGAAATATCGTCAATCAAATGCAATGCAAACATGCGTCAATTGCAAAATCATGTATTTCTTATCTTCATTGCATTAAGTAGGAATATATGACTGTAAGCCTTGTTAAATAATTTTTATAATGATTATTTTTTAAATTTTAAATGTATTTATGTCATATATAATGATTATCTTCATGTCATATATAATGATTGATGTATCCTTATCATATACAATGATTATCTTCATGACATATATAATGATTGATGTATCCTTATCATATATAATGATTATCTTCATGTCATATATAATGATTGATTTATCCTTATCATATATAATGATTATCTTCATGTCATATATAATGATTATCTTCATGTCATATATAATAATATATTCATGTCATATATAATGATTATCTTCATGTCATATATAATAATATATTCATGTCATATCTAATGATTATCTTCATGTCATATATAATGCTTGATGTATCCTTATCATATATAATGATTATCTTCATGTCATATATAATGATTATCTTCATGTCATATATAATAATATATTCATGTCATATATAATGATTATCTTCATGTCATATATAATAATATATTCATGTCATATCTAATGATTATATTCATGTCATATATAATGATTATCTTCTTGTCATTTGAAATGATTATCATTATGTCATATATAATGCTTATCCTTATGTCAAATATAATGATTATTTTCATATCATATAATGATTATCCTAAAATCATATATAATGATTTTCTACATGTCATATATAATGATTATCACCATGTCATATATAATGATTATCATGTCATATATAATTCTCCATGTCATTTATAATTATTTTCGTGATTTATATTATTATTTTCTTCATGTCATATAATCGTAATGATGATCTTCATGGGTTATATTACAATTATTTTCACGTCATATATAACATCTATTTTCATTCCATATATAATGATTTTCATCAATCCACCCATCCATCTATCTACACTCGTAAAAGTTATGAAATGTTTAAAACCGATGAAATTATATTCTTCGGATAAAATTTGAAATATATTGATTCAATGAATATAAAAGACTGATGACTGCGATAAAATAAAAAGAGATATATCAGGAATGAGAGAAACATACAAAATATAAAACAAGAGGGCCATGATGGCCCTGGATCGCTCAGCTGAGTATAGGGTTACCCAAGGAAGATCAGTCTGTGTTAAAACATTTTGAAATCTGACCAGTAGTTTTGAAGGAGATGATCCCTGCTAAGTTTTATCAAATTCTGTCCAGCAGTTTCAGAGGAGATGCCGTTCAAACATTTTACATATAAGGCAAATTAGCCCCGCCACTGGCGGCCATTTTTTTATGGATCGGAATTATTTTTGAAGAAAATTATTTATAAAGTTTTCATATTCTTTTTCTTTCCGTTGCCATGGTAACCAGAGTTCCACATGGATTAAGTTCATTTAAGCAACTTTTGTGAAGATTCACCCAAGGAAAATCCCTGCCAAGTTTATTCACATTCTGCCCAGCGGTTTCAGAGGAGATGTTGTTTAAAGTAAAATGTTGACGACGGACGACAGCAGACGACGGACGCATGGTGATCACAAAAGCTAAAAAGAGCTAAAAATGTGTCGCCGCGAGGTATTCCAACGACTGAACTAACGAAACGAAAATCATAATCTAGAACAGCCAGTACAATTACAATCTATCAATATGTAATATAAAGAGTGTATTGCGAGCGGCCTAGTTGCGGTTTGTATTCATCTAGCCATATTTGTACAAAGCTATTTTGTTAAAGTGTGGGGAGTTTCCTCTTTGCTGGGACGAATGGTCGACCTTGGAAAGTACGTGATTTTTAGGACAACGGAAGGACACCTGTCCCGGACAAAGGAGTGCCGGCAATTTGCACACGGCAACAGTCTGTCAATTCAACATCAAAGTATAAATATTGGCTCTTTACCAGAATGCTTATTTAGAAAAAAAAAAGACTGGGGATATAAGTTTATCAGCTCGGTAGGAAAGATATTTCATTGACGGAAAGCCATATAGCATGTCATGATCGATCTTCTTTTTTGATAGCTAAAAATAAAAATAAACATGAAAAATCAATGAAATCCTTAAAAGAAATAGCCAGTATGAAGAAAGCATTCAGGTTTTATATAATATTATTCACACTCTACCGTATATATATATATATATATATATATATATATACGGTAGGTTTTTAACCTTAGACTATGCATGCTGGTGAATTAGGCCAAGTAGACACGACCGCTCTGTACTCACAGAGAGTGTACCAAGCGATGCAAAATCTGATAGATGCAAAAGCTGATTAAACTTATCACATTGCCTAGAGCGTTATATATCCTTTCACCTTTCATTTCTGGGAGATATAACGACTCATTTTATTATCTCAGCGGCTCAAATTCCATGCGCGGTGACCAAAGAAATAATATTCAGTTGTCATTCAATGTTTATTACCACGACCACCATCATCATCAATAAACTATGAACCCCTTTCTCTTTCTCTCTTCCTCTTTCATTCTTACTTTCTATCTTTTGATCTGACTAATATCCAACATCATCATCATCATCAGTATGAAAACCTATTGTACACCCCCTTCCTCCCCTCTCAACTAATTTCCTCACTAAGATCCACCATCATTAGTAATAATATCTCTCCCTCTCTGATTTCGAAGATTATTTCGCAACACATGACGGTTTTCAACTCTTAGTCAAAACTATTTATAGACATATAGGCCATGGGCAAGTATACCACAGTTGCATGGTCCGATGCTCTCTGTTAGGAAAACCCAAGGTATGAGTATGTTCTATTCAATAGTGCATCAACAAAGGAAACTTAGATGTCTGATGCAATTTTCCTGCAGACCAGGTGTTACCACGGTGATAGGGTTTACAGCTGTTATTTCTGATTTCACATTCGGTGTTTTTATAGTATTTTTTTTTATTAGTTATTAGTTTAATCAACTTTTGCATCTATCGAAATGATACAATTTTCACATATGAAATTGTATTATTACTCGATGAGATATAACCCATATTCATTCAAAACAAAAAATATCCTTTATATACATGTATCATTTTTATAGTGATAACGTTTTCTGCATGCCCATGTCGCTGTAGTGTTGTGTTGAGTGACGTCAGAGCGAGAACAAAAAATGTAGAAATTTCATAAGAACTAGGTTTTCCATGTTTTAGCAAAAGCAATGTACACATTTTGACTTTCAACCCATAAGTGCGACCTTGACCTTTAAGCAAGTGTCATAGTTCATGCGTCCGATGAACATCAATATAACTGAGGTATTTATTTTTTTATTATTTTAATGCACAAAAAAGCTGGGATAAGGTTTATTCTCAAGCTTCAAACTTTAAATTAGCTATTAGCCGGACTTATGCACCTGTACACTAATATAATGATGGGCGCTTGAATTGGGCTCATCCTATGATAAATTAATGGCCCAGACAAATAAAGCTAACGCCCGTCAAACTCATGACCATAAAAAAAGACATCGTTTCGTATGATAAAGTATCCAGAGGGGCTTTCAAAGACATGAAATTAAAGTTATGAATAACTGGGTTGAAATAGAATAAAACAGATCTAAATAGAACCGTGTAAGATTATCATTTCTTTTACTTGTGGGCAAAGAAAACCATCTTTTTTCCGGCGGAGCCACACGTGAAGATATGCATTTTCTATGACCATATGATTAAAGAAATACGATCTTGATTTAATTATTCTCGATTTACAGCTTTGATTTAGGAAAAAGAGTTTCGTTTTAAGTGCTATATTGCAGAATAGTGCACGATGTTAAGTTCGGATGCGCAGTAATCTAATCACATTTAATTACAAAGCATCTGAACGAAATACCGTGTATTATTCTTCGATATTTAATTACATTTTCATATATACCGTCATATAATTTACGTTATTTTTATAAATCTTTGAACCGTTCATATTTTGGAAAATAAAGCACGCTAAAAATATATATATATATATATATATTTTTTTTTTTTTTTTTTTTTTTTTGATCGTGTAAAAATTGCTATTATGAACTAGTATTGTACGCATATATCCTATCCCCACCCCCTGGTAAAAACAGGCCTTTGATAAGAAAAGGTCATTTTTTACGATATAAATCATTTACTAATTGGTATACCAGCTTTAGCTACACCTATTTAACATTTTTTGTCTATCAAAACCGGGCATCGAACCAACAGCCCTCAACTCCAGGAATGAACACTAACCACTCGTCCACCGAGCATATCTCGATGTTAGAGGTTAGACCCTGTTCACGCCAGTCAGCAGGTCGACTCGGTACAAATGTTTCTTTCATCATCGCAAACAAAACTGTTTAAAAGAGCCATTTACTTTCATTTAATCCTTTCATTGCTTAATCCCAGGATAAAGCACGGAAAGTTGTAATAAAGCTGCTGTGTGTATGTTAAGGTAGTTATGCGCAGTTTAACCCTTTCCCTCATATAGACTCATTTTGACGCACTCAAAACGGTACCACATAAAGCCTGATCTGCAGAAAACCACAGTTAAACCATACCAAATTTAATTACAAAATCCTCATTTCCAGACCACTGAGGAGCAGCGAACAGCATAAAACATGATCAGCCTGCGAGTTACTCGCAGGCTGATATTGTTATATGCTGTTCGCATAGGTCTTTTCATGGTTTCCTCTATGAGGGAAAGGGTTAAATAAAACCTCGGCTTAGCTGGAAGTTTACATAACTGAGAAGCAAATAGCAAAAATCAAAGAAAGAGGTCTTACAACATGTCACCATGTTGAAAATAATGGTGGCAAATGGTAGATGGGTATGATTGTTTATTTGTTTGTTGGGTTTAACGTCCCACCGACAGTATTTAGATGGGTATGATTGTTTATTTGTTTGTTGGGTTTAAAGTCCCGTCGACAGTATTTACATGGGTATGAAACAAGAATTTGGCGAAAGAAATTTATTGGTCTTGTTTATCATCTCAATGCAAACATTGAAAAAAGCAGAAAATAATTTAAGGAGTACGCTTATAAAGAATTAGCTTGAAATGCTCTGCGTAAAATGATCCTTGAGACAAAGCGGTGTGTGTTGCTCTAAGGGAGGAATTTCCTGAACTTTAGGAACAGATGTAAATGTAGATGTACTCGAATTTTAAGCCGGATTTCGGGCGAAACCTTCAGAGAACTGCTTCCCGGTGTGACATGCCGATGAGGTTATAAAAAAATAATATCCCAGTGTATATAGGTTTAAAGAATCTGACTGGAATTTCGGGGCTCCGTAGCTGATTGGTTATATTCGCTGACTACTTGTCACTTAATCATTTAACTTCCTGGTAGTGTGAGGCTTTGCAGCTGGCAGGTCAGTGATTCTATCAGAGTGCCTAAGTGTTTGCATTCTAATGAGCGAGATATTGGAATTTAGATACACCGTCTGTTTACAGTTTTTATTTCCTACTTTAATAATTTGGTGTAAATATGTTATGTTTTGAGCGAGAAGTATGATACTTCTTGGTATTAGCATATTTTCAATGAAAAAACAACAACAACAACAACAAAAAACAACAACAAAAACAAAAACAAACAAACAATGTTTTTGTTCGATTATCTTTTTAAAGTTACCTTCCACATCAGGTTATGTGTATGTGTTTCACATCAAGTTTGAATGTTTGAATAAACGGCAATCCCAGTTGTGTCCTAATGGTATTCTCTTTTCCTTAAGTTCTAATTCTTCTTCAAACATACATAAGATAAGATAAGATAATCTTTTATCATAGTGACATGTGTACATATGTATAAATATCAACACATTTCATGTACAAATGCAAAATACACCCGGCCCAACGGGCCTATATGTCACCTTTTGCGAAATAAATTAAATTATATGGTGCAAAAAGAACATTGGTGAATATATAATGAAAATAACTATTTACAAGTAAAATATGGAAGTTAATTAAATGACGGACTTCAACATTAAGCATGAATACTGAATGTACTGAGCTACGGGATACAAAATGTTTTCACTTCTAAATACGATACAATTCTACTTTTATGGTTTATGTCACACACACACACACACACACACACACACACACACACACACAACGCGTAATGAACTATTCCAGTGTGCGCGTACGTATATATGCGTGCGTATGCGTATGTGTTGGTGTGCATGTGTATGCATGCATATGCACTTGTTCATATAATTCTGTACATGTCTTTAGCTAGCGCATGGCGATATTGCACAGTATGTTTGTATGACTGACAATCCACCTGTCACTATGTTACAAAAAGCAAACAAATTATGACATCTAATGTAAAATAGACAAAAAAAAAAAAAAGAAAAAAAAAATCAACAGCAAACAAAAGTTAGTTAATATGTAAGACTTCTATCCTAGTCAGTTTTGGGACAAAGCACGCAATCATGCAATAAAACGAAATGCGGTTATAGCGGGAAATGCGCTTTATCAGATCATGATTAACTGCCTTTTTTGCTTATTTGAAATAGCTATACTCAGTGAATGTCATGTTATATCTGTAATTTTTAGTTTAAATATATTTCATTTCATAAATCATAGGAAATATGTATGAAATATGAGGTAGTCAATGGTTGGCCTGGTTTACACAAAGGAACAAAAGGATTTGTATGTGACACTGTTCGTGAGCAGAATGGGGAAAGCGTGGCTTAGATGATATACACTGCCTAGAAAGATAAATTGTTTGTCACAGAGAGAGAGAGAGAGAGAGAGAGAGAAGAGAGAGAACATGTTCTTATTTCTGTCTTTTCCTTGTTTTACAAACATTTTATTTGATTTCGGTTATTAAACGGTTTACAATTTACAAGCAAGTACTTTCGACACTAAATATACCATATACAAAATGTTATAATTTGTTGAATATGCTATGAAATCTAATTTGGTGTTTGGATACCTATCTCAGCTATTCGGCGTGTTTCATAACACGTGACACATATAAAGAAATAAAATGTACGTGCATATTGGATATACCTCCCCCGAAAAAAAGAGACAAAGAGAGAGAGAGAGAGAGAGAGGGGGAGGGAACTGGGAAAAAGAGGATGATAAAAAGAAAAAAATGCGGTAAAATTGATGAACTGTTTTCACTATCAAAGGAATGATGTTATACAAATGGGTAAAAGTAGACATATTTTGACAAGAATTATATCTTTTTTGGTAGGTTTTAGAAGTATCTTTCATTTCTGAACGTCACAGTATAAAGCGACAAGCCCCATCCCAATTGATCTAATCTGCTAGGATGCAGCTGTTATGAAGATTGTCCCACTACTATATAACCATATTTCCCATGGTTACTTCGTTTATTGAAACCAGAACACGCCGTAGTGATAGCTGAACAGTTGATCATGTACAGCAATTGTCCGTAATTTACTATCTATCTATATATATATATTGATAAGAATATTATTTAGATAATAATTATAAACATCTTGACCAGCAAAAGTAAGATTAAATTCACTTACACCGTCAAAAGTATCGAATCCGTCCATATTTGCAAAAGAAATCACAAAACATGAGCCCGGTTTTCCGCGTAACACTACAAAATGGAAATCCAGTTTGTCTAAAAATAGATTGTTGCGCATGACATGCATGTCTTATGTCTGGGGAATACATTTACCCAAACGAATGGGATTAACATTTATCCTAATGGAATCTGCTATAATTTTGTGAGCGGAATATATTCTGTTCGACTTGTTGACTTTATACTGAATTTCAAAGAATCCCCAACTCTACACGCTATTCAAACCCCACTGAGTCGATGTGTTGACCTGAGTTTGACCTATATATATAAAACCCGAACAAAAACCAACATTAGTCACGGCTTTGCTCCTGTAAGGTATACATACCATATTTACGTGTCATTTGATACTGGTAGGTATTTGAATAAATATATTTAGGACACAGATTAATATGGGTAATAATGTTAAATTGATATGACGACAAACTTTAATACGTTTTTCTATGCCCCCTGATCGATAGATCGGGAAATAATGTTTTTTGTCTGTCTGCCTGTTCTTCTATCACAAAACTATAACCTTGACCAAAACTCGGAAGTCCTTCCACCTACAGCCTCCAAATTTCACAGGTGCATGCACCTTGATGAGCTTTATTCGCCAGGTGACTTTTTGTAGAGGTATTTTACAGTCAGAATTGCGATGACGCCGTGAATTGCAATAAATTTGAGGTACATATTATGATAAGCATGAATTGAAAGAAATGTGTTTCCCAATCAACATAAAGAAATGCATGTAAGTTTAAACTGACTTGATACCCGTGTTAACTTAAACAACGGTGTTCTCTTGTACTCGTTTTCAGACGAAGCTTCAGACAACTTTGAAGAGAACAATTAATTAGTTGACCGAATCCAGAGAATCAGAGGCCAAATTAGGTCACGTTTCTGAGTAACTTCAGTATATTTGTACATGTACTTGAATAAAGTTTGGATAGTTGGATTCCAAACCGATCATTGTACTGTGAAGTTGTGCGATGGATGGAGAGGGACACATCAGATCAAAATGGATAAAAAATCGACATTATATATGAAAATCTGATTCGAGACGATTACACTATCATCATCAGGTGTGATCATAAGCCAACATAACTAGAGAACTATCAGCAAATATAAACGGAAACGTATATACTCCCGGTGTAGTCTGACTCACTTATCAGCGAAACATTATTTATCCTGTCCTAGTTTGTGCTTGACAAAACATGATTTAGATGTCACCCTCAAATTGTGGCCTATCGGAAGCTCTTGTAAATCAAACTGAACAGCGATTTATTTCTATTTTCTATCTCACCATGTACAAATAGATCGCTCTATTTGACCAAATGAAGTGTTTAACAAAATTAGGGTGACGTTTAAGTTGGATAGAATCTATTAATAACATAAATCCCTACAATAAAATCCTACGTTCACTAGGCTCGCCTCGGTCTTAATCCATTGGGATTGTGCAATATAGTGATTTAATTGATTTAATTTTATTATTGTGTTTATTAGTGTGAAATTTATTATATGTAATACAACGTAGTAGAGATGAATTAATTTCATCGTTTATAACGTTAGTATAGTTATATGCAAAAAAAAAGTGTAAAAAAGTGATGCGTCACCATAACATGTTTATTAAACCAGAAACAACATGTTTCCCTATATAAACCAATTTCCCAAAGTTCCCTATATACCTACCAGAACACAGCATGTTCTCCTATATAAACCTACCAGAACACAGAATGTTTCCCTATATGAGCCTACCAGAACACAGCATGTTCTCCTATATAAACCTACCAGAACACAGAATTTTTCCCTATATGAGCCTATCAGAACACAGCATGTTTCCCTATATGAGCCTACCAGAACACAGGATGTATCCCTATATAAACCTACCAGAACACAGCATGTTCTCCTATATAAACCTACCAGAACACAGAATGTTTCCCTATATGAGCCTACCAGAACACAGCATGTTTCCCTATATAAACCTACCTGAAGCAGCATGTTTCACTATATAAACCTACCGGAACACAGCATGTTTCACTATATAAACCTACCTGAACACAGCATGTTTCCCTATATAAACCTACCTGAAGCAGCATGTTTCCCTATATAAACCTACCTGAAGCAGCATGTTTCACTATATAAACCTACCTGGAGCAGCATGTTTCACTATATAAACTGTTTTGTCAATTTACATTTTTCAAAGACATAATCGGAAACTCTCAAAATAATCAAAAGCAATTTCATAAATACACTAGATATCGATGGACAGATGGGAAACGCGAGTCTTTTCTATACAATTTCAGACAACTTTTTCATAGTGCTAAGGAAGCCCTAGTTACATCAGCCAAGTCAAATATCAACAAAACAATCGACGCAATTACGAGTATATATCACAAATCCGCGCGGCACATGCAGGTTAAAAGATCGAGCGTGAGTACCCAACCACCGTGGTGGGACGACGAGTGTTCTCAAGCAAAGCATGATAAGTATGTAGCCCTAAGGAAGTTTCGATTTACAAATCTACAGGACGACTTACAGTCGTACAAAGAAAAACGTAGTATTTTTAAAAATATGTGCCGATATAAAAAATCCGTATATTTAAAAAATCAAAGAATTAAACTGGTAGATAATAGAAAAAACCCAAAGATGTTTTGGAAATTATTAAAAGGAGAGAAAGAACATGAGGATGAAAATAATATTTCTTCAGTAGAATGGCAAACTCACTTCAGGAGTTTACTCTACAGTGAAAATGCGAATGACATACACGAGACAAGTAATAATACAGAGTATGTTCTTAATAGGCAAAATTCCGTTCTTAACAATCGCATTACAGAGGCCGAAATTAATTCTAGTATTCATAAGCTTAGAATTAACAAATCACCAGGCATAGATGGGATAGGAGCAGAATTCTATAAAAATACTATTAGTGATATTGTACCGGTACTAGTAATCTTGTTTAATTCTATATTTGATAAAGGACAGTTCCCACTATCTTGGGGTAAAAGTATTATATGTCCAATTCATAAATCAGGTTCAAAAAATAACCCAGGAAATTATAGGGGTATATCATTAATAAACACCATGTACAAGATATTTTCCAATATTATAAATAATAGATTGACTTCATGGATTGAAGAAAATAATATACTTGATGAGTCACAGGCGGGATTTCGTGCTGGTTACTCAACATTAGATAATATATTCACGCTTCAAGCTATGGCGCAAAAATACCTCTCACACCCCGGTGGACGATTTTATTGTTTATATGTTGACTTTCGTAAAGCGTTTGATAAGGTGAATCACGGAGCTTTATTTAGAAGTTTATCGAACCGAGGAATAAACGGGAAATTTTATAGAATGTTAAATTGTATGTACTCTAATTTATACTCATGTGTTAGAACTGGTAACGGGTTAACAGATTTCTTTGAATGTAATATTGGAACAAGACAAGGAGACATATGTAGTGCGACACTTTTTTCTCTTTTTATCAATGATTTAAGCATACTGATTAAAGAAAAATGTGGGTCGGGAATATTTATTAGTAATGATATACAAGATATTCACTGTTTAATGTTTGCTGATGACGTAGCAAATTGTGCTGAAACTGTACTTAAACTACAACAACAACTTAATGTCATCAAGTTATTTTGCGATACCACGGGTATGGAAGTCAATTTAGACAAGACCGAAATTATTGTTTTCCGTAATGGAGGGGGACTTAGACAATATGAAAAATGGACTTACAATAATGTTAGGGTAAAAGTCACATCAATTTATAAATATTTAGGATTGATTTTCGCACGAACTTTGACATGGACTGCTGCAAAAACAAAGCTTGCATCTCAAGCGAAAAAGGCTATTTTTAGTATATATCAATATCAGAAGTCTTTTGGGTATTTTTCGCATTATGAAGCCTTCAAATTATTTGATTCCATTGTAAAACCAATACTTTGTTATGCATCGCATATTTGGGGATATGAATATTCAGAAATATTAGAATCAATTCAAATTGAATATTGTAAAAGATTCCTGGGTGTAAATGCTTCTGTAAATAATTGTATCGCACTTGGAGAATGTGGGAGAATGCCTTTATATGTAACGTATTATACAAATTGTGTTAAATATTGGTGCACACTTTTACATATGGAACAGAAACGCTTTCCTAAACAATGTTATAAGATGCTAAAAAACTTGGATGATAATGATAGGAAAAATTGGGCTTCAAATGTAAAACATCTTCTTTTCAAGTATGGTTTTGGTTTTGTTTGGATTTCTCAAGATGTTGGAAACATAAACTTATTTATATTTAACTTTAGACAGAGAGTGATTGATTGTAGTAAACAGGATTGGCATAGTACAGTTACTGAGTCGAGTCGTTGTGATTTCTATAAATGTTTCAAATCTCTGCTTTCTCCTGAAAAATATATTTGTTTAGACATTTCTTATAAATTACGAAAAGCATTTGCAAAATTTAGGTGCTCATCTCATAAACTTCACATAGAAACAGGACGACATAGAGGTTTAGAACGTCATGATAGAATTTGCATATATTGTCAAATAAATTTTAATAATAATGTTATTGAAAACGAATACCATGTGTTTTTCAATTGTCCTAAATATGAAGATATACGCAACCAATATTTGTTTAATTGGTATTACGGTAGAAGTTCTGAAGTTAACCTATATAATTTGCTCCAAACCAATGATCAATCAGTATTATTCAAACTTTGTACTTATATATATCATTTGCTGAATGAGTGTGAACGTGTGATTTCTTGAGAGTGAATGAGCATAGGGACACAACATAGTTGTTATATTGTCTCGATATTTGTATATTGTATTTTGGGCCAGAGGCCATATAATTATGAATAAATACTTGAACTTGAACTTGAAAACACAGCATGTTCTCCTATATAAACCTACCAGAACACAGCATGTTTCCCTATATGAGCCTACCAGAACACAGCATGTTTCCCTATATGAGCCTACCAGAACACAGAATGTTTCCCTATATGAGCCTACCAGAATACAGCATATTTCCCTATATAAACCTACCAGAACACAGCATGTTCTCCTATATAAACCTACCAGAACACAGAATGTTTCCCTATATGAGCCTACCAGAAAACAGCATGTTTCCCTATATGAGCCTACCAGAACACAGGATGTATCCCTATATAAACCTACCAGAACACAGCATGTTCTCCTATATAAACCTACCAGAACACAGAATGTTTCCCTATATGAGCCTACCAGAACACAGCATGTTTCCCTATATGAGCCTACCAGAACACAGCATGTTTCCCTATATAAACCTACCAGAACACAGCATGTTTTCCTATATAAACCTACCAGAACACAGAATGTTTCCCTATATGAGCCTACCAGAACACAGCATGTTTCCCTATATGAGCCTACCAGAACACAGCATGTTTCCCTATATAAACCTACCAGAACACAGAATGTTTCCCTATATGAGCCTACCAGAAGCAGCATGTTTCACTATATAAACCTACCGGAACACAGCATGTTTCACTATATAAACCTACCTGAAGCAGCATGTTTCACTATATAAACCTACCTGAAGCAGCATGTTTCACTATATAAACCTCCCAGAACACAGCATGTTTCACTATATAAACCTCCCAGAACACAGCATGTTTCCCTATATAAACCTACCTGAAGCAGCATGTTTCCCTATATAAACCTACCTGAAGCAGCATGTTTCACTATATAAACCTACCAGAACATAACAGATCGTTGGCTATAATTTTGGTAAGTTGAATAAAAATAAAGCTGAGAATAATATGCTTTGTTCTGTCAAAAAAAAAACATGTCCAAGCCCCCACACTGTATTCTGTCACGCATTGATAGTATAGTAAATAACTCTCCATAGTTTTGTTTGTTTGTGTGTATGTTTGTTGGGTTTAAACGTCCCACCGACAGTATTTCAGTCATTTGGAGACGATGTCTATTTGAGACAGATATAGAGCTGCCACACTGGAGTATCACGCCGTAGACATGTGGCATGATACCACACCCAGTCACATTATCCTGACATCCGACCAACCAGTCCTGCAACTACCCTTATATGCTGAGCGCCAAGCAAGGGAGCTAAAACAGTACCATTTGTGACGACTTTGGTATGTCGCGGCCGGGGATCGAACCCACGACCTCCCGCTCCCGAGGCGGACACTCTAACCACTCGGCCACCGGGGACGGTCCATAGTTTTACTTTCAATGAAAGTAAGCTATGGCATTTACTTCTGTTTCCTTTCTTTCCTTAAAATCATATTTAAATTACACTGATGTAATTTGATAAAGGTTCATGTTGATTAGTCTAAACCAGACACTTCTTCAAGAGTTCAGAGGTTTGACACTTAGCAGCAACATCTAGGTGTAAAAGCAGTTGCGTACTTGGAGCTTAGGTTTGAGAAGCAAAACGTTAATCGACACGTGTACATGCATTTAAAGGGTATTTGCTTTTTATGTCGAAGATGCAATGAGAGTTTGTTCACGAAATAAAATACTGCATCTTGAGAGAAAATAAAAAAAAAAAATTCTATCTTTTTTATTATAAATTGGGAAGAGTGAACCAGTTTTTAGACGCCGCAGCCGTCTTTAGTAGCTGCAAACTGAAAACAGGCCTCGCCGCTGACCTTGCTGATTTGCATATTTGACACGACAAGTTTAAATGTACTTCTCCGCGCTTAGTGCAGATCCATGCAAAGCGATTCTTTACTAACGAATACGAGTGGCATATGTTACATAGACGCTTAAATCATTACCGTAACCGCTTTTCATATGTTGTTTGTTAATGTTTTATTTTACCATTATTTGACTCTAGAAACATCCATTTTAAGCGTGAACCAAATATCCGTGACCTTTATAAATCAGAACAGCAGTCCATTTTACATTCATGAAGATCTACTCCTGTAAAAAGAAAAAAAGTAGCGCTTCGCAAGTCTGTAATTAACCTAAAATAGTTCACACTTATTTTCGCATAAATTAAGCATTTCTTAACTTTGAAATAGAAAGGCAAACAACAATAAAATACCTTGTCAATTTCTACACTTCCGTAACAACAGACAGAGTGTAAACATCGGGTTCAAAGGAATTACCTACTTAGGCTTTCGACTTATGAATGAAGTTAAGTTCTTGACCCTAACTCCGGATTGTTATGTAACAAACAAAGAGCGTATTCGATTGTTTCACTAGCGACTATAGTTGCAGAAAATTTTGAAAACTTCAATGCCTCCCCTCTCGCACCAGATCAGACATATGTGAGTCGATGCTTGGTTTCAATAAAGGACTATGTTCACTAAGTGGTAAAAATGGCCTAAACTTTTCGGGAAAATTAAAATGCATTTCAGAAGTCTTTTTCAATCTTTACCATACACAACAAACCTTAAATCACCGAAAACTGATATAATCAGTATTTATCATTTGTCAGGCTGAACAAAATATTTGCTTGAAAATACCTGTTGAAATCCATTGAACCTTAATTTACACGCGTTTTGTACGGAATATTAGCTGATTTCATCTTTTGATACGATGAATTCAATGTGGCCGCATGCTTCGAAAAACAAAGCACATACCACATGTATACCTAAATGATAAATCTTTATTCTGTAAAAATTTCTTGTCTGTCGAAGCATGCGGCCAATATGAATTTCAACAAAATATGATCAGAGACGCGTAACGGCTCTATCCCTTATATCTTCACCGGTTTATAAAGAAAATAAGGTAGAGCACACCACACTAAATGTAGCCACAGCTTCGAATGGCCAGGGAGGATTTCTTGAATATGGTAAATATTCTGGATTTAAATGGCTGTTCGTCTTTTAAATGCTTTTTTAGCATCAAATTTGTTCTTGTGACTTCTAGTATGAACTCTGGCAAATACGAAAACAGGGCCAAGAATCATTTGTTCATGCATGAGAATGTCAAGGACGCCATTTTCTGTAAACAGTGTTTTTCGTCTGCATGGTGGTAAATATTAAGTCATTTTACAAGGGGGTACAAACTTTAAGCAATTGCCAAAAATTTTCATGCGTGAGCACCACATTTTTGGGGATAGTTTGCAAGTATAGGGAGTTGCTGAAGCAGAAACACTTTGTTTAAAGCCCTTCTATTTGCAGATATTTTTTGCCAGAGTGACAAAATGTGGTGTTTGTGGTCTCGGCCCAAAGCAGATTTTTGCCTTCAACAGGATGAATCACAGCTTCTTGTACTGCCTGACCACTGTAAATGTCACAATTTTATTGCAGATTTGCAATGCAATGGCTAATATGTTATCAATAAATGGTGTCTTTTTTTTCCAGGTTTTTTATTTCGGAGTCAGGAATTTTGGACATCTTGCTTGTGGGACGTGGACAACAGAAAGTTGGATTTTAGTGTGGAGTGCTACCTAATATAGTTATACTTTAACGATTTTATTTTCGCTCATCTTTTATTATGTAAACATTAGCATTTTATTTTAAATGTTTCTCTGAATATTTCGACATATTTAACTTATGTAAGATCATAGAAACATGGTAATCGATGACAAAGCGGTCGAAACAGCAGAGGATATTTTTGACTATACACCGTTTCATCAAATGATCAAAGTACACAGATACTAAAGTATTTTGCCGATTGCGCTGTTGATATTTAACCAAATTATTTTCCATCACTTACATGCTTTCTTATAAATATTTACGTAAGTATGATTCTCATAATTTAATGCTTTTTTATATTTAAATACTGAAAAGGAGCGTTACGCACCGTGGATAAATGATTCAAGATATTTTTTTTAAAAGCTTCACGAAAGCATCGCACATTTTCAAACATTATGTGTGTATTAACTCATTGTATACATCAACACATACAATTGGATACAATTAAGTTCGGGTGTGATACCCATGCTAATTTCGCAAAAAAAAAAAATGCTCTTCGAAATATACGTGTCCGAGGTATAGCACCGATATACTGTAAACATGTTCCTGTGTAGAACTAGTACTTAGAGCTCCGTGTTCTCAAAGCAATAACGATGCATCTTGTACACATAATATACGTATTAGGATTTACGCGATCATCGGAAAAAATGCTCCGGTTTGGATTTTCAGTCTCCACCTACCTGAATTTTGATTATCTCCGTACTGATGAAAAAGGGGGAAAAAAGAAACATAATTTGCACTCATTCATCCATTTTTTTTTTTTGGAAGTGTGTGTGCGCGCGCGCGTGTGCGTAATGAAAGAGAGATAGAGAAACCTAAATAAAATAGGAAATAATTAAATCTAAATAAACTATATTCGTAAATTACAATTATCTTTTGTTCACGAATTCATTAAATGATAAAGAAAAATGGGCATTCGAGTAAATACAGCAGTAAAAAATGTCCCGGGAAATAAATAATTACACGAAAGCAACATTTCGGACGATCTTACATAAGTAGGTAAGTTTTAATTTGTTAGTTTTTAGACAGGTTAATAAAGCAAACATTGATCAAACATATCGATTACACATATTTTAAAATTATTCCATTTTAATACTGATATAGTCACGAAGCTATATTAAAGGTATTTACGTCTCTGATATAGTACTTTTCACACGTGCATCAATCATATAACATCGCATGGCGTCTGCTCCTGAAAGTCACGTAGTCCATAACACATGTATAAAATAATAAAGTAAAAGAAATATAACTAATGCAATTGGTAAAATATGAAAAAAATGTACTGCATAATGTGATTTAATGATCCACCATTAATAAACTTAAACAAATATCAGTGCTCCAGATAATTTTTTATCCAATCAGTACGGTACTGATTAAAATCAAAACATATCAGTACCAACTAACTTCCATCAGTACCACTTGTACAATAGAGAGAACACAATGTTAATCACAAACACTTTTAATTTCATAGTATTTTTTTTTTTCATTTTATAAAAATCTGTATCTTTTTAAATATATTTTGCAAAAGTTTATGGACAATCTTTCATCTGCATGAAGAGGTCACATGACTGTCATATGTGTTCTATGTAATCAAGTGTTGAAAATAAGTCAATGTATTCTGAAAGAGCAGACTTATATACATTTCTTGTTAAATTTGTCCTCAGAGGGTAAGCTTTAGTTTGATAAAAAAAAGTGCAAGCAAAGGATTTACTACGAATAAACTAAAAAGTGAATAAATTCATTTTTAGCACTTTTGTTCTGTCCCTTTTGTTCTGTTTTTACAAGGAGATCTCCAAAATTATATCTCGTCAAACTATGATACAATAATCGATCTCTATTTCTAAATTATAGTTTTAAATCATACTTCTTTCTTTAAAAAAACAAGCAAGTAACAAGTTAAATTACAATTTGTTGACACTGAAAACATTTAAGTATAAGTACACATGTACAACATTTCTACCTGCACGTGGTTATCAATCACCTCGATGTCAGCGATTTTAGTTTATCACATTTTCGGGCGCGTATTATGCCAACTTATTTGTGTGGTTGTGTGTTTTTGGTGCTACAACTGATTTGATGATATCTTCCAGTAACGCTGCAACGAATTCATTTGCCTGTTTGTGCAGCACATCAGGCGGTGACTGCGATAATTAGTAATTTCTGATTGCTTCGCCATATTTGCGCATTTGAGAGTGACTTCCCTTGAATGATACATTCAATCGTAACTACGGTACTCGGCATTGTCCGCGCTATATCGGTACATACCTATGGTTTCCATTAATAAAAGCCGATAAATCTTATTTTTTATGCACTCTAGACGTAACAGCTACAGAATATCGGTACTGACAGAACTGAAATTTGTTGCGTACACGGATTTTTCCCACGTATTTGGTACGATGGATTTTGAAAATTCTAGCGTACTGCATATTTTTGCCGCGTATTTTACGTGGATACGCGGCCTATCTGGAGCACTAATATTAAATTAAAGACACGAACATTAATTATTTCTGAAATATCGATGGTGTCCTGTAACTTAAACTGCCCTAAACCACTGGGATATACGATTACCGATATACGGTTGCCTTACGATGCGATGCGATACAATCCCGTTTATTATGCCTAATACGATTGAATGCGATAGAATACGATTCCATACGTTACGATGCAATTGTGTAATATATACGTTACGATACGATGCGATACGAAGGATATACGCTATTTTTGACAACTGATACGTTAGCACCACTGTAAACGGCCACACAATATAAGTTTAAGACACATAATGATGACACATACATTTTGTATTATATAGATAATTAAGCAATGTAACTACACGTACTGAGGATAATTCAATTTTCATACTGTATACCCCTTTCATCCTGAGTTCAAAGGACAGTATACAGTCTAAATAGACACACATTCGAACATGCACGCGCGCACACACTCATAAACAAAATGATGTTCTTATATATATATATATATATATATATATATATATATATATATATTCTAATCACTGTAGCATAGAACTACCGGTTTGCATAAATATGTGTACAATTCAGACACTTTTCCAAAGTATACAAACTAACACGTATAGATATCTATACAAATCAGACACTTTTCCAAAGTATACAAACTAACACGTATAAATATCTATAGATAAAATGAATAACTAGAAGTGAATAAAAAAACAGATTCTTATCATAAAGATATTACCTACAAATAAGGTTGGCTATCATTCGTTCTTAAAATGGGTCATGATTTTTTTTTAATAAAAACGCATTGTTTTCCTATAATCCTAAAATAGAGTTTTTGCTTGATAGGAGCTGTAGGAACTTAAACATGCTTGGATTTTGTATGTAGTACTTGTTTATGTATTTTTTTACGTATGCTTTGGATTAAAGGACAATTGAATATAAAATGAAATTCTTCCCCAAGCCCATGACATTGATTACATTTTCTTTCATTCATAGGAATATTTTGCCATCTTCCTTTTTCTATGGGTAAATTATGGTTTCTTGTTAAAAAAAGGAATAAGATATTGTGATTGTTGATTTGATAAAATATTAATATTTTTACCACTTTCATAGTTAGTTTTATAGTATTTATATAAATTATTATTAGAAAGGTTATTTAAAAACATAAAACAAAAAAAGCGTCATGTTAGATGTTACATACAATCATATAGTGATACTTGCTATGTTTAATGTTAAATTTTTTTAAAATATTTACAAATTAACTTTTGAGATTCACTCTGTTGATGTTTGTTTTAAGAACAAGTTTTAAACATTATATTTCAGTGCTTAAAGTATATACAAAGGAAATAATTATAAATGTTTGTTTTTTAAAATTAAGCAATGGTATTGATGTAAGTATTCATAGTATAATTATCATTTTTATTATAAATAATTATATGACATTACAACTACTACAACAGAATAAATAAATAAATAATAAAAATGATTTTTGTATCATCATTAATATTGTTGTTATTATTATTATAAAGATGAATCTTGATTTAACAGAATATAATGTAAATCATATTCACATTTTATTTAAGATCTGTTTTGATTTACATTATGACTTTTTGTGGGGTAAGATATTGAAATGTGTTGTCATAGTAGTGTAATTGATCGTCACATTTCTCTCATATACAAAAACTAAGCATGTATTCATGAAACTGGATTTAACGTCCCAACGACAGTATTTCAGTCATTTAGAGACTAAGTCTACTTAAGACATAATATATAGTTCTGCCACACTGAAGACATTATTCTGAAATCGGGACCAGTCCTGAGACTAATCTTATGCTGAGTATCAAACAAGAGAGGTATACCCGTCCAATTTTTACGACTTTTGTATGTCGCGACCGAAGATCGAACCAACGATCTCCAGATTCCGGGACGGACGCCCTATCCACACGGCCATTAGGACCGGTGACAAAACTATTACAGGGTCATTGTATATATTGTAACGAAATGATCGAGAAAAAACAGAGTTGTAAAAACAAAACATTTGAAACAGGGTCATTGTATATATTGTAACGAAATGATCGAGAAAAAACAGAGTCATTGTATATATTGTAACGAAATGATCGAGAAAAAACACAGTTGTAAAAACATCTGTTGCATTTAATCGTCATAGGGGGGGGGGGGGGGGGGGGGGGGGGGGGGGGGGGGAGAGAGAGAGAGAGTGGGCGGGGTGGGGGATTACAGTTACAACTTCGTGGTGTTGCACTAATTCTATTGTGATCGGTAGTGCACCGTGAAGCTATAACGGTAAAAGTTTGTACCCCGGATTAGATTGGGGAAAAAACACAAAACACACATTTATCAAGTTCCGGATAACATCTATACCGGGTCGCCATAACACTTGGCATGTGACTTTATTATTAGCTATATACCGCAAAGCGAAAATCGTACCCCTCGTAAAAGACCTTAGAAATTTGTCAGACGTACAATATTGTCTATCATTCAGGTGAAACCTTCAGAGTTCATGAAGTTTTGTTTGTTATCACGAAAAAAACATATCAATAAGACCTAATAAAAAAAGTTACTTGCTTCCGCTATCAGACCGCACATGTTAATCAGTACTAATGTTTTTATATCAAATAAACATTTTATTTTCAGTACTGAACGCTGAACACTGATGCTACACCGGTAAAAAATTTCTCATATTTCACCAATAGCTTTGTACTTTAAACTGTTACAATTATTTGTTTCTCTATAATTAAATTTCGAAAGGTATACATGTTTTGATATTTTATATGATGCAATAATTAAGCATTTCTTTATTCATACTTTCTTTCAACATTTCGTCTCAGCCACGTGATACATTCTTTGTCTATCTGTCATAGAGAAATGTTATAAAAACGCCAGGGTATCATTGCATATTTAGCGTGTCTGCAATTCACACATTGCGCAGTTAATCGCTAATCGCATTTAATTAATCACGTGGCTTGTCTGTCACCCACGTCCCGGGTAGACAAACTTTCTCTTTGTGAAAAGTTAAAGATTCGAATTTTGGCTTTCTAAGAGGAAGGACCTCTATTAAGGATTTCCTAACGAAACTTATTAACTGATATTTGATATTAATGTTTACTGTGATTTCACGGACATTTATGTGGATAACCGCCATTATTATTATTATATACTATTGTGTTTTCACGGACTATATTATTGTTGTTATTTGAATTTGTGGATTGCCACAGAAAGAAAATAAAATCTCATTAATCACAAAAGGACGTATTCATCATTCTGTGAGAGCTCCCTTAAACTCCTCAACATAATTAACCAGATACCGGGGCACAGTCGGACAGTCAACAATTAAATCTACATATTAATATTATTACTTCACCGACAGGAAATTTAAGCTGTTAGCACTGACATTCGAAGTAATGTAGCTTTTTAGCAGATATGATTAATATTATCAATTAATATTTTTGTAGTAATTGTTTTGTCAGTTATGAGCATTTTAACGTTTTACATGTATATGTAGGCTACATATTCTGGTTCTTACCCGATCTGGTGTATATCATTTTATTCTTTTACGTTTTTGGACATGATTTTACTGAAGATAACTTTTCAGTTTCTTGTCATATCAAATACCTATACAAGGTTAATTTGATGACCAGGAACAATAAGATAAAATATATCATGAAACGAATATCATAATACTGCGAGTATCCACATCAAATAATGGAGGATGGACCGTCTTTTTCCAGCTTACGTTTAAGATAAAAAAATTTATCTACAAATGTATATGCATCGATATAACTGAACTATACATGTGAAATTCATAGATAGATTTACTAAATGTATATATTCAGTGATTATGCTTTCGGTGAATTTAACTTCTTATTACAGGCAGTAGCAAAAATGTGAATTTCTTTCCCAAAATAACTAAATAAAAGTCCCATTAAGATAGTTTTATTTTCTTAAATGAAACAATACATGGAATTTAATGTTTTTTTTTTTCATAATTCAAATGTTGATTTGAACCTTTTTCAAACATATACCCACTATAATTATATAATTTTATCATTAATCCTTTCCTTCATAGAGGATACCATGAAAAGACCTATGCGAACAGCATAAAACCAGATCAGCTGTTCGCTGCTCCTCAGTGGTCTGGAAATGAGGATTTTACAATTAAATTTGGTAAGGTTCGAGTTTCGCTTTCTGCAGATCAGGCTTTATGTGATACCTACTGAGGGCGTCAAAATGAGTCTATATGAGGGAAAGGGTTAACTGAGTCTATATATGAGGGAAAGGGTTAATCTAAAATACGTTTATTATCCATCTTACTCTCCAATTTTTGACACATAAAAATGCTAATCTTCCCAATAGCCCCAGGTAGTATAAAATATCCGCTCATATGTCTTTCATATCAAATATATTTATTACAGTATTTCAGTCATTTAGAGACGCCCAGCTAATTACAAGTGGAGGAAGACCCCAAATGCACGGATGGCTCTGATAACTTGACATGTAATTATGTTAATCTGATATTTTCATATTCATGACATACAGTAAGACTACCATCGGTTCCAGCGAAAAGTGGACTAATTGCGAGGTGGTCTTAATAGTGAATTTAACCAATATAGTCTGAACAAGACTAGACGTTTGAGCTTTTTTTTATTTTTCTAGAGGACAGATTTTTTTCTAAAAAATTGCACATAAGTACTTTAGATTTTTTTAAGATATATGATTTAAAAATAGGGGATCACCATGCTTGTTTTAGAGATTATGATTATGGTAAATGTATTCTATAAGTTGCAGATGAAAATATTGTCAAACATGAATTGAAAATACAAAACGAGCATGAAATTTCGTTTGTGCCAGGACCATAATGTATGCAACTATGAATCTATGAAACCTTTTTTTTATACATTTTTCTTATTAAAAAAAATCAACGGACATATTTCCTTAATTTTTCTTTCAGAGTCAATTCATTTATATAAGCTTTCTCAAAATATAAAAATACTTCGCCATTTTTTTTTTTTTTTTTTTAAATACTGCTTTTTTATCGAAATTTGTGCCAAATTTGCATAAAAACACACTTGAATATGACGTTTTGGACCTTCTACCAATTTAATTAAAAGCATTTAGAGATTCAAAAAAAAAAAAAAAAAAAAAAAAATAGAAGTTTAGATTCAAAAAATACCCATTGAAACGTTCAGAAAACTAATTCACACGAATAAATAATAATAAGCTGTTCTAAAATTAGAAAATGTACATAAACAAAAATAAATCACATCTTATCTTGGTTACATGACATAAAGTGTTGAGTAAATACCCAAGATATGACAGAAGGAAAATAAACGTAGTCTGTGACGAAGTTATCACCAATAAACTTAGTAGGATATGTTTAACTGGGTTAGAGAGAGAGAGAGAGAGAGAGAGAGAGAGAGGTACGAATGAGTAACGGGAATAAAATATAAATGGTATGGTGTCTTTACATCATTTTAAGTTAAATAAGTTTAGATTGCCCATTTTTGTGACTTAATTCATTGTTCTCAAAATAATTATGTCAGAAAGAAATGTTTATAACAATAGTATAATTTTCGTTGACCGAAAACTCAAAAAAAAAAAAGTTAAGATATACTTAAATGATTTTTTTATTTCAAACTGAATAGAATCTAAAGAGTTTTCAACGCCTTGCCAATTTCTACTATTCATCATTCATTCACAATTCTATGCAATGATAGAAGTTAAAGGAAGCGTGGACTGTAGTAAGATAAGCACGCATAGGTAAATTGTATGTGGTAAAATGAATGATATGTAATGACTGATTGATTTCTTTAGTTTAGGAAGACCCCGAATGCACTGAGCCATCCGAGTAGAACCACCGACCTACCGCAAGCCAGCTGGAAGGCTTCCTCGCGTGAAAATCCGAATGACCCTGCAAGGACTCGAACTATAATGAAAAAGAGGAATTACAATAACCTTGAAAAACAACGCGTTTAACGTTGCACCACGAGCCTCTTCGAAGACTTTGTTTTGCGATGATCTGAGCAAAAAACAAAGTGACGATCCTCTGTTATAAGAGAGAGAGAGAGAGAGAGGGAGAGGGAGAGAGAGAGAGAGAGATACATATATATATATTGCTTACCTGATTTTCATCTTCTTCTAACAGTTCTCCATTTTTACTGTTCTCATTTTCAGCAGGCTGCAAAGCCATGTTATTTATCCCAATGTTCTGCCATGAATTTGTTTTCTTTTCAATTAATTCCGACATTACAGCAATAAATTCCCGGCGGAAGCAAATGCACCACGTGTAAACCCGCGTTTATCATCTGACACTATAATGACGACTGCACACTTGTTTATTTATCTTCATAAA
This sequence comes from Solen grandis, assembly GCA_021229015.1. Classification (NCBI taxonomy): domain Eukaryota; kingdom Metazoa; phylum Mollusca; class Bivalvia; order Adapedonta; family Solenidae; genus Solen; species Solen grandis. The sequence continues at coordinate 27,133,809 of CM037788.1, read as the reverse complement.
GTGTATGAAGCATGAATAGAAATAAGAACGCTTAAACACCGAGTGAAACTATGTCTAACACAAGTTTAAAAACGTAAGTCCCGTCTAGTTTGTCATGTAAATACTCCTTTCCTATAATAAAAGCTTGTGCGCAGTTCTGAGTACATCGCCTACAAGTGAACATCTATGAGGTGAACTAGTTAAAATACAAATATATGCCCGGCGGTGATCCGCCGTGCAATGACCTGAAACCGAAACCGAAACTGAATAGTAAAATATTACGATGGCTTAGAGGTGACATGATTATTATTTGAAGGAACAAGTAAACATCTTAAAGGAACTAGAGACTATATTGAGGGAACTAGAAACTATCTTGTGAAACGAGAAACTTGAAGGAACGAGAAACTTTCTTATGGGAAAAATTTTTGGGGGGTTGTAGACACGAGAAACTATCTTGTAGAAACTATCTTGTAGACACGAGAAATTATCTTGTAGGAACTAGAAGCAATTTTAGGGGAATGACATAATTTTATATTCATAATCGCTTATAATTGTCAATGTCAGCCTTTTCAGAACATTACTGTGTCGATGGAAAATAGATAATATCTAGTGATTATCCATGCTCGATAATAATTGGCTGATTAAGACGCTCCCTCAAGATCCAACAAAAGTGATTCTTGTTCCTTCAATATATTGTCTTTCCCACAAGATCGTTTCCCGCTCTTCCATACTTCTACGTAAGAATGGATTAACAATGACCCCCCCATGTCACCGTAAAATATTCTATTTTTCTTTCTTTCTTCCTTTAAGTCTACAGTAAATTCTTGAATAAAATGAACCATTATACAAAATTATAACATAACCATAATGACATGTTACTTCATGGTAAAAGCATGGATAAACAAATGAAAGGTATGCAACAGTTAAACACTAACCGGTAGATTTGTTTTTTAAGTTATAATTTTAGCATCATTTTTAAAAGCAGCTCGTTCAATGATGATCGGTATAAATTAATTAAAAAAATCTAATATCCCTCGTAAATGTTGGTGAAGTGTTTGTTTCCAGACCAATAAAATCGACACGGGGAAAACGTTATTTTTGTAAATTCGGTTAAAATATAGAATACGGTATCTCCGATGTAGCTGCTTGTGGCAGCACGTGACTCTCAGCAACATTGCGTCTTCGGATAGCTAATTTATAAGTTCAGCCTGTGAAATGAGCGCATATATGAAGAGTGAATGTGATCTGTCACGTGACGGTCCACGAAAATAGAAATTCTTAGTATGGGTTTCATTATTCTAAACATAAGTTTAATTCCGTTCGTAACGCTATTGTCTGTGAAAGAAGAACCATCCATGTTTTTTATATTTTTTATACAATCTCGGAATGTTGCTGTGGGTGATCATGCGCCTGTATATGGGTATCGGTGAACGAGCCGTTTTAAGACTTGAATATCAACATTACAGTGGGATGGCTCTAAATATCAATCTTATAATTTCAAAGCACGTGATTAGCAACTATATATTTATTATTCTATATATTTAGACTCCGAGGCAAAGAATTTAAGCGTTCTAGGAATATACGAATAAATAGAAGTTCCCCAAACTGAACAGTGAAACCAAGTTCTTATTAGCTCAATAAATGTGTGTAAATACGTGATGAACTCTTTCCCTCTACTTACATGATATGAGTCACGGTTGAATTACACAGCTGATAAGGAAAGCATATTCCTAGACTGTTTCCTGAAGATAGTTTATTGTGAAAGATATTATATCGATAAAAATATTGAATCACAAAGGTTATCTCTCGTATCTTTTCTCGCACACATGCACATTTTCACGAGTAAGTACAGTTACAATAGGTAAAAATGGAGGAAGGGCTTCAGTCGATTTGAATTAAGTTAAGCGTGTTAACGTTCACTTTTGTCACCTAATTAACTACTTTATTTCTAAAAAGGCTTTTGACAGCATGGCTCTGTCTGTTGAACTTAAGAAGTTAGGTTCAATTCAATTTTCAATTCAATAATTTACAAGGCATAAACATAATGTCCATTGCCATAGACAAACATATATATATAGCGTCATATAAACATTGAGAAAAGTATAAACCAAATACATGGGATAACAATATCTATACCATTTATACAATTATGAACAAAAAAGCATATAAATATAATAACGTCACGAAATATAATTTTTGTAACATTCACCTTTCTTTTGGCAAAAGCAAGATATACAAATTTAGCAATTTTCTTGAACGACTCCTGTTTTTATGCATCAATGATTCAAATTTTGTAATTGTTGGCCAAGTACAATAATACCGTGGTAATATCTTTAGCCGCAAATCTCTATAATAAGGGCGTACTAAAAGAAAACGCATTCTATTGCATTCATGTTGCAAAAAATACATTTTCTGTTTTGTCTTTCGATATTTCTAAGAAGGGGCACGAAATTTAGGGAAAGTCTTAAATACTAATCTTTACTTATATTTTTTTGCTATAAAGTTATATTCAATTTGGCTGATATCTCATGAAATTTTACTAACTTTCCAACATGAAATTATCCGAAAGAGAGAGAGTGCTTTAGGGAGAAAGAAAGAGAGAGAGAGTGTGTGTGCGTTGAGAGAGAAATGATAGAGAGAGAGAGAGAAGAGAGAGAGAGAGAGAGAGAGAGCGTTGAGAGAGAAATGATAAAAAGAAAGAGTGCGTTGAGAGAGAAATTAGAGAGAGAAATGAGAGAGAGGAGAGAGAGGGAGAGAAATGATAAACGTATGATTCATATGTAATATATTCGGGACATCAAACGAAGAAAAGATGTATAACAGAAAAAACGTTTAATTCATATATTGATTTGATATGATAATATTTGATCACGAATAGTCTCCCCGCACCCCACCCCTCTCTCTCTCTCTCTCTCTCTCTCTGCATGTAGCACAAATAATGTCTCATAAAATCAATTACACTTTAATTGATGTTCCATACACTGAATAATCGTCTGTTTTGCATTTGCGTCGGTGAAGACCCATTTCATCTTTGTGAAATTCACTAACATCAATCATATACCGTCGCATCAATTCTAACTTGCCCGAAATGCGGTTCTCGTCTGAAATCTGTGAATGGCTGATAAACTTATTCAAGTTTTTCTCAAACACCTTTTCATCTTGTTTATGATCAGTCCTGTCTAAGTTATTGAAGATAGTGGTATTACTTCTGTGGAATGTCTTTTTCTTTCGACCTAAAAGGGATCTAAAAAGGCGTAGCCTCGTTTTGGCTCTACACGTTGTTTCAGTGAGCCTCGATTCCAATTTCATGTCTATCGGACGTACAACCAGGGAAAACTGATACCTGTCTGCCCCCCATGACTTTGTTACTTTCAAAACTTTAGTACTGCCTTTGATTCGCTGTTCAACTCCAAATGAAGACTCGAACAGCCCAACGCTGCTGCTAGTATTTGGAGAACTTGTCACCATTTTGATAACGTCATCACAAGTTGTGGACTTTTTTACGCCACAAAGAATTTCGTCATCGTTGACCACAACCCGGATGTAATATTTTCTATCCTTCAATCCCATCTGAAACAAAACATATATTTTTGTTAGAGTAGAATACAGAAGTTTACAAAATTTTGAAAACAATATAAACATATACATGCATGTTTGTATATTTTTAAAAGTCGTTAATAAACCCATTCTTATCAGACTTTAAAAGTACTACAATAAAAACGCGTATACTACTTTTAAGTCAAAAAGAATATATTAGTGGCGCGTGCAGTTTATTACTTTATAGTATAGTATTCTATATTCCTAGTAGCGTAATCATACATTATGTTTCTTTAATAGTAGTACAACTGAAATGTTTTCTCTTCTCTGACTTCATTTCAATATTTCATGTGTATCTAAAATACGTACCTTTTTATTTGAATTAGCTGTCCTTGGATTTGTAATATTTTGATGCAAAAGATGGCAGGCGTTCGAGGAATATACGGATAAAAATAAATTCCACAATTGAAGTTCTTATCATCTGAATAGAACTTAGGATGTGTGTGAATCTGTCATGAACTCGACCCCAATTTATACATATGAGTTACGGTTGAGCAGTACAGCTGATAAGCCCAGCCGCTTTTCCTGTATGGACTGTTTCCTGAAAATAGTTTATTGCGGAAGATTTTATCTCGATAAAAATATTGAATCAAAAAGGTTATCTCTTATATCTTTCTTCGCACACGCACACAAACCCACTTTTCACGAGTTATAATAGTAACTGTAGGTAAATAGGAGGAAGGTCTTCAGTCGATTTTAATTAAGTTAAGCGTGTGCACTTATTGTCACCTAATTATCCACTTTATTTCTGAAAAGGCTTTTAACAACACAGCTTTGTCTGTCTGCTTGCTGAAGTTACTTCAGAGTGAGAAGAATGGGGCACGAAATTAAGTGTAACTCTTAAAAAAGATATTTACGCACATATTTTTTTGTTATATCACAATGTATTATACTCATTTTTTTATGATTTTTTTACTAATGAACATGTGGCGACACTAGCCAATTAGTTTGACTAATGCATTAAAAAGAAACAATACTTTAAATTTTCAGATATAAATTATAAATGTATACATGTGTTTATATGTCAATTTGATTCTCTTTCAACCTTATTTATTTCGTGATAATCTTTTTTTTTTCAATTTAACCCTTTTTACTCACGTTTCGGCCAAAGGTCTTTATCAAAATATCGATAACTATTATTAACACTACATATTTGCGATTTGCTGCATCCATAATACAATAGTGATGTTATGCAAATGTGCAATGTTGTCAATAATTGTCGATATTTTTATAAATGCATTTGGCCGAAACGTTATCAAAAAGAGTTAGATAAAAAGGTTTCTTATTTAATCTTTCTCCACAAAATAATACTGAGGATTATATTGTGATAAGTAAGTATTGTTGTTTTATGGGAAATTATGTAAATAATTCATGTAGCATCATCGTAAAAAGGTCATATCATTTTTATCAAAACTTGTCTGATACCAGAATTATGTACATGTATATAAAATCAAAGCGCTGAAGGCACTGAAGTTGTGTGTGTCTCAAATGAAAGAGTGTTTGAAGAGCTGCAAGTCGATCACCAATAATTAAATTCACTTTGATAAACAAAAGAAATGCGGCATTTCTGTTCTCTCAGCGCTATCAGAGCTTTGATTTGTATTCATGCAGTAACTTATCTACAACAGACTCTGTTTATAGATTGAAGTAACTATGAAGAACAGAACAGAACAGAACATAACTTTATTACATTCCAGGTATACAAAGTATACAACATGAAGGCATGTACAAATATGATGTATTAATAACAAAACATTCCATTCCGGTTTGGGGTAACAGGTAAGTCTTGAGAGAGAGAGAGAGAGAGAGAGAGAGAGAGAGGAAGGGGAAATCAGAACAGGCATATACATAAAGACTTATCGTTGTCGCTGTATATCATTATGTTACTTATCACAATTTGATATGTTAAAAATAAATTATTAGAAGAGAGAGAGAAATAGATATATAAAGAAAAGCAAATGTATAAGCTTATTTTACCAATAGGATGCTAAAACAAATCAAAAGGTGCACCTACACGTTGTAGTAAGTACAAAAAATCCGGTCCTAGGTTACAAACAGATTTAAGAGAGAGAGGGAGAGAGAAAGAGATTACAGATTAGGTATACAGAAATGTATTTTAACAATAAATGTAAGTGTATTAAATATGTAAGTGATAAAGATTTGATCAACTAAACTATTTGATTTGTATGAGGCACTAATAATAATATGTAAACTTTCTCATTTCGGATAGTAGATATACATGTTTGGGTCATTATTGGTGTAAGAAATAAATCCTTGGAGATATCTGAGGTCGATAGTTTGATGTGATTATTAGTATGTTACAATGATTTTTTTTTGGACTTCACATGTAACAGTTTAAAATGACCGAACGCTGCACATTTTTGCATCGAAACAAATTATATTCGATTGCAGTTACATCAGCATAGAAAAAAAAGTCCTATAATGTTTTCATGTCACAGGCGATTTTTGTAGGCTGTAAGTATTTATTTTTGACAAAGCATTGATTTTTTTCAGCATTTTGCTTTATTATAATGTACTAAGGTTATAGAGATATATACAATTGTTCGGTCATATTTACACTATTGAGAGGTTATTCGGTTTTAAATCTAGGAGAACGGGAGTTGAAAACGTAGTACTGTAGTTGGTGTGACTGACGTCACACACAACTAAAAATTACTCAGAGAGAGAGAGAGAGAGAGAGAACTGTAAAAATGTACGTCTTTTTTTTTCAAGTATGCAACACAAGAAGTATAGAGAAAATGCGGGACATAGTCTTGTTTCAGTAACGTTTATATTCCAAATACTTTAACGAAAGGCAAATATATTCAAATAACGGCAGCATTTTAACTAAACTCTGTAGCTTAAGTTATAAGTCCTACAAACTTCTAATTTTTTATCATTCGACACACAGACAGCTACCATGCGACACTTTGGTACGATTGTAGCATGGTTTTGTAAGATAAATAATCAGTTAATATTATTGCATATGTTAAACATTTATTTTCAGAAGGTAGGACACCCCTAAATAAACGCACAAACACTAATTACACCATTCCTAAATCTTTGAACATTGAAATTTTAAGTTGATAGAGGGTATATACCTATATATTCCCCATTGAATTCGCCATCAAATAACACAAAAGATATCTACGGTTACAAATTCCTTGAAGCTAAAAGGGCACAACTGCGAAGTATACAATAATATAAAAGAAATGTAATTAGAAGCCTCGAGAAACTGTCTGGCTAACTACGTCAGAAGCAGGATTGGGGATTGTCATCTTGTAATTAATACCTGCCTTTCTTAGGTCGGTACGTAGTCGGATCTCGGTCAAACTATTAATGTTGACAGTAATAGCTTTTATTTTCTTCCTCTAATACCTTGATCTTATCAGTACACAGTTTCAAATCATTTAAACGTACTTTCGCAGGGTTTAGGCAAATCAAGAGTGTAAAAGTCACATAACAAGTCGTTCTTATATTAAAGACTGCAGTAGGATGGTATCCTACATTTATTCCTTTTTGAAATATATATTGAGAGTATTGAGAGTCATTACATGTGTATAACCTTATAAAAGGAATAATCAGGATTCATGCTGTAAATAACACATATTGTCATCAGTGTTTATTTTCTGTTTATTTTCTGTTTTTAAGTTATTTTGGTAATACATGTTCTATTTATTTACATAACCAGATCACGAACAAGAGAGAGAGAGAGAGAGAGAGGGAGAGAGAGAGAGAGAGATAACTATATGTACTACAATTGTTAATGTTACTGTGTAATGATAAATACTCTGTTTGAAAAGCTCATGTGCAGTTTAGAAATAGAAATAGCGAGGAGAGACTCTATGAGAGAGAGAGAGAGAGAGTGAGAGTGAGAGAGAGAAGGCTTAATACATTTAAAGATTATAGTTTCCAGTATTATCAATAATCCCACCAGCCGTTTTCCATTGCATTTATTTGTGCATTATATATCTATATGTTTTTGTGCTGCTAATGTTTCCTACTACGGTAGGACTTATGCATTTGTAAATAAAAGTTGAAAAGATGTACTTGATATGGTGCAACAAAGTCTCCCTGTGCTTGGGTCCGGCAGAACAAAAAACAAAACAAAACAAACAAACAACAACAACAACAAAAAACAAAAAAACAAACAAAAACGTATCACTATGGCAACGACCAAACCGCCTGCCGGCACTTTTGATTCTCACTTAGATTTGTTAGCTAATAAGATATGATAAGATAATCTTTTATTATAGTGACTTGTGTACATGTATATTAACGTATTTAATATACAAAAGAAATACACCCGGCCCAACGGGCCTACAAGTCACCTTATACTATATAAATTAACATTTATGGTGTGAGAGGAACATTTATGAATATTTAATAAATATGATTCTTACAAGTACAATTAGGACTTAAGTTCATTAAAGGATGGGCTGCAACATTAATTACGAGTACTGAATGTACAAAATTATGACATACAAAATGTTATCTAAGATCAAAATTCGCAGTTATATGAGATATAATGCCACGTTTATGACAGATATCATGACACACACACACACACTCACACACACACACACACACACACACTATATATATAACATGTGTAATGAGCTATTCTCGTGTGTGTGTATAGATGTGTTCGTGCGTGCGTGTGTGCGTGCGTACGTGTGTGTGTTCGCGCGTGAGTGTGTGTGTATTCGTGTGTGTATGCATGTATGTCATATTATCGTAGTCACAGTACTGAATTCCATCACACAGTTCCTATGACGCCATACCATAATGATTGCATGTAATTTAGTAACATAATACACCGTTGGCGAGCAATGTTATACTGCTACTATATAACACTGACATATATTGTACATGTATAGGAATTTGTAGAACTAAATAATTCCAAAGATAATATTAATGGCTCATAAACGAATAATGTTATACTTATTTAACTGATAATATATATCACTGACAAATAACGTACAGTATTTGACTTCAGTGTCACGAAATGGCAATTAACATATGTATAGCCCCACAACAAATGCAGCAGCTCTCATAGAATGTTACATAAGTGCAATATATCATCAATTAAAATATTATATTTATTTTACGGCTGTGTGAAGTTGGCTCGACATACGACATACAACATACGACATTCAACTCTCACTATTCACGACATTGGACATTCAGATTTTGAATGTCGCGGCACGACATTCACGACATTGGACATTCAAAATCTGAATGTCCAATGTCGTGAATAGTGAGAGTTGAATGTCGTATGTTGTATGTCGTATGTCGAGCCAACTTCACACAGCCTTATTTTAAGGCTACTTTATATCATTGACCAAAAACTCATATGCCTTCAGTATAACAGGTCGACAATTAATATATAATCCAACGACAGATGGAGTAGAAAGTTATACTATTACAATGTATACAGCTGACATATATCACCGACAAAAAGCGTATATGACTTCGATTCTACAAATTGGCATTTAATTCCGTATAACAAGATGACATTTATAACAGAAGTCCGACGACCAATGCAACAAAAAGTATCATAATTTATGTTGTAATAATGGGTACAGTATAAAATATTATGGTGTAGGTCCTTCATATGGAACGCCGGCACTGTCTGAAGTAGTCATCTAAATGTGTTATTACGTTTATTTCTTGTTACATTATGTGCCTAGATCTTTACATGTTGTGGAAACGTATTTATATTTTGTGCGATTATCGTTATATGTTTTGCTTTTGATCTTATGTTTTGACATATTTTATTATATCATGTAGTTACATCTTTATATCGTGTAGGCAACTTATTATATTATGCACATTCTTTATTATATGATGTACATTATTTATTATATTATGGACATTCTTTATTATATGATGTACATCATTTATTATATTATTATATGATGTACATCATTTATTATATTTATGTACATATTTATTATATTATAATATGTTTTTATATTTACTTTATGTGCATACTTTATTATATCATGTCCCTTATTTTTCTTTATTACATTCTGTAGATACTTCTTTATATTCTGTGGTGACGTCATTATATCATGTGCAAACTTTGTTATGTAGTGGTAATT